>CM034540.1:50195669-50531073 GCA_020002185.1 Paraescarpia echinospica | reverse complement strand
ACAATAGTTAGGCCTCATTTAGAATATTGTATACAAGCTTGGAGGCCATACCGCAAGAAGGACATAGATATGCTAGAAAGAGTACAGAGGAGAGCGACTAAAACGATACCAAAACTGAGGGATCTTAGTTATGAAAAACGCCTAAAAGAATGTGGTTTAACAACACTAGAGACCAGGAGAGTGAGAGGAGATCAGATAGAAGTGTTTAAAATATTGAATGGTTATGAAAATATTGATAGAAATATGTTTTTTTCAGTTAAGGAAGATAGAAAGACTAGAGGACATGAAGTTACATTAGTAAAGGAGCAGTGTAGATTAGACGTGAGAAAGTTCTCATTTTCACAAAGGACTGTGAATGAATGGAACAGATTATCTGATGATTGTGTGGGTGCTAGTAGTGTGAATATGTTTAAAAATAAAATCGACACATACCTCAGAAGGGCTGGATATATGTAAATAAAAGGGTTGGACTCTCGATAAGCCAAAGGGCTTCCTTGTCCACCTGCCATCTAGAGTTAATTCTCTGGATGGCAATCTTGTTAAATCTTGTTAAATATGTCATTAATATATAAAATGAACAGTCTTGGGCCTAGCACAGACCCCTGTGGTACTCCACATGACACATTTAGGAGATTAGATGAACATTCATCTATTTTGACAAATTGACTCCTGTTGCATAGATAACTTTCTACCCATTTCTCAGCCAGACCACGAACACCATAGAAATTTAGTTTTTTTATTAGTATAGAATGATTTACGGTGTCAAATGCTTTCTTTAAGTCAACAAAAACGCCAAGTGTGTATTTTTTTAAATCTAATGATGTACTAATTTCTTCGACCAGGTCAATCAATGCATGTGAGGTAGACATTGAGGATCGGAAGCCGTATTGACTGTTGGATAAGATATCATTTTTATCAATTAATTCTTCGAGTCTTTTATTATAGAGTTTTTCAAGTATTTTGGAAAATTGACACAACAAGGATATTGGTCTGTAGTTGTTAAATTCTGTTTTTGAACCATTTTTAAATATAGGTATGATTTTGGCTACTTTCATTCTAGAAGGAAAAACTCCATTTTCAAACAACATGTTAAATATTGCTGTTAATGGCATAATAATTGATTGCATAACTTTCTTTATGATATTCATACTTATATCATTACTGTCTGTTGAGGTTTTGTTTTTACATGCACCGATGTTCCTACTGACTTCTTCTTCACTTACTGGATTTAAGAACATGCTGTTTTTATTTTTGTTTTGAAGATAGTCATGAAATGAGGCACCGTTTACCGGTGGATCTATTTTAGCAGCTAGTTCTTTGCCAATGTTTGAAAAGAAGATGTTAAATCCATCTGCTATGTCTTTCTTGTTGGTAATTTTTTTAATAATTTTATAATTATGTACTCTAACTATAACGCTCGTATTACGACAACAAACGAAACATATTTAACTATTGGATTGGATATTATTTATTACTATGTGGTGCCAAATAATATGCCTTACATATGCACATAAACATCACCCGGATAAAATTTAACGCCGGGATAAATGTAAGCGCGACACCGTGTATAACAAGTGCCATTTTCACCTAGTGGCCACGACGCGAACGTATCGTCATTTAACTAATTTTGGACCCACTTCAACGAAGTCTGCTACAAACTATCGACGGTATGTCATGTTGAATTGCTGTTTGCGTTTGTGTGAAGGAGCATCACTTGTTAACGAGACAGGTCGTTAACCGAGTAGCTAACCAAATTATAACACCTATCTTATTCGGGTCGGCGCAAAATTGGGACGTAAATTTTCCAGTAAACTTAAGTTAGTGGCGCCGCTCCGTGGCAGTGGATGATATTCCGTTGAAGTTTAGGTAACATTTTGGACAATTCTAAAAAAAACTTCCACAATCTTGGGATGTAGATAAGACGATTTGTGGTTTTGTGGTGGACAACGCCTCGCAGAACAATAATAATAATTTAGACTGTACTCTGTGGACGCAGTCGTGATGTCTAGAGGCAGAGACATTGCACGAAGGGGTCAGGCCACAATTACAAATTTACATCCCTCCATAATATAAGGAAAATATACATTAGTTGCCAAGTTGGGTACCCTTAACTCTTGATTGGTCAGACTTGAGCCACTTATGCACACATACTCACACACACGGATGCATGCTCGCACACCAGCCCTCTAAGTTAGCTTTTTTGTCTAGGAGCCAAGTAGGAGCCAAGTAATTGTGTGTGTGCGTATGTGTGTAATTGTGTTTCCAGTACAAATTTAATCCAAATTAACCACAGATGTCCATTTGAAATATAATAAATTTAAAACGTGTGAATATGTGGCCAGATACTAACTTCATGCATTATAACACGATACACAGACAGATTAATAACAGTCATATGTGGAATCCCTGAAATTACCAACAATTAAAGTAAATATACATGTATGTATAGGGACACTGATTTTCCGTTTCAAAAAAAGGCAAATTCCGTTTCAATTCTGTTTCAAAATTCTGTTTCAGAAAAAGGCAAATTCCATTTCAAATGACGTATTTTCTGTTTCAGAAAAAGGCAAATTTTCCATGTCAAATGACGCATTTCCTGTTTTAAGTAAAAAAGAAGCCCATTTCTGTTCAGAAAAGTAATATTTTATTTCAAAGTTAACTTTGAGAAATAATACATTCTGTCAAATATTTAAAATATCTATATAATACAGTATTACTGTGTTGTTAACTTTTCTAACAACATTTATTTGTGCAATATTTGCAATACAGTAACGACCGTACATAATCAATTTAGATAATGAAATAATTCCTCTCATACAATAACATAAATGACTGGTTGTTTCTAATGCAACATTGCTTAATATATAAGTTAACAAATGTAAATTACACAAGCAGTCATATTAACAGTTATTAATGTTTAAATCACTGATGCTGTTTCACTGACAATTTTGTTAAACTATTATGACGCCATCTAACGGAATTTGTGAGAACTATGAAACGCAGACTATATCAGTTTGAGCCAGTGTAACCTAGGCAGTTGTTATTCCTTCGAGTTTTGTATTCGAAACCGGAATATGTACACTTATGTGTGTTCTAACGATGTGACAACTACATTAAAGGGAATAAAAACATCTATTGCTCGAATTCATGTTATATTACATCCTGCTATCTATTTCCACGTCCACCAAGACAAAAAAATCAAAAAATTCAATGAATTAGAAATTCCACATTTTATGGTGTGCATCCGGACATTTTCGAATATACATATTTTTGGCGCGCTTTCTGGGATGCCGAGATGTGACGTCACATATGACTCAAACTCGCATCAGGCCGATCCTTTCCATGCATTCAGAGCATGTTTACAAGTATAGCTATTGGGTCGAAACAAGCGTCAGAACGAGTTATTGTGCAATATTCCGACGTAATACAAACACTAGTCATCATAGAGGAACAAGCAGTTATCTTACGGTTCCACATGAATCAAATTTTATTCAAAACAAATAATGCGAATGGGCCTACAAGTCGACTAGGTTTTGCCGAGCTTGGGCTCGTTTTCAGAATAATTATATCGAATGCAACCAACGGGAGATAATCTACACCAATAAACATACATAGCAAACATATATTGTATCCAGCTACATAAAGTAACGTGTATAATCTCATAATATCACTAGAATATCGATATATGACGGAGTTGTACAATTTATCATAACAACTTAAATCAGTCAGACAGTTTCCGTTGGTCCCGCTAGCTCAGTGGGTAGGCGCGTTGGTTACTAGTCATTTATTTTACAATCGGGCGAAGCCGGTTCAATCCTGACAGCATGCAAACCTTTGATTTTCTATACACTTTTTTTGTTTATGTTTTCACGAAGTAATATAAACAAAATCATTTTATACTATAATGCACTGTTTGTAAATAATTTTTATTTTTGTAATGACTATTTATTCGCCACAAAAATGAAAATATGGTCATCATATAACGATGTTTCTAAATTTTATTTATTCAAACAAATATAATGTAATGCATATATAATTTATTAATTGTAAATATATTGTACGGTAATATAGTGTAATTATATATGTGAAAACAGATTGAGATCTGTCTGGATAAATACAATTTAGAAACATTGTTATATATAATGACCATATTTTCATTTTTGTGGCGAATAAATAATTACTAAAAAAAAAAAAAATTACAAACAGTGCATTATAGTATAACATTATTTTGTTTATATTACTTCGTGAAAACATTTTTTTTTTAAATGTAAAGAAAATCAAAGGTTTGCATGCTGTCAGGATTGAACCGGCGTCGCCCGATTGTAAAATAAATGACAAGTAACCAACGCGCCTACCCACTGAGCTAGCAGGACCAACGGAAACTCTCTGACTGATTTAAGTTGTTTTGATAAATTGTACAACTCCTTCATATATCGATATTCTAGTGCTATTATGAGATTATACACGTTACTTTATGTAGCTGGATACAATATATGTTTGCTATGTATGTTTATTGGTGTAGATTATCTCCCGTTGGTTGCATTCGATATAATTATTCTGAAAACGAGCCCAAGCTCGGCGAAACCTAGTCGACTTGTAGGCCCATTCGCATTCGTTGTTTTGAATAAAATTTGATTCATGTGGAACTGTAAGATAAATGTTTGTTCCTCTATGATGACTAGTGTTTGTATTACGTCGGAATATTGCACAATAACTCGTTCTGACGCTCGTTTCGACCCAAAAGCTATCCTTGTAAACATGCTCTGAATGCATCGAAAGGGTCGGCCTGATGCGAGTGTGTGTCATAAGTGACGTCACGATACCACGTGATCGCCTAGCTCATTAAAATTTCATTTTCCGCGGGAATCGCTTCACAGACGGGCTTAAAATCGAATTTATGCTACAAATGTATTTTTCTGTATTTGTTTAATGTTGTCAAATGTTACATACAATGTTAAACTTTGTCCTCACATGGAAAAAGGATTTTAGCTAATGCCTTATTTTTATTTCCTTTAATTAGCAACAATGTCTTCAATGCGCTTAGCGCACAGCCAGACAACGATCGCAAAACGAATTGATTGATAAGAATTATTCTTGCCATAATATCATTCATAAAGTTGCAGTAAACATATATTGAGTAGCAGTTGTGCTTAAAGTTAGTTAGTTAAAGTATTTTAGAACACTTTAGTATAGTGAGTGATAATACGGTAACGTAGCCTTCGATAAGTTGTAAACAAGATTTAACAGATCTGATTATGTGGTAGAATATATAGGAGATAAAGTAACAACCATAAAACTACTTACATAAGATAATATCTGTGTAAGCCAGTACTTGCTAGATATTTTGATTAGGTAGTATTGTTGTTAAAATTAAGCAACAGCGATAGTCGGGCGAACTCCAGATTGTTTATGTAGATAGTGTCCTACGTATTTGTTAGGGCGCGGCGTAACCTAAATAAATAAAGCAGCCTAATGTAACGTAATTGATTGTATTTAAACTAGGTCGCTACCGGTAATGTTAGTGTGCGTGATAGGATAGATAGTCAGCTGTGTAATTAAAATCTGTAACATAAAGTGTTATTAAATCAATTCTGATAGTGATATGGCGCCTTGCAAGCGGCAGTTCAAAGCAAACCGACACTAGGTGTGCGATCACTGCCACAGCTTGGTAGATTTTGCATTGTCCGGCTATGGGAAGTCATGGGCAGAAACCATGGAGGAGGGATTCACCTTTCAGTGCATGGGGTGTTGGAAGGTGGAATATCTGCAGAAGGAGATAGTTAGGTTGACAGATATTGTGAAGAGGGTCTATACTAGTACACGTAGAAACAAATAATGCAGACAGGGAGGGAACAACTTGGATAGTACAGAAGTATAGACAGTTATTGAGGAAGCTAAAGAAAACAAGAGTTGAACAGATTATTCTCTCAGGAATTTTGCCAGTAATGGGAGGAAGGGGGGCAATGTATAGAAACTGCAAGAGGATGGCGATCAACGCACTAGTTGACCAGATGTGTGAAGAAGAGGGGGTGGGATTCACAGATTTATGGGGATACTTTGTTGGGAGGGAAGAAATGTACATGAGAGATCGCCTCCATCTTAGTAGAAAGGGGGCAGCAATTTTCTCAGAGAACCTGCTGCGATCTGTTGACAGTGGGACAGGTTGCATCTATTTAAACTAGATATGCAGGGGGGACTCACAGAGAAGCCTGAAACTGGAGGCATAGATAAAGACAGCACAAATAAATCACCAAAGAACAGTCTAGAAAACTCTTCTGATGCTGGATATAAATGTGTTTGTTTAAATGCAAGTAATATAGTAAACAAAAGAAATTAACTAAACATTATTGTAGAAAATAATGACCCTCACATAATAGGTATAACCGAATCCTGGACCACCACTGATATATCAGATGCCAAATTGGTGCTGACGGGATATGTAATGTTTAGGAAAGATAGAATAGGAAGAAAGGGAGGTGGAGTTATTTTATATATTAAAAAATCTATCCAGGCTTATGAAATAAAATTAGAAAGAGAAGCAGATTGCGAAGAAGTTGTTTGGTATAACATAGTTACATGTAACTCAACGTTAACGGTTGGGTTAGTTTATCGAAGTCCAAACATAAGCATAGAAGAGAATGAAAACATACAAAACGCTATAAGGGAAGTAAGCAAACGGGACTGTATTATTATGGGGGATTTTAACCATGGGCATATACAATGGAAATCTCTACAGAGTATGGGGAGTGAGGACCACAAGTTTTTAGTTTTAGTTCAAGATACTTTCCTTTCTCAACATGTGCTAGAACCAACCAGGGGTGAGAATGTGTTAGACATAGTTTTGTCCTCACAGAATGAATTAGTTGACAATGTCAAGATATGTGAGCCACTGGGGAATAGTGATCACAACCAGATACATTTTACCATCAAAGTAAAATCAGAAAGGAATAGTAAAAAGCAGTATAGGAGAAATTTCTACAAAGGAAAGTATAAGGACATGAGGAAATATTTAGCAAAGATAGACTGGAATAACACAATGAAAAATAAGACAGCAACAGAATGCTGGAATATATTAAAGAGTGAAATTAAGTGCATACTCGATAAATTTGTACCCTTCAAAAAACAAGGGAAACGGTCTAAAAAGAAACTCTTATCGAAAGAAGCCATTAGAAAAATTAAGTATAAACAAATGATGTGGAAGTCATATAGATGTACTGGAAATGATGAAGACTACAACATCTATAAAGAAGCACTTAACCAAGCTACAGCTGAAATTAGAAATTCAGAGAGAAGCTATGAACAACAATTAGCTAGTAATATAAAACATGACAGCAAGAGTTTTAAGCGTATGTTCAAAGCAAACAGAAAGTTCAGGATAAGGTCGGTCCTCTAGAAGATAGTGCTGGAAATATAATAATATCAGAGGGATTCTTAATGGCAGATTGAGTACTTTAGTTCAGTGTTCACCAGGGAAGATATTAGTTCACTGCCAATACCAGAGGTTAAGTTCAAGGGGACAGATTCAGACTATTTAGGACAGTTAATTGTAAACCCAGAAATGGTAGCTAAGAAAATAAGGGCTATGAAGGATAATAAATCACCTGGAGTGGATGGGATTCCGCCCAAACTACTATTGGAAATTGTAGAACAAATTAGCGTAGCGCTTGCAACAGTTTTCAATTTGTCATTAGAAGAGGGAGTGGTCCCTTTAGAATGGAAAGAGGCAAACATTATACCGTTATTTAAAAAAGGTTCAAGAAACAAGTCAGAGAACTACAGAGCAGTGAGTTTAACATCAGTGATTTGCAAATTATTAGAAAGACTAATTAAAGATCACATGGTGGATTTTCTTGTTAAACATCACTTGATAAACCCATCTCGACATGTGTTTTTAAAAGCGAGGTCATGCTTAACAAATTTGTTATGTTTTTTGAAAGACATCACTAAGTGGGTAGATGTGGGATCACCAGTAGATACTGTCTACTTAGATTTAAAAAAAACTTTCGACAAATACCACATCAAAGATTACTACTTAAACTAAAGGCCCATGGCATAGGAAATGGTATAATAAACTGGATAGAAAAATGGCTGATTGTCAGAAGACAACGTGTAGTAGTTGATGGGGACTGGAAATTGGTATTGAGAGGCTTACCACAGGGATCAGTACTAGGACCTATATTATTCTTAATATATATCAACGATTTGGATGATGAAATAATAAGCAAGATGTTTAAATTTGCGGATGATACAAAAGTGTTTAGAAGGATTAAAAGTGATGGAGATAGACAGCATTTACAAGATGATCTTGACAGGTTCATCAAATTGTCTGAAAAGTGGCAAATGCTGTTCAATTTTGGGAAATGTCAATGCCTCCACACAGGACATGGGAACAAAGATGTACAATATACAATGGGGGGTACTGTACTAAGTACTACTGTAAAAGAAAAGGACTCGCAAGAAGGACATAGATATGCTAGAAAGAGTGCAGAGGAGAGCGACTAACATGATACCAAAACTGAGGGATCTTAGTTATGAAATTCGCCTAAAAGAATGTGGTTTAACAACACTACAGACCAGGAGATTGAGAGGAGATCAGAATCTGATAGAAGTGTTTACAATAATAAATGGTTATGAAAATATTGATAGAAATATTTTTTTCTCAGTTAAGAAAGATAGAAGGACTAGAGGACATGAAGTTACATTTGTAAAGGAGCAGTGTAGTTTAGATAGACGAAAGTTCTCATTTTCACAAAGGACTGTAAATGAATGGAACAGATTATCTGCTGATTGTGTGGGTGCTAGTATCGTGAATATGTTTAAAAATAAAATTGACACACACCTCAGAAGGGCGAGATAGACATGGATAAAAGGTTTGGACTCTCGATAAGCCAAAGGGCTTCCTTGTCCACCTGCTACCTAGAGTTAATTCTCTGGGTGGCAATCTTGTTAAATCTCTTGTTAGCACCTTCCGTTCGCGTCCCCGTTTACGTCAGTTGACACGAGGTACCACGGGCGCCATGACACTTCGTAGCAATTTGCCTAGTGCATAAAAAAATCCTGTCTTATAAATCCACCAAAATAAACAAATACCGTTGCAGAGTAATCATGTTTGTTTCAAAATATCGCCAATAAAGTCAGTATCGTTTGACAACGCATGATCTGTTATTGCACATTTACAGACTCGTGGCAGTTGCCAGCGGGCGACCGTACATAATGTGGCAGTCGCCAAACAGAAAAAACAGTCGCATACGCGACCAATTCAGTCGCAATTTAGAAGGTTGTCACACGCACACGCACACGCACACACACACACACACACACACAGTATGGGCAGCCAATGCACACATTTTCTTCTAAGTAATCATATACAATGGTAATTGTTGTTTTTCTCCTCTTGATTCTGTTCTGTTCCTCGATTTCAGTTATCTTTTTTTCTTCTTTTCCCTCTCTGATCTTGCACTGCTCTCTCCACCAATTGCCTCCAATCCCCTTTATCTTTTGCTCTCTCTTTCCATTCCTCTCCCAATCCTTCTAAGTCTACGCAGTCCTCCCATCGCAGTCTAGGTCTTCCTTGTCTCCTTTTCCTCTCCACTGTCCGGTCATCTGCTATCTTTGCCAGCCGTTCTCCTCCCATTCTCTCCACATCCCCAGCCCACTTCAGTCGACTCCTCACCAGCTTCTTCGTAAGGCTTTCTTTTACTCCAACCTCCTCCCTCAACTCCTCCTTTCTTCACTTGTCAGATCTTCTCACTCCTGCAATTCTTCTTACCCATCATGTCCTCACAATTTGTTGTAGTCATTAGACTCGTTACTGATTTTGTTGGTTATGTAATATCCTCATCTCTGTTAGTGTCAGTGAAGAAAGATTTAAAATGTTGCCACTTGAGTGGTTTGTTTGTTTTGTATGTGAGTGGTGACTGGAGTGTTTAGTGTCCGGGTGTGTGTGCCTTCATACAGTTACTGACAGGCTGGGTGGAGCTGGGTGGACATATCACAACCTGAACGACACTGTAAGTTGCTCCTTTTGAGTAATTAATCTGACTAATACAGCTCAGCTCAAGAGAACACTAATTAACTCTTACCCATGGGTAATTTTATGACGTATTTTGAGAATTCAGTCAGCATAATACTTGGTTAGTTGCTTCATGAATGTAAATATTTCTTTAGTGATTCAGCATAGTATTACAGACCTGTAATATTAGCATATATATATGTGTACTAGCTGAGTTACCCAGCGTTGCCCGGGGAAAAAAGGCATTTGTATGTACCAGACACCCCAAACCCATCCCAAATCTTTCCAGCCTACCGGCATTAATAAATTGTAATTGGTCATTGGCCTAGTTGTTAGGACAACCTTTTGCTAGAAATTGCATGTATTCACCCATCTAACTGGCCTAACCAGTAACAGGCAGAGGGCAGATGCTGGGTTGAAATTTCAGCCCGATACGTGCAAAACTATTGGAGATGTGGGTACAGAAACAAACAGAGAACAAACTATTTTATAATATAGAAGATATGTTGTATTTTTAGTTATCCAATATAACTTTTGACACTCACTTTTTGTAATATGAAATGTGAAAGAGGGCGCTACTTGTAAGCGTGCGGTCGTGACTAGCGACAGGTAGACCTAGTGCATGTTAAGCGCTGAGGATTTTAAAACGTCAAAAAATTAAAAACTATTCAAAATTTCTGCATACATCCAGCGATATATTTGTAGATGGCATAATTATCTTTATGATGATATAGAAAAACATTAAATTCCACGGCTGGAACTCCACATACAGCCTTTTGAAATATTGAGCCCCCCAAGTTCTCCACCCTCCCGGATAAATTTAGAAAATGTATAAATATACGTACCATCTCAATGGGCCCGGTAGATCACATTTCAGCCTGATACATGCAAAACTGACAGAGAAATGGGTGCATTTACAAACAGAGAACGAACTGTTTTATAATATAAAAGATTTCCAATTTCTTCATTTTTAGAAAGTCACTTGTGTTTCAACCTCAAAGTTTAAACAAAAACTTGTAAATAAAGTTGGTATATTAAGATATTATAGAGAATGGTAGCAAATTTCATTGTTGAATGTACATCCTGGCATGTGTCACTGGTTCCTTAACTTTCTTCTTCACAGGCCTCAATCTGTCAGAGTCAACAACTCTATCTCCAGACCTCTTATCCTAAATACAGGTGCCCCACAAGGTTGTGTGCTATCGCCCTTCCTGTTTACTATCTTCACAAATGACTGTGTCTCCGTGGACCAATCGGTCCTTGTGATCAAATTTTCCGATGACACTACTGTGGAGGACTGCATTGAGAATGCGGATGAGACGCCATACAAGGAGGAAGTTCAGAGAATGGTTGGGTGGTGTGCGTATAACAATCTCGAATTGAACGTTTCAAAGACTAAAGAAATGATTGTTGATTTTCATAAAAAGATCAACCCTCTTTCGATAAATGGCATGGAGGTCGAGCAGGTTGAATCTTTTAGATTCCTTGGAAAAACAATTTCAAGCGATCTCAGCTGGTGCACAAGCACACTGTGCATTACAAAAAAGGCACAACAACGCCTGTTCTTCCTGAGGCAGTTCAGGAGATTCGGCATTGCTCGGGAGATTATGATACGATTCTACCGCGCAATCATTGAAAGTATCCTCACTTTCTCGATTGTAGTGTGGTTTGGCCGCACTAGTCAGGAGGAGAAACAACGGATAGAAGTTATTGTGAAGAGCGCATCTAGAATCATTGGGCGCGAGTTGCCATCCATTGAATCTATTTACCATGCTCGCTGTGCACGAAAATCCAAGAGCACTGTACGGGATACTACCCACCCAGCCAACCATCTCTTTGAACTTCTTCCCTCTGGCAAGCGCTATAGAAGTATTAAGACAAGGACCACTAGACTTAAAAATAGTTTTTATCTGCATTCCGCAGGCTGTGAGTTACTTGAACCGCAAGATGCCATGATACTGTTTACAGTCGGTTTAGATTTTATGTTGCCATGCTAAATTATTTATTTATTATTTTTTTAGTTATTTTATTTATAATTTATAAAAAAATATTATTTACTAACTTGACTACATGTATGTACATACTTTTTAACTGTTAGCTTAGGTTTTATATTGTCAGCTAATTTATTTATTTATTACTTATTTAACTACATGTACACTTTTTAACTTTTTAGGTAATGTTCAGACGGTATTAATATTATGTTATCAAGTTCATTTTATGTCAATAGATGTACGACTGTCTTAAAATATGTTGGCAGTTGGCCTTGGTTTAAATTTATACTAGTTTTAGCATAGTTTCATAATGTTTCTGATTGTGTATTTTGTGTGTGCATGATGGGGGGCAGGGGAGACAGGCATGTATGTAGGTTGACGCCACAATGCCAAGAATTCCTCGTACATTTTAAATGCTACTTGGTAATAAACAGTCTGAATCTGAATCAGAGTCTGAAATATTAGTTACAGCTTTGTTATGCAAAATGGAATATTAACTGGTCATTGGCCACTGAGTGTAAAGATAGTGGTAGGTATTGTTCTTACAGTTATAATTATGCCCTTGAAGTATGCCACTCAGATGAACATAGAGTGCCGAACAATGGGCCAAGAGGTCTGTCATATGTAAAGAATGGCGGGATAAGCAGAAGGCCACCAGAAACCAAGATGTCAGGGAAAATCAGACAGGCATGCACAGTCATAACTATGCCTGGTCTAATGGCAGTCCATGCTAAATAACGCTGATAAATATGCTGTGGATTTCTATATACGAGAAACATCATGTTTTGAAGAGTGTTGTTTACACAATGGGATGTTCACACCCACTTGCCCTGGATGATAGCAGAATCTCATTGCTACTGGTGTCCCCCAGCTGCCGTCAGTGGTGGAATCCTGACAGCTGAACATATACAGAAGCCCCCAACTGGAGTCGGTGATAGAATCCCGATAGCTGGAACATACATATAAATCACCAAATGGAGTGCATGGTTGAATCCTGGAACAGAAGTTAACATCATCTTTCCAGCTAGAAATGACAACAACAACCTTCTGAAACCAGGCGACTTCCTCTGCTTCATTTCTAAGACAAAGAAGAGACGTCCTTGTGATCAGCTGGACTCTAGCCAAAGACAAATTGCGTTGAAGAAAGACCCACATACGAATTGTTTGTCGAGAAGGTCTATCACGCCGAGTGGCTGCACCTGGTCCAGTTGGGTCTATGCTGATGGCCTTAATCTTGGCAGACACGGAACACGTCACCGAGGCGGTTAAGAAAATATCAAATGCTAGCTTAGAATTCTTCTGTATCCTTCTTGCTCAGAAGACTGTACTTTTTACACATCTTTCTGTTGCTGTGACACAAGTCAACGATGATTCAGTCATAAGTTGTGGTCATTGAATCGTCCTTGGTATAAATAAACCATAAAGTATGTTAAGTGTACTTACGTCATAACCATACGACATCACATAACCATACAACATACAGTGCTTTTTGCAGTGCATATTTTGGTTGGCTAAGTCTTAAAAATTTGCGCTACAAAATGAGTTAAAATAATGTCTTCTCAAAACGATGCTTTTAAAGTCAGCTTCAATCTTAGCAATCAATAAAAAACAACTGAAGATATTTTAAGAGATAAGGTAGCATTTTAAAACTTATAATCTGTGGTATCAGAAAAAGTACAAAACTACATTTCTAAATTTTGTAACTTATTACCCACTTTGCTGTGGACGGTGACACGTTGTTTCTGTTGCAGGTATGTTACAACATCTGCCACGTCTTTGCAGACCAAGTGTGCATCTTCCGTGTCTAAGTTGCCTCACAGATCCACATTCTGCAGTCGTGACCCGAGTTAGCAGCAACATCCCCCCACCACAGGCAAGTAGATGGGACCGACTCACTAAAGTAACGAGCTCATGAGGACAATTCATCATCAAACAGAATCCGTTGGTTAAATTTAAGGCTTTTCAAAATGCAAGAATCTACTGCCATATCACAGAGGCCACTATCTCTGTTACACACCAGCAAAAAGATCCCAGTGGCACGCCCTGGTGTTGATGGTTTTCAGTATAAAGATCACACTTAAAGAGAGAAATATATTTTAAAGAGCAAAATCTGGCTTATGAGCTAACAAGAATGTTTGTGAAATGGTCCCGTGGATACTTTTGAGTTATATTTCCTGTGTAATTGATCAGAAATCTGCAACCACATAATTATTATTAACATCCTCGCTGTGTGAAAATACTCGTTAAGTTGAAAGAGTAAATTGGATTCAAGTTTCTTGTAAAGGTGAGTTCTTATTATGTAGGATAGTATCCTGTCTTTAGGAGTGGTCAAAGTACTTTACATATGGCAGACCTGTTCAGTCCAAAACCAGTGGTAACTTCAGTGGAAAGCATTCAGCCACACTGCAATTACTACACAAAGACAATTCGTACATAAATATCCACCACTGTCTATGGCCAATGCTCATTCATACAGCTGAGTGAACTGTAAGGGTTCAAAATGACAGCAAGAGGGCTCAAATGTGAGGGGAAATCCTTTACACTGTAATGTCCAACTACATGTATATATTATTGTGAAGTTGATATCTAAATAACTAATATTGTTTTGTCTATTTTGAGAATATCTTGATTTGTCAGGGCTCAAAATTCCCGCTTGTCCAAGACAGGTGAACTACCTGTTGGACAGGTAAACCTGTTCCGACTGGTTGTCCAAGTGACAGCAGATCCATTTGTAGCACGGACAACTAAAACTTATTAAAATGTCTAATTTGTTGTTCATTGGTTATGGACACGCAGGTTTTGAATTAGCTGTACTCAGTCATGTTTTTAAAATGAGTGGTATTTGTTTTGTTTTTTGCAGAGAACAATGTCAAGTTCAAAGTTCCAGTTATCTGACCGACTTAAAGGCACAGATAAGAATGTTTGGTATGTGCTGTTCACAAAACGTAAAACTCCTTCAGTAGCGACTGAGGAACCTGGTGTCTGGATTGGCAATACTGTGGAACTTAACTATTAAGGTCACCCTCTGTACTGGGCAAGAGTGACCTGAGCAGCAAGGAGACCACATTAGAGAACTAATTTCCTATCATATTTACTGTTACAAAAATTATTTGGAACTGTCTGAGGGTGACCTTAATTGCGAGGTGGCTGTATTATTGAGGTGACTGTAAAATGAGGTTCTACTGTACTGTACTGTACTGTACTGTACTGTACTGTACTGTACTGTCAATGCTGAAGAGTTGTGATCAAAGTTTTCTGAAGCAATTACTTGTATAACTGTTTAAGTCATCCTCTTCAAAAAGTACTTATGTTCGTAATATCCTATTCTATAAATCAAGTGCTGTTGGTGATGATACATAGTAATATAATATTGCTATGATGTATCACTGTTGAAATGATTCATTACTACAAATTCATTACGATAACTGATTTGGTTTATAGCTAAAATAATAACTGCCATATATTATATTCTGTTTGTACATTTCCACTTGCAGGGTAGAGTTCACAAAATTGACCTTAGAGCACAAAGCACTAAACATGGGACAGGTGAGTGGATCATGTGACCAAAGATGATAATGATATATATAATGTATGTATAATGGACAACCATACACTAACCGACTAGCACACCGACAGCCAAACGTGTAAAAATACTAAATATATGAAGGGTCTCATGGTAAACCGCAATAAACGCCATTTTTAAAATGTAATCCAGACAAGGACGAAATGTTTGTTTAAACACATGTGTTGAGCTAGGATACTATCTAATTTATAGAAAAACACAATCAATCTCCCTTAAACAACGTGCAGAAAAAAGTGTTTGTTTTCAAAACGTGATGTGTGTCATTCGTCTTTTTTAATAAAAATGTGATATATTATCCATTTCAGCCAATCAGCACCACCGTGCCATACACGCAGCTATGTAGTGACAGCACGCTTTATGGATATACCACTTTTTTATAACAAAATAATTTAATATCACATATTGCGTAACAAATCTGCAACAAATATTTCAGACTTTCCTATCATTCTCTATAATTTGGGATTCTTAAATATACACGAACTACTTTCTTCGGAGCAGATGGTACCATTGGAGCATGCACAACTGTGAATTGTTTGTGTGCCGCATTCGATTATGTGTGCTACTCCGTCAGCTGTCGAGGATTCGATTATTTGTGCTACTCCGTCAGCTGTCGAGGATAATAATATATCAAATTTTTAAAAATATTTCATTCACAAATTCTGCTGCATTCCAATGCGCTCATGTTTAGTGCGAAAGTAGGCGCACAACCCCTATGTGATACTATTTACCAGTGGTGAAGTTAAAAGTTAAAAATCAGCCCGACTTCACCACTGATAAATTGGGTCATGTAGGGGTTCATGAAGTCTTATTAACGGTAAAATATGCACACGCACATTGGAACATTTAATTAATAACTTGAACAAATTAAAAATTTTGAAATGTGTTCTGTATCACTGCAGTTGCCAGTTGGTTGTCATTCAGTTATGTCAGTCCATTTGTCTGTCTGTCTGTCTGTCTGTATGACGGTTGGTCGGTCGGTCGGTCGGTCGGACTGGACTGTCTGTCGGTCTGTCTGTCTGCCGGTCTGTCTGTCGGTCTGATTTTCTGTCTGTGTCTGCGTGTCTATCCATCTATCCGTCCGTCCGTCTTATACACAACACTGCTACATTCCAGGGGTTTCCTGATTTTCTGCCACCGAACTGTGTTACTGATGCCCTTGCCAAGGTCGTCAGCGCAAACAACCCTGCCTTCCACCAATACACCCGCAGTTATGTAAGTAGGGCTGCGGGGAATCACACCAGTTAAGTAGCGTTTGGATGTGCATGTAGGTTGAACCAAAAGAAATACCCAACATTTCAAACCCGCAAAAAATACTCCAGACTTTCATACTGGCTGCAACTGAGTATTAATCCAGCATGTGTTGTATAAAATGTTTACATGTTGCATTTAATAAGTTTACATGTGTAATATATTTACTGTGTAAAGGGGCCAGCCCAATTTGCAGGTGTCTACACGATATATAAAGGGCCATAGAATATGACTCATGTATTCCCAGTGTAGTTTTCAAGAACTGCCAATGTTGAACTGTGTCAAGACCTCTGTGTTATGACCTCTGCATTGTGACCGGCACCGTGACTTCTGTGTCGTGACCTATATGTTGTGACTTATGTGCTATGACCTATGCATTGTGGCCTCTGTGTTTTGACTTTTGTTGTGACCTCCGTGTTATGACCTCGGCATTACGACCTCTATGTCATGACCTCTATCGTTTCTCACCAGGGTCATCCCCGTCTTGTGCAAGCTCTAGCTGACACATATGGCAAAGTGATGGATCGATTCATTGATCCCAACACAGAGATCCTGGTGACGGGAGGGGCGTATGGATCACTCTTCTGTGCAGTCCAAGGGCTCATCAACCCTGGTGATGAGGCAAGTTGGGGGGGCAACATTGTTAGGTCTTATCATCAGCGGCCCCTCAAAACGAGGATGATGTCTGCCAGGGGTCTTGGGTCTACAGTAGGGCCCAAAGCAGGTCTTGGATCTACAGTAGAGCTCAAAGTGGTAATTTGGTGTACGGTTATTGGGTGTATAGCAGAGTTCAAAGTTGTTTTTAGGTCTAAAGTAGGGCTCAAAGCTGTTCTTGGGTCTACAGTAGGGTCCAAAGTGGTTATTGGGTGTACAGTAGGGCTCAAATCTGTTCTTGTGTCTGCAGTATGGCTCAACGTGGTTATTGGGTATACAGTAGGGCTCAAATCTGTTCATGGATCTACAGTAGGGTTCAAAGTGGTTATTTGGTATGTAGTATGGCTCAAAGCAGTTCTGGGGTCTACAGTAAGGTTCAAGTCTGTTCTTGCGTTTACAGCAGGCTCAAAGCAGTTCTGGGGTCTACAGTAGGGTTTAAGTGTGTTCTTGCGTTTACAGCAGGCTCAAAGCAGTTCTTGGGTCTACAGTAGGGTTCAAATCTGTTCTTGCGTTTACAACAGGCTCAAAGCAGTTCTTGGGTCTACAGTAGGGTTCAAGTCTGTTCTTGCGTTTACAGAGGGCTCAAAGCTGTACATGGGTTTACAGTAGGGCTCAAAGCTGTTCTTGGGTTTACAGTAGGGTTCAAAGCTTTGCTTGAGTCTACAGTAGGGCTCAAAGCTGGGTTGTTCTCGGGTCTACAGTAGCGTTCAAAACTGTTCTTGGATTTACAGTAGGGTTCAAAGCTGTTCTTGGATCTACAGTAGGGTTCAAAGCTGTTCTTGGGTCTACAGTAGGGTTCAAAGCTGTACTTGGATCTACCGTAGGGTTCAAAGCTGTTCTTGGGTCTACAGTAGGGTCCAAAGCTGTTCTTGGGTTTACAGTAGGGTTCAAAACTGTTCTTGGGTTTACGGGTGGGTTCAAGGCTGTTCTTGGATGTATAGTAGGGTTCAAAGTTGTTCTTGGGTTTACAGTAGGGCTCAAAGCTGTACATGGGTTTACAGTAGGGCTCAAAGCTGTTCTTGGGTTTACAGTAGGGTTCTAAGCTGTGCTTGAGTCTACAGTAGGGCTCAAAGCTGGGTTGTTCTCGGGTCTACAGTAGCGTTCAAAGCTGTTCTTGGATTTACAGTAGGGTTCAAAGCTGTGCTTGAGTCTACAGTAGGGCTCAAAGCTGGGTTGTTCTCGGGTCTACAGTAGCGTTCAAAGCTGTTCTTGGATCTACAGTAGGGTTCAAAGCTATTCTTGGGTCTACACTGTACAGTAGGGTTCAAAGCTGTTCTTGGATCTACAATAGGGTTCAAAGCTATTCTTGGGTCTACAGTATGGTTCAAAGCTTTTCTTGAGTCTACAGTATGGTTCAAAGCTGTTCTTGGGTCTACAGTATGGTTCAAAGCTGTACTTGGAGCTACCGTAGGGTTCAAAGCTGTTCTTGGATCTACAGTAGGGTTCAAAGCTGTTCTTGGGTCTACAGTAGGGTTCAAAGCTGTACTTGGATCTACCGTAGGGTTCAAAGCTGTTCTTGGGTCTACAGTAGGGTCCAAAGCTGTTCTTAGGTTTACAGTAGGGTTCAAAACTGTTCTTGGGTTTACGGGTGGGTTCAAAGCTGTTCTTGGGTTTACAGTAGGGTTCAAGGCTGTTCTTGGATGTATAGTAGGGTTCAAAGTTGTTCTTGGGTTTACAGTAGGGCTCAAAGCTGTACATGGGTTTACAGTAGGGCTCAAAGCTGTTCTTGGGTTTACAGTAGGGTTCAAAGCTGTGCTTGAGTCTACAGTAGGGCTCAAAGCTGGGTTGTTCTTGGGTCTACAGTAGCGTTCAAAGCTGTTCTTGGATTTACAGTAGGGTTCAAAGCTGTGCTTGAGTCTACAGTAGGGCTCAAAGCTGGGTTGTTCTCGGGTCTACAGTAGCGTTCAAAGCTGTTCTTGGATCTACAGTAGGGTTCAAAGCTGTTCTTGGGTATACAGTAGGGTTCAAAGCTGTTCTTGGATCTACAGTAGGGATCAAAGCTGTTCTTGGGTTTACAGTTGGGTTCAAAGCTGTTCTTGGGTTTACAGGTGGGTTCAAAGCTGTTCTTGGGTTTACAGTGGGGTTCAAAGCTATATGTGGATTTACAGTAGGACTCAAAGCTGTTCTTGGGTTTACAATAGGGTTCAAAGCTGTACTTGAGTCTACAGTAGGGCTCAAAGCTGGGTTGTTCTTGGATTTACAGTAGGGTTCAAAGCTATTCTTGGGTCTACAGTTGGGTTCAAAGCTGTTCTTTGGTCTACAGTAGGGTTCAAATCTATTCTTGGGTCTACCGTAGGGTTCAAAGCTATTCTTGGGTCTACACTCTACAGTAGGGTTCAAAGCTGTTCTTGGATTTACAGTAGGGTTCAAAGCTGTTCTTGGGTCTACAGTAGGGTTCAAAGCTGTTTGTGTCTCTATAGTAGGGTTCAAAGCTATTCTTGGGTCTACAGTAGGGTCCAAAGCTGTTCTTGGGTTTACAGTAGGGTTCAAAACTGTTCTTGGGTTTACGGGTGGGTTCAAAGCTGTTCTTGGGTTTACAGTAGGGTTCAAGGCTGTTCTTGGATGTACAGTAGGGTTCAAGGCTGTTCTTGGATGTATAGTAGGGTTCAAAGTTGTTCTTGGGTTTACAGTAGGGCTCAAAGCTGTACATGGGTTTACAGTAGGGCTCAAAGCTGTTCTTGGGTTTACAGTAGGGTTCAAAGCTGTGCTTGAGTCTACAGTAGGGCTCAAAGCTGGGTTGTTCTCGGGTCTACAGTAGCGTTCAAAGCTGTTCTTGGATTTACAGTAGGGTTCAAAGCTGTTCTTGGATCTACAGTAGGGTTCAAAGCTGTTCTTGGATTTACAGTAGTTTTCAAAGCTGTTCTTGGATCTACAGTAGGGTTCAAAGCTGTTCTTGGGTATACAGTAGGGTTCAAAGCTGTTCTTGGATCTACAGTAGGGATCAAAGCTGTTCTTGGGTTTACAGTTGGGTTCAAAGCTGTTATTGGGTTTACAGGTGGGTTCAAAGCTGTTCTTGGGTTTACAATAGGGTTCAAAGCTGTTCTTGGGTTTACAGGTGGGTTCAAAGCTGTTCTTGGGTTTACAGTTGGGTCTCAAAGCTGTATGTGGATTTACAGTAGGACTCAAAGCTGTTCTTGGGTTTACAATAGGGTTCAAAGCTGTACTTGAGTCTACAGTATGGCTCAAAGCTGGGTTGTTCTTGGATTTACAGTAGGGTTCAAAGCTATTCTTGGGTCTACAGTTGGGGTCAAAGCTGTTCTTTGGTCTACAGTAGGGTTCAAATCTATTCTTGGGTCTACAGTAGGGTTCAAAGCTATTCTTGGGTCTACACTCTACAGTAGGGTTCAAAGCTGTTCTTGGATTTACAGTAGGGTTCAAAGCTGTTCTTGGGTCTACAGTAGGGTTCAAAGCTGTTTGTGGCTCTATAGTAGGGTTCAAAGCTATTCTTGGGTCTACAGTAGGGTCCAAAGCTGTTCTTGGGTTTACAGTAGGGTTCAAAACTGTTCTTGGTTTTACGGGTGGGTTCAAAGCTGTTCTTGGGTTTACAGTGGGACTCAAAGCTGTATGCGGATTTACAGTAGGACTAAAAGCTGTTCTTGGGTTTACAGTAGGGTTCAAAGCTGTACTTGAGTCTACAGTAGAGCTCAAAGCTGGGTTGTTCTTGGATCTACAGTAGGGTTGAAAGCTATTCTTGGGTCTACAGTAGGGTTCAAAGCTATTCTTGGGTCTACAGTAGGGTTCAAAGCTGTTCTTGGGTCTACAGTCGGGTTCAAAGCTATTCTTGGGTCTACACTGTACAGTAGGGTTCAAAGCTGTTCTTGGATCTACAATACGGTTCAAAGCTATTCTTGGGTCTACAGTATGGTTCAAAGCTATTCTTGAGTCTACATTATGGTTCAAAGCTGTTCTTGGGTCTACAGTAGGGTTCAAAGCTGTTCTTGGGTCTACAGTAGGGTTCAAAGCTGTTCTTGGGTCTACAGTAGGGTTCAAAGCTGTTCTTGGGTCTACAGTAGGGTTCAAAGCTGTTCTTGGGTCTACAGTAGGGTTCAAAGCTGTTCTTGGGTCTACAGGAGGGTTCAAAGCTGTTCTTGGGTCTACAGGAGGGTTCAAAGCTGTTCTTGGGGCTACAGGAGGGTTCAAAGCTGTTCTTGGGTCTACAGTAGGGTTCAAAGCTGTTCTTGCGTCTACAGGAGGGTTCAAAGCTGTTCTTGGGTCTACAGGAGGGTTCAAAGCTGTTCTTGGGTCTACAATAGGGTTCAAAGCTGTTCTTGGGTCTACAGGAGGGTTCAAAGCTGTTCTTGGGTCTACAGTAGGGTTCAAAGCTGTTCTTGGGTCTACAGGAGGGTTCAAAGCTGTTCTTGGGTCTACAGGAGGGTTCAAAGCTGTTCTTGGGGCTACAGGAGGGTTCAAAGCTGTTCTTGGGTCTACAGTAGGGTTCAAAGCTGTTCTTGCGTCTACAGGAGGGTTCAAAGCTGTTCTTGGGTCTACAGGAGGGTTCAAAGCTGTTCTTGGGTCTACAATAGGGTTCAAAGCTGTTCTTGGGTCTACAGGAGGGTTCAAAGCTGTTCTTGGGTCTACAGGAGGGTTCAAAGCTGTCCATGGCTCTACAGTAGGGTTCAAAGCTGTCCATGGCTCTATAGTAGGGCTCAAAGCTGTCCATGGCTCTATAGTAGGGTTCAAAGCTGTCCATGGCTCTACAGTAGGGAACTTTAAAGCTGCTCCTTGGGTCTACAGGAGGGTTCAACCGTCCTGCACCCCCATAGCAGTCCAAGCCGTTCTTGGGCCCTGCTGGTGAGGCCCAGCTGTTCCACAGTAGGGTTCAAAGCTGTTCTTGGGTCTACAGTAGGGTTCAAAGCTGTTCTTGGGTCTACAGTAGGGTTCAAAGCTGTTCTTGGGTCTACAGTAGGGTTCAAAGCTGTTCTTGGGTCTACAGGAGGGTTCAAAGCTGTTCTTGGGTCTACAGGAGGGTTCAAAGCTGTTCTTGGGTCTACAGGAGGGTTCAAAGCTGTTCTTGGGTCTACAGTAGGGTTCAAAGCTGTTCTTGCGTCTACAGGAGGGTTCAAAGCTGTTCTTGGGTCTACAGTAGGGTTCAAAGCTGTTCTTGGGTCTACAATAGGGTTCAAAGCTGTTCTTGGGTCTACAGGAGGGTTCAAAGCTGTTCTTGGGTCTACAGTAGGGTTCAAAGCTGTTCTTGGGTCTACAGGAGGGTTCAAAGCTGTTCTTGGGTCTACAGGAGGGTTCAAAGCTGTTCTTGGGGCTACAGGAGGGTTCAAAGCTGTTCTTGGGTCTACAGTAGGGTTCAAAGCTGTTCTTGCGTCTACAGGAGGGTTCAAAGCTGTTCTTGGGTCTACAGGAGGGTTCAAAGCTGTTCTTGGGTCTACAATAGGGTTCAAAGCTGTTCTTGGGTCTACAGGAGGGTTCAAAGCTGTTCTTGGGTCTACAGGAGGGTTCAAAGCTGTCCATGGCTCTACAGTAGGGTTCAAAGCTGTCCATGGCTCTATAGTAGGGCTCAAAGCTGTCCATGGCTCTATAGTAGGGTTCAAAGCTGTCCATGGCTCTACAGTAGGGTTCAAAGCTGTCCATGGCTCTATAGTAGGGCTCAAACTGTCCATGGCTCTATAGTAGGGTTCAAAGCTATTCTTGGGTCTACAGGAGGGTTCAAAGCTGTTCTTGGGTCTATAGTAGGGTTCAAAGCTGTCCGTGGCTCTATAGTAGGGTTCAAAGCTGTCCGTGGCTCTATAGTAGGACTCACAGAGCTATGTTAATCTGGAATATGCCATTCAACTGCTTGTATGGAGTCATTAGGAACGGATTTGGCAGACACGTGTCAAGACAGGGGAACACATAGATATGCAACTGAAGGACTTTTTGTTAATGTCTTCATTTTCCTCATTCATTTATCTCCTGTCTTTATTTGACTTCATTTGTGATTTTGTGCCCTTCATTTCCCATAACTATTACTTTGCAAGAATTTCATCAGACCTTTTTAATTTTTAACGGAAATATGGCTTATCTTTTAATCGGTAGATATGCCCTTAAAAGGAGACAGTCTTTTCCTAGTTCTTCATTTATTAATTAAGACAGAAGACAATGTGTAGTAGTTGATGAGGAGGCTTCAAACTAGAAATCGGTATTGAGTGGGGTACCACAGGGATCAGTACTAGGACCTATATTATTCTTAATATATATAAACGATTTGGATGATGAAATAACAAGCAAGGTGTTGAAATTTGCAGACGATACAAAAGTGTTTAGACGGATTGAAAGTGATGGAGATAGACAGCATTTACAAGATGATCTTGACAGGTTGATCAAATGGTCTGAAAAGTGGCAAATGCTGTTAAATTTTGGGAAATGTAAATGCCTCCACACAGGACATGGGAACGAAGAGGTAGAATATACAATGGGGGGTACTGTACTAAGTTCTACTGTAAAATAAATGGACTTAGGGTTAACCATTAGTGCTGATATGAAGGTTTCAGAGCAGTGCGGAATTGCAGCTTCAAAGGGAAATCAAATCCATGGATTAATTAGGCAAAATATAGCATATAAGGAAAAAGAACTAATAATACCGCTGTACAAAACAATAGCGAGGCCTCGTTTAGAATATTATATACAAGCATGGAGGCCATATCGCAGGAAGGACATAGATGTGCTAGAAAGAGTACAGAGGAGAGCAACTAAAATGATACCAAAACTGAGGGATCTTAGTTATGAAATTCGCCTAAAAGAATGTGGTTTAACAACACTAGAGACCAGAAGATTGAGAGGAGATCAGATAGAAGTGTTTAAAATATTGAATGGTTATGAAAATATTGATAGAAATATTTTTTTCTCAGTTAAGAAAGATAGAAGGACTAAAGCACGTGAAGTTACATTAGTAAAGGAGCAGTGTAGATTAGATATAAGAAAGTTCTCATTTTCACAAAGGACTGTAAATGAACGGAATAGATTATCTGCTGATTGTGTGGGTGATAGTAGCGTGAATGTGTTTAAAAATAAAATCAACACATACCTCAGAAGGGCGGGATATACATAGATAAAAAGGGTTGGACTCTCGATAAGCCAAAGGGCTTCCTTGTCCATCTGCCTCCTCGAGTTAATTCTCTGGTTGGCAATCTTGTTAAATCTTGTTAAATCTAGACTGAGATAACTATGGTGAAGGTATACTGTCCACCAAATTGCATTTAGTAAGCACGTAACAATGTTCAAAATTTGGAAGATATGCCCCTGGGGCATGTTCATATGGTAAACAAAACATCCAATTTCAAAACAAACTATTGGCAATATTACAGCCGAGCTGGGCTGAGTTTGCCACAATACTCTTTGTTGTTTAACAATGTCCCATTTTCCCACATTCAGCATGGCAGATGTCCTGTTACAAATGACTATGCCTGCAAATTTAATAATAATTTAAATTACATGTTTACAGGCAATCATTATCGAGCCGTACTTTGACTGCTATGAGCCAATGGTTCGAGTTGCTGGAGGAATTCCTGTCTACATTCCATTAATACCCGTAAGTATAAAACATGACTGAATTGTAATAATTAAAGAAATTCAAGATTACTAACGAAGTTTATTAGATTTTGTATTTTACATGTTTAAATGCAACAAAATTTGTTTTATTTAGTAGTATATTTAAACTAATATATAATTAAAATAAAAACAATTATTTGTGTAATGTGTGGTTGGGTTTTGATAGCCACTTTGAGGAGATATCAGCTTCTGAACTGTAAAAATTAAAAAGGATTCTATGGCACAATCTGGTAGTACAGTCAAACCTTACTTTACGATCACCTCAGTAATACAGCCACCTTGCAATTAAAGTCACCTTCGGACAGTCCCAAGTCATTTCAGTAGCGGTAAAGTATACAAAATTAGTCTCACCAATACGGTCACCTCGCTATTCGGGACAGTTTTGTCCAGTCCGAAGGGAGATCTTAATAGTGGAGTTCCACTGTTCTTGAATCATTATTCCATGTCAAACATGTTAACCAACCTTAAGCTCAATACCCTAGAAAGCAGAAGGCGAGACCTACGACTAAAATTCATGTATAGAGTGGTTGAGGGATCTGTCCCAGCCATTCCCGCAGAAACATTTTTTCACCTCAAAGAGTAAATAAAAGACGCACACAACCAAAACATTTCCCAGACCACGTATCCTCAAACTTTGTACAACACCTAACAACCAATACCAGGTGCTATATGGTGTATACATTATAGTACCTACTGCCCACACTGACCGACTTAGAACTATTTTGTAAAGACACTAGTACACTAGGACAAAGTAAATGAGTTGCAAGTTCAGGCTGAAACCATAAACAATTTCGGCCACTTATCTTGCAGCCCACACAGTCAATAACACGCACTCGCACCTATCCCATTGTAAACCATAGCCAATAGTGGCTTCTTACGTTGTACCCAATCAGATTCAGATTATTCCATGGTGTTTCTGTTGGACAGGAAGCGAATGGAAAGATCCGGTCGAGTGCTGATTGGAAACTTGACCCAGAAGAGTTGGCCAGCAAGTTCAATGAGAAAACGAAAGTGATTTTCCTCAACAACCCAAATAATCCAGTGGGCAAGGTAGGGTTAATCGGTGCTTCTTTCTGGCCTGACAGTATCCATAGGGCAGGACGTGTAGTTGTTGGTGTATTTTACTCTCTCTCTCTTCCTCTCCCTATCCTTCTCCCCTCTACCTCTCCTCCTCTCTCCCTGTCTTTCTCTCTCCCTCTCTCTCTCTTCCTCTCCCTATCCCTCTCTCTCCCTACACCTCTCCCTATCTCCCTCCCCCCTCTCTCTCCCTCTCCTTCCCTCTCTCACTCGCTCTCTTTCTCTCCCTCTCTCCCTCCCTCCCTCTCTCTCTCCCTCACTCTCTCCTTCCCTCTCACTAACTGTCACTGTCTCTCTCACTATCACTCACTTCCTCTGCTTCTCTCTCTCTCTCCCTCTCTCTCTCCCTCTCCATATCTCTCTCCTTCTCTCTGTCTCTCTCTCTCCCCTTCCTCTCCCTCTCACTATCCCTCCCTCTCCCTACCTCTCTCTCTCTCTCTCTCTCTCTCTCTCTCTATCGCTCCCTCCCCATCTCTCTCTCTTCCTTTCCCTCCCCATCTCTCTCTCTTCCTTTCCCTCCCCATCTCTCTCCCTCTCTCTCCCTATCCCTCTCTCACCCTATCCCTCTCCCTCCCTCGCTCCCTCCCTTTACCTCTCCCATCTCTCTCTCCCTATCCCTCTCTCTCCCTCCCTCTCTCTCTCCCTCTTTCTCCCTCTTGCTCTCTCTCTCCCTTCCTCTCTCTCCCTCCGTCGCTCTCTCCCTCTCTCTTTGGTTTCTCTTTACCCTCCCTCCTCTCCGCCTCCCCTATCCCTCCTCTCCTCCTCCCCTCCCCCTCTCTCCCCTCCCCTATCTCTCTCTCTCTCTCTCTCTCTCCCATTCCTTCCTCATCCCTCTTCTCCCTCCATCCCTCCTCTCTTCCCCCCATCTCTCTCCCTTTATCCCTTGCATCCTCTTCTGTCCCCTCCCTCTCTCTCCCCTCTCTCTCTCTCCCTATCCCTCTCTCTTACCCTCTCTATCCCCCACCCTCCCTCCCTCTCTCTCTCCCACCCTCTCACTATCTTCCTCTCTCTCTCCCTCCCTCTCTCACTCCCTCTCTCTCTACCTATCCCTCTCTCTCCCTCCCTCCCTCCCCCCCCCTCCCCCTCTCTCTCTCCCTCCCTCCGTCTCTCTCCCTCTCTCTCTAATTTATTTTAGAATAGACCTATGTATCATTAACACTAACTTCAGTGTTAAGGTTGTCAGCCTGTCATAAATGTTGTTGTGTCGACATGTTGTTCATGTCAGTGTTGTGTGTGTCAATCTGTCATCGGTGTCTCATGTCTGTTGATGTGTCATAAGTGACTTTGTCATGTTCAATGTCTTGACCATGAACATGTCATTGACGCCAATGACATGACAGTCAACCTGTCATCAGCATCACCATCATATGGAGCTCAGTGGTGCAGCGGCTGGAGCATCGGACTCTCAATCAAGAAAACCCGGGTTCAAATCCTGTGGGGCCGTGTCGAACCTTGGGCAAGTTCGTTCACTCTACGTTGCTCCAGTTCACTCAGCTGTATGAATGACTACTTGGCTACAGACACTGGTGGATATTTGTGTACACATGGTCTCTGTTCATTAATTGCAGCATGGCTGAATGCTTTCCAGAGAAGTTAAGATGGTGTTTGATTAAACAGGTCTGCCAGGGAGTATATTTTAAAGCGCTTTGAGCAGTCCTGAAGATACTGCACTGTATAAGAACTTTTATATCTGTTGTCGAACTCAGTGTCATGCCTGTCATCAGTGTCATGCCTGTCATCAGTGTCAGTGTCATATCTGTGATTGAACTCGGTGTCATGCCTGTCATCAGTGTCGGCGTCATTCCTGTCGTCTGCATTAGTGTCATGCCTGTCATCAGTGTCAGTGTCATATCTGTGGTTGATGTCAATGTCATGCCTGCAGGTGTACACACTGAGTGAGCTTGAGATGATTGCTGAGCTGTGCAAGAAGCACGATGTCGTCGTGTTTGCTGATGAAGTCTACGAGTGGCTTATCTACGAGCCCAGCAAACACATCAAGATAGGTTAGTCTGTTTTACTCACTAGACTATACTTTTTACTTCTTTTTTGTACCCAAATATTTATAAAAAAAACAGACAGTATGAATCAAGATTGTCTAATTTATAAAAAAACGTAAAAAAATTCTTAAGTATTTTTTATTTATTGCTAAAATTGAAGCAAACCTTAGAAAAGCGACATTGTGAGAAACAACATCATTTTAGCTCAGGGTGCCTATTGTTTTTTAATCTATTGGTTCATAAATGCTTGTTTTTTATAACGTTTTGATTGTTTGTCGAGGAAAATGATCTGGACACTGAAAGATGGGATTATAAAGTGTGCAATTCAACCAGAATCACAAAATTGATGGAACGTGACTTAGAGTCTTATTTTTGGCTCGTCTGCAGAACAGGCTCATGTGACGTAAAACACGGTTGACATTTTTGAAATATGTCATAGTGAGTGTCATGTGGTGTTCTGTTCAGCGACGCTGCCTGGGATGTGGGAGCGAACCGTGACGATCGGAAGTGGCGGGAAGATGTTTAGTGCGACCGGGTGGAAGCTCGGCTGGTCTGTCGGACCACCCCACCTCATGCGCTGTCTACAGACCATGCACCAGAACAGCAACTACACCATCCCAACCCCACTGCAGGTACACCCCCCCCACCCCATCCTACCGCTGCCTACCATTATGGATTTTCCGTAATCATTAGGTAGAACCTACGTTAGGTAGAACCAATAAATTATGTTAAATAGTTATGGTTTTCTGAATGAATAACATGTCTTAGACGAATATAAAATGAGTATTACAACTGTTGCAATTGCAACAGAAACCTATCATATTTTATTCAGGGCTTTTTATTTAAATACAATAATTTAACATTATCATTGACTGTTAGTAATAATTATAATGTTGCCTGCTGTGTGTTGTAAAGTTGGAAGCTCTGGTTGATTATTGGCAATTCACTGGTGCTGTCCCACAGTGGTTCTCTACAGACATAAACACTTGGACATGTCTGGCCATACATGGACTTTGACAGCGGTAATTAACATAGTGTAACTTATTGATGTTGCAAAACAAACATCTCTGAAGTGCAAACCGACAACCTTAACTGGCACAGGAGTTACAGAGTGACAGCAGAATTAAGTTGAAACAAAGTATGTTTAGTATGTTTAGTATGTTTGGTAGCTTCCTGGATTCCCAGGCACCATGAATGGGCTGGGCATGTCACTGTATTTACTTCAGAGAAAGGTTTGATTGGCAACCTTGTGGACCGGGGATCGCAGTTGCGACAGGGGTGGGGGTGGGGGAGGCGGGGGGTCATTACGGAAATTGTTTTTGTCAGGTAGGCAGCCCTGCCATCCCCATCCCCACCCTGCACCTCCATCCCACTTCAACCCGGGTACAAACCCACCTTACCTCACTACAGATCAGATCTGGGGTCAAACACTGTTTTCCAATGCAAATACATAGCTTTTCTAAATGTGAAATAAATAAAAAATATCGCTGTTGTAAAATGTCAAATAGAAATTAGTTTGATCAAATAAACTGAATAAACAGTTGAGATACACTGTCGGCCATATTGCAGGGGTAGAAATAACTCCAAAAATTATGGTAGTCAGCAGGACTACCTGGTTGGTAGTCCACAGAGATATCTGGTAGCCCACAAATAGCCCACATTTTTTGCAAAATTATGCGCCGAACACAAAATTTTAAAATCGAACATATTTAATGCACCAAACAACAAATACACACCAACACTAATTATTAGTGTGGGTGTATATTTGACATTTTTGAACATATTTTCAATTAATTACGAAAAACAATACTGCAACCAAGGAGATCCTCTGGAAACCCCAAGAGGCTTATGTCGAGGACAATCACCAATATAACAGTCAGGTTCCTTATTCCATAAAATTACAACGTAACATTAAAACAGTACATTCAACTGGAACAAAGTGAATAGTATATACACGAATAGGTGTTTTTTATAAATGAAATTGGTTGTCTACTAAATAAATAAATAAATAAAGTTACATATTAGGGCATGGTATAGTTTGTTGACTAGATTAAAGGTTAAACATCAGTAATACATTGAATAAAACCAAAAAAACTTGCATACACCAACACTTATATACCCCAACATCAACCACATGTAAAACACCAACACCATCATCATCTATACGCCAACAGCAGCACCACTCATGAGCAAGCCTGCTCATCCAGCTCACTCCCCAGACTCTGCGTCACTGTTGCTGTCTTCTATGGTCAAATAATTTTCGGCACAGGAAATGTGGAGCATTTGTATGGTTCGTGCCAACATCAAGCAAATCCTTTCCATTCTGCCAGTTATGGCTTCCGCGGATCCTGTCTCTTCACTTGCCTTCTACGGGTTCGCCTGGCTTCGGCGCTAATCGGCTTGTCAAGTGCAAATGAAATTTGCAAATACGCCTTGCTTAAGAATGGGGCAAGAAAGAATGGGATTAAAAAAAACGTTTTAATGCAGCTTAGCAGGGAAGACCAGTATGTTAACATTGCGTCACAAATATTAGCTTTTTTGTTACGATGAACATAGAGCTACTGGTGTACCAAAATATGAATTCATCAACCGCATATAAAATCGTGAATCAAAATATTGTTTGGCACGGTAAATGTGCGATCTAAATTGGTACATTGATATTGATTGAAAACAAAGTTATTTATTATAGTTTAAAATTTTTTAGTCAACTCTAGCATAGCATTTATCAACTCATTTGCATATTCGGCTGGTGAGTGCTAGGTTATCAATTTAGATCTTACGTCAGTGGTATCATATTGTAGTTAATTTAATTGTGGCCTGTTGGTCCATAGTCTGTTTTAAAACTGTACACCATTCGTGAATTTTATTCAGTTCAACATTCAATAGTGTATGACATTTAAACATAATACACCTTGACATTGGCTGACATCTTAATAAGCTTCATAAATCGCATATTGCGTTATTGGTGCAGCAGCTGAGGCGGTCGTCGTTGTAGTGCCCCTGGTGGCAGATTTGGGAACCTGTTATCGCGCCCGCTTATACTGCGGATTCATTTCATGGACCCCTGTATATATATCTCCAGCATATGGCTGATGGGTAAAAAATATATCCGGATTTTGTTGGCTACTGCTGATGCCAACTTCGGTAGCCCGACCAAATTTCTGGTAGTCCTCGGACTACTGGACTACTGCTATTTCGAACCCTTTATCGTATACAAAATGTTGAGAATCTATAGATAGTATTGGATCAAATAGTGATGATATTGGTTAGGTTAAGTAGATCTGCATTAAGTAATATTTAAGATCCTCAAAATCTGCAAGTTTAGGCACGTCAAATATGTGGTGCACTTGATTCAAATTACTGCATTTCATGTGTGTATTTGACCAAATAACCAAATACAAACATTAAATAAAAATATGATCGTCTAGAAAATAAAATAATCTACAACGTAGAATGAACGAACTTGACCAAGGTGCGACACTGCAGCACAGCAATCAAACCCGGATTCTCCCGGTCGAGAGTCCAATGCTCTATCCACTGTGCCACCACGTTCCATACTATATAAGAACTTACTTTTACCCTTTGCATTCGTCACAGGAGGCATGTGCAGTGGGTGTAGAGTCTGAGTTACCTCTCATGGGGACAAAGGAATGCTACTACAATATACTCCCAGCCGAACTTCTCCCAAAGAGGGATCGCATTATCAAACTTCTGTCGGAGGTTGGGATGATTGCAACAGTCCCTGATGGATCATACTTCGTTCTGACAGATTTCTCCAATCTTGGTACGTCGTGTTTCGTCTATTCTTTATTCCGGTAGGGTGCGTCATTACTTGACTGAAATGCCTAGCCCAGTTTGACCCCTCGCTATCCTCCTGGATATCACACCCTTCCAATTCATTCTGTCTAGGGCACATCGCTCTGATGTTAACAGTGGGAATCCAGCGACCTGTCTAACTTGGTTACTCCACCTCTTCCTTGGCCTTCCTCTTTTTTTCTGTCCTTTAAAATCTTCCTTGAAAGCTATTTTTATGAGGTTTTCATTTGGCATATGACAGACATGTCCAAACCACCGGAGACTTCAATGTCATTATGACTCGGCAAAAGAGTTTTAAGAAATAATTTTGTTTTCCTATAGCTTAAAACAAAATCTGTCCACATTAACATTGATTTCTGAAAGATGTTTGAATTTTGTTATGGAATAATGCAATATTTCCTTGTCCTGTTTATCTGGTCCAGTCATTTCATTCCGAACCTGAAATTGTTGAACTGCAACATTGCATAGATGCATCAGTAAGTGTGGTGTGGTGTGGTGTGGTGTGGTGGGGTGCGGTGCGGTGCGGTGCGGTGGGGTGGGGTGGGGTGGGGTGCGGTGCGGTGGGGTGGGGTGGGGTGGGGTGGGGTGGGGTGCGGTGCGGTGCGGTGGTGTGGTGTGGTGTGTGGTGGTGTGGTGTGTGTGTGTGTGGTGTGTGGTGGGGTGGGGTGTGGTGGTGTGGTGGGGTGGGGTGGGGTGGGGGGTGGTGGTGTGGTGTGGTGTGTCTTGTAGTTGTGTGTGTTGTTTGTAATAATCGCACTCTCATTATTATCTGATGACCTCTGTCAAGCTTTGCGCCACCTACAATGTCTACCTAAGTAACATATGGGGTTACATTACTAGTGCAGAGTTACTTACATCTGCCAGATCAACTTTTCCCACTTACAGTTCTCACAACAACAATTTTGCCTTATGTTTTTATCATAAAGAAAACTATTTGGGGCCAGAATTTTAACAAAACATGATGGAATGTCCGAACGCACAACATGTTCGGGATCCATTTTAAGTGGTCTGACGGACGTTGTTGCTAGGCAACAATGGAGAGGTTAATTGCATAGGTGAAGTGTGAATGTAAATGTTTCCGCATGTTGCAGATGTGAAGTTGGACAAGACAAGCTCAGAACCAAAGGACTATCAGTTTACCAAGTGGCTCATCATTAACAAGGTTCGCCGCTCACTGTACTCTCTGTACTTACTGTACTCTGTACTCACTGTACTCTCTATATTCACTGCACTATCTGTACTCTTTACTCCCTGTACTCTCTCATTGCTTTTTTGTACTATCTCTACTCGCTGTTCTCTGTGAACTATGTACAATCTGTACTCACTGATGTATTTACTGTACTATGTACTCCCTGTATTCAATGTACTCTCTGTAATCTCTATACTCACTCTACTCACTGTATAAACTGTACTCACTGTACAATCTGTACTCACTGTACTATCTGTACTCACTCTATCCTCCGTACTCACCATAATATGTACTCTCTGTACTCACTGTATTGTCTGTACTCATTGTGCTCATTACTCATTGTACTGTCTGTTCTCGCTGTACTCTCTGTACTCACTGCACTATCTGTACTATGTACTCTATGAATGTACTCTCTGTAATCTCTATACTCACTGTATACATTGTATTATCTGTACTCACTGTATGCTATACTCACCGTACTCTCTGCACTCACAGTACTATCTGTACTCTCTGTACTCACTGTACTATCTGTACTCACTGTACTCTGTACTAAGTGTACTGTCTATACTCATTGTATTCTCTGTACTCAGTGTACTCTCTGTATTCACTGTACTGTCTGTACTCACTGTACTATCTGTACTTTTTGTACTGTCTGTACTCATACTATCTTGTTTCTCTCACTGGTACCTAGCACTGTAAATTACACTGTTCCTTCACTGCCGTCGATGCTAACAAAAAATTTATAATCTTGCAGATACAATAAACACCAAATATTAGTAACGACCATAACATTTTAGGTTATCCTTGCAAATGAACGATCCAGTAATTTATGTCACTGGCAATAATGTAGCAGCTCCCAATGAACCAGAATGACAGAAGTGTATCTATGTTTCTCATCAAACGGACTATGTATTGCCAAGATCGACACAGTATGAATTGCCATCTGATCTACAGGTCAGGTGTATAATTGTGTTCAAAATATCACAGGCATGAAATATTGCATTAATTGGCGATGGATATACAGTGGAATTTGTGTTAGGTTGTATGTAAGTTGTCAGTTAGTGATGAAGTATGCGTGACCTGTCACAGCAGTAGGGCGTTAAGTCGCAAAATTGTGAAATGGAACTTTGTACCTTTTTGGATTACACACATCATGAGTTTTAAAATGATACATCAGTTGTTGAAATATCCTCAGTAGTTTTCTATTTATTGCTAAATTGAAGCAAACGTTAAGAATGCAAGGTTTTGAGAAACGAGGTCATTTTGACCCACATTGTCCATTGGGTTCCTAAATGCATGTATTCGATTAGTTTTGAATTGTTTATCAAGGAAGATAAACTGAACATTGAAAGGTAAGATTATTAAGTATGCATTTCTGCCAAAATCAAGAGAACTTGACCTACACAGCTATTTTTGGGTCGTATGCAGATGAAGCCTGTGCGATTTATTCCTGGTTCGCTGTGGCAGGTCACATGTCACTTGTTTGTGTACGTAGTATGTGTGGTTGTGTACAGGTGTATGTGGTATATGTTTGTATACAGGTGTACATAGTATGTATGTTTGTGTACAGGTGTATGTAGTATGTGTGTTTGTGTACAGGTGTACGTAGTATGTAATATGTATGTTTGTGTACAGGTGTGTGTAGTATGTGTTTGTGTACAGGTGTACGCAGTATGTGTGTTTGTGTACAGGTGTATGTAGTATGTGTGTTTGTGTACAGGTGTATGTAGTATGTGTTTGTGTACAGGTGTACGTAGTATATGTGTTTGTGTACAGGTGTACATAGAATGTGTTTGTGTACAGGTGTGCCTAGTATGTGCGTTTGTGTACAGGTGTGTGTAGTATGTGTTTGTGTACAGGTGTACGTAGTATGTGTTTGTGTACAGGTGTACATAGTATGTGTGTTTGTGTACAAGTGTGCGTAGTATGTGTGTTTGTGAACAGATGTACATAGTGTGTGTGTTTGTGTACAGGTGTACGTAGTATGTGTTTGTGTACAGGTCTACGTAGTATGTGTGTTTGTGTACAGGTCTACATAGTATGTGTGTTTGTGTATGTGTCTTGTTACAGAAACTTACTGCTATACCAGTCAGTGCATTCTACTCACCGCCGCACAAACATCTCGCAGAAAACCTTGTGCGATTCACTTTCATCAAGGTAACTGCACATTGTCTAGAGAACAGTCATTATTTAAAAGCCCGGTTTTGCTCTTTAAAATCAATTTCACTCTTTAGTAACGATCTTGTGTACTGGAAACTGTCAACAGCAGAATGTGCCACTGGGACACTGGCCAGTGTCACAGAAATGGTGTCCTCAGTGGTACAGCAGTGACTTTTTTTGCATTTTAAAAACCTTAAATTTAACAGCAAATTCAATTTAATGATGCATTTTCTTTCTCGATCATTATACCAGTGAACAATCACCTGATTAAAAATCCAACCCACCTCAAAATCATGTGCACAAGAATGTGACCCCCATTTTTACTTTAATAAAAAAAAAATTATTGGCAAAATTCTGTGCACCAAAAATGCACTGAAAATTGAGCCCATTTCTCTCCCGGCCCACCTCCCTTGAACAATTATGCAAGTTTATGTTGTGCAATATCTTCTTGCAAGGATGCAGAATTATGTCCACAAAATTGGAAATATCTTTTGTATTATTGATGACCTATCCAAGGTGTAGGGGGTATTCTTTTGACATGTAAAATAGTTAAGTATTACCTTGTGTAAATGTTTTCCTTGTGAAAATACACTTACAGGTGGGAAACGAAAACATGAAAATCTTTGTTATGTTATGTTATGCAAGATGTACTGCCAAAGCTTGTGCGTCATATTTATGACGTGATATGACTGTTGTAGGAGGATTCCACTCTCGACAAGCTGGAAGCCATCATAAAGAACTGGTGATATCATCATATCATAAAAAAATTCAGATAAATCACACTATTGCTTGGCATTTGAATATTGCGTATTTTTGCATGGTTTCAATTATAATATATTCTAGGCTGAAACCATCCTGATATTGTGCTAATTCCGAGATTAACCTTTCTTGACCCCAGGTGACCAAGCCTGGCGTCACACAACAGTGTATGCAGAAATGATTATCTCCGAGATAATTGAATAGATTTAATGTCTAACAATCAATTAGGATCATGATCTGCAGACTGGGATCATTCTGTTTTTGCTTTGCTATAAAAATAATATATTTTATACAACATGACTTCCAACTTGTATATGATTATACTTAATGAATAAATGTGCCCGTTATTACATATTATTGTGCGCCATCTACACAGCTGTCATTCTATTTGGCTTTAGCCTCCTGTGTTTTGTCAAATACACCAAGGCAGTTGAGATTATCTATCTCACAACATTATGTTAAAAAACTAAGCTTAACATGAGAAAAGGTGCTTTCTCTGTTGCTGCACCTAAATCTGGAATGAGCTCCCGGTTACTTTAAAATCATCTGAAAGTATGGCTACATTTCATTAAAAAAATTGCATTTCCACCCAAAGTTGTTCTTTGCTCTACTAAGGATTTGTGCGTTCTTGTTTGTTGCGAGGTGTATAATTATATATAATAAAAAATAATTATATTACAGAAGAGACATGTTGGTATGTATATTCCTGGCTTGCATCATATACCCAGGACACACAACAATTATTACAAAATAAGTAGGAATAATGGATGTATTATGTCTATTCAACTCACAGTACATTCCTTGTAAATGTGGATTAAATGTTTTAGGTAGTCAAGTTTATGTGATCATGGATTGACAAACTGATGGAGAAAATGCCCACTAGTCAAACTGTTACACCGCTGTGGAACTATTACGATAACATTAGCACATGACAATGTATGTATTTTATTTCGTTAGCGTGTATTAAATGCAGCTAAGCATATGTAATACAATGTGATCATGGATTGACAAATTGATGGAGAAAACACTCACAACTCAAATTGTGGGTCTGTTATGATAACATTAGTACATAGCAATGGGTGTATTTGTATTTCGTGTGTGCGTGCGTGTGTATTAAATGCAGATAACCATACGTAATACGTTCAACACGTGGTGGTATTTATTTTGCAAAATGATACAAAAACAAGTGCGTGTTTTGATCAGTCTGAGGGTGCACTCTTATGCACACCGACGCTCTAGCGAAAACACAAAATGTGTTATCACCCTCCAGATGTCACCACTAACTGCAGTGTTCTCATCCCGTCCTCTAGATGTCGCCACCAGTGCTATCGTCATCCTCCTTGACAAGTCCCCCAAATATCTCCGTTGGTATGGCTTGTTTCTCCACCAGTTCTGAACACGACACAAACAAGAATGTCGGGAAATGCGTAACAACGTGTTACACAGACACACGGATGATTACACTATTAAGGTCACCCTTGGGACTGGTCAAGTGACCTGAATAGCAAGGTGACCACATTAGGTAGACATTTCCTTTTACAAAAAAATATCTGGGACTGCCCAGGGTGACCTTAATTATGAGTTGGCTGTATCATGGTGACCTTAATTGCAAGGTGGCTGTATTATGGTGACCCTAATTGCAAGGTTCAACGGTACAACTAAAATTAATTGATTGCAACTTATCCTAGTGTTACATATTAGATCTATTTCACAATCCATGACTTGTAAATCAACAAACCATGATATGTTTACGATGCTGAGAGGATGTAAATAACTAGCTGGACAAGAAGAGATACTTTACACAATTGGCAGAGATGTTAACAGACAGACAATAGAGGAAAGAATAATTATTGGCACCTAAGAAAGAAGAGAGCACGGAAAGCGCGGGAAACAGAAGAGGGTTGTGGAATGAGAAGAGGAAGACCAAAATTAAGATCGAGAGATGGTATAAAGAAGGGATGGACACCCAAGAGTAGGACAAAACTGCAAGAGATCAGAATAAGTGGTGAAGTATCGTTGCGGGTGTGGAACAGACTGATTTCACCCACCCCACATGGGACAAAGGGGAAGAAGAACAGAGTTTTGACAAGGTCCCTCACCTTCCACAGTCTCCTCATCTGTGTCTGCGTCATCATCGTCGATGTTGATTTCTTCCGGGTTGTTTGTCTTCACCAAATCACCGAGTTCCTCTTGCGTGGCGTCGCTCCTGTGTAGGTAACAACGCAGTTCATGGTTAGGCTAACCAGTTCAACACGTAAAAAGATATTTGCTTTCATTTACAGAACTTTGGATATTCTGCTTATCTGAAGTACAAGATAATTATGGATACTTAGTCTGATATCACCATCCATATTATAAGCGTGACTTCTGTCAAACAATGACATAATGGATCCATCTATTTGGTTGGTTCTTTCCTAAAAAATGATGGCCACGTGTTTTTTAAATCCCTGCGTCAATATAATAAACACCTGGAAAGACTATATAAACACGGTTCCAAAAATCATGATTTTCTAAAATAAAGAATTTTATTTAAATCGGACATTAAACAAAATTGGTATACAGACATTTATAGCTAGACACCCTTTAAAATCAGCAAATAAAAAATCCTAAATCAATTATTTTTTAATTTGTTGGATTGCTTTAATTAAATCATCCTTAAAATCAATTATTTAAATCAAACAACCCTGTGAATAAATAAATAAAATAATAAATATCGTACCTGACAAAGAGAATGCCCTTGTCTGGCTTCGGTTTGTCCTTCAATGATTCCTCGGCCAACTGTCTTGCTCGCTCCTCCAACTTCTGCATCTCGTCCTTCTCAGCGCCCTCTGCTGACAAAATATGGCATTACAAAGCGTCCTCTGCTGACAAAACACGGGATTACAAAAACTTACAGTATGCCATCATATTCAAACAATAACAATGACAATAATACACAATATTATACATACACTAGCCGAATTACCTGGTTTTGTATGGGGAAAGACATTTTCTAGATGTAGCAGCATTTTTAGGACAAATATATATCTACAAATTCAATCTTAGTGAGCACTCCAAAAATCCTATGCACTGGAATGTGACCCATTCTCTAGTTATTTGCACTGAAATCTTACCCCCATTTTTATATACAAAAGTGTTGTTGGAATAATTCTGAGCACTTCTGAAATGTGGGATTGAAATTAAGACATTTAATCTATGAATCGCTCTAATGGGCCCCCAGTATACCATCAAAATCTCAGCCTCATGCAAGAGAAACTGACAGAGGTATGCTTGGATAGATAAAGAAACAAACGAGACCCACATTGTTTCATATAACAGAGATTACATCATCCATCCGTTTACAATACAACACAAGATTACAAAACCAGGACTACAGCGCAAAGCACCGCCTAAAAGTCTACAGTAAAATAAAACACTGTGCTAGTAACCTCACAGAGATGTAAGAACTTAATGTTTCCAGGTCTGTGTCTTGTTCCATTACAATAGCAGTGAGTTGGCATGACAACATGTTTGTGACGCGTATGTGTGTGATGTGTCCATACTCACCACCCGGTGTGTTAGCTGATTGTGCTGCCAACATCTGAGCCGAGAGGAAGTTCACCTGCAACACATGAACATCACACGGACATCACATAAACATCACACGAACATCACAAGAACATCACATGAAAATCACACCAACATCACACACATTCCACAAACATCACATCGGCATCACTAACATCACACTAGCATCACACGAACACCACTCAAACATCACACCAGCATCACACCGACATCTCAACATCACACCAACGTTACACTGTTTTAGTTGCACATAAGGTTGGTTATTAGGCCAAATAAAAGCACAAACATGTTTCTATTCCCATCCTTATCCTTTTGTACACACTTCTGCCATACAACATGTGTACATTACTGTACAACGACATAGCTCAAGGGATAGGTGCTAAGTTCATGTGTCACTCCAGCATACCTAAACGGCCTAGAAACCGCGGTGTCGAGAAAACAACAACAAAGAGTGCAGCTTTGCAAAAACACCTGGACGAGAAGAATTATGGGAGTGAAGAGAACAAACAAGCAAAGAATGGAGGAACTGGGGAGGAGGCTGGTGGGAAAGAAAGCTTCAAGAAGAATCTGGTGAGGAGTCGGCTGGACAAGACCGGACATGTGGAGAGAAGAACGGTTGGAGAAGAAAGCAGATGCCTGGAAAACAGAAGGTAAAAGGAGCGAAGAACAACCAAGGCCGAGATGAGATGATTGTGTGTAGAGAGCTTTGGAGGGAGAGAGAGAGTGGAGAATGAAGAGAGTGAAAGATAGAGGAGAGTAGAGACGGTTGGTGGAGAGAGCAGTGCAAGATCAGTGAGTGGGGAGACAAAGAAAACAGAAATCAAGGATCAGTATCGAGGACAGCCTCACACTGGACAGACAGGGAAAGAAGAGGCGAACAACAATATTCAACAACATACAACAACACCAATATACAGCAGTGTGTACACACCTGTGTATTGTACATCGCCTGTACACTGCGTTTGATACGTAGCATTTCTCTGACGGTGTCTTCATTGCCGTGTTTCATTTCAAATTCCTTCCACGTCTGCCAAAATGATGCTGTGCTCTGAAACAAAGATTATTATTATTATTTAACAGGCCATCAGACATCACTAAAGTAGCTGGCACAAGTCTTTAGGGATCATCTCAGAACACTAATGTCTGATATCAGACAAAATTACTTTCGTTTGAGGTGTTGGACATCGGTATTTTATGCTTCTGACCGATCCTGTTAATATATTGATATCAAGCCATTTTTTTAGACTTGCATAGCATTCAAAACTTGTATTTTTATGCATTTAATGTTCAAATATCACTGCGTAAATTATACATTTCTTGAAAGGGCAGATAATTTTCTACTTAATTCCACAAACCATAGATATGTAGAATAACCTGGCTGCATGTCTCACTGCATGCGTCTTATCGCCGGAGTGCACCGAATACTTCCGGTTAGATGTGAACACATACAAACAATAGCACATTTGCATAGTAATTAACTTGTGAGCCGTGTCAAATGAAGAACAATGCTCAATTATTTCACAGTTATTATGCAATGTGAAGAACAAGGAACAAGATGGACACACGATGCGTGGAAACTTCGGATATTGGCTATAGAACAATCTAATCAACTGGGCCGAGCTTCGAAGACGACTGATAAGTTGAAGTCAGTGACAGTGAAATACAAACTAACACTCTTTTCAAAGACTACACCGTGGATGAATTCTTCAGAATGCTATTTTAATATGTTGTGCTGCGATCACTTTGGACGGTAACTGATAATTAATCCAACCCAGCACAAAAGAATATCTAATGAAACGTCTGTCAATTGCATACTTGGACTGCTAAGTCTAACCCAGGCCAAGGTAAACACCTAGTCTTAGGCTAGGATAGGCAATATGTCAATAACACTCACCCATTTTTGTTCCTGCTAATAAACTGTGGTACTTTTTGAGATCTCATTTAATCTCCTATTCATGTAAAACTTACTTTGACACACCAGTGGCTATATAAGTTAATTACTATGCAGATGCGCTATTGTTTATATATATCCACGTGTAACCGGAAGTGTTCTGTGCACTGAAAAGACGTGCGCAGTGAGACATGTAGCATTGAAGCAGGGAGCAGTTAATCCAGGGTATTTGACATATCTGTGCATAAACTTAACAGACGACACGACATACCTTACATTCACTAATATATATATTTAGACTATCATCCAACATGATTTGCATGGTAAATACACAATTTTTAGTTATTATTTATTTTCGACGTTTAACACATGCAAACCTAATTTTACATGCATGCATAATTATAATACCAACAGTCGAACACCTCTCTTTTGTAATGTTTAATCTTACCGGTCCAATACGTATGCCATATACACAAGCCAATGCCGGTAGATGTTACAAAATTGCAACCAGCTGCTTATCACTTCTTGTTAAAACAACTGATCAGCGGGATCGACTCTTTAGAATTGAAATGGTTAACACCTGCCTCATCACTAACATGACTTACCCGGGGGTCGCAGATTTGAGAACAGTGGGCGTAAACGGAGCGTGCTCGGTCGATCTCTCCCAACTTCCTCTCCAGGTCCGCAAACCTCACACACATTTCTCTGAAGACACATGTCACATTATTACATGATTTGCTTTTCCATTCATGCATGCTCTGCACGCATGTGAAATAAGCTTTTTATAAGCACAAGAAATTGTAAAATATCATGTTTTTCCATTCATGTTTGGTGATTTTTTCATGGTTTTTGGAAGCTTCAAACATGTCTTAATGAGTCTGTGACACACTGTATGGAAAACTGGTTCGAATGAATACAAATATTGGTTACAAAATCACATAAAAATACTAGTATAATGGAATACTGCTATATGGTATATGGCCTCTACCTAATTACCCCAAAGTATTACCATACATAGGGAGAAAGATGCATTTTTCATTCTTTACCATGTTGGGGCACAAATGTGGAAAGTTACAAGAATATAAAATGCACAGTTTAAAATTCAGCCTTTATGAATTACAGTTGAACCTCAGTAATACAGCCACCTTGCAATTAAGGTCACCCTAAGATAGTCCCAAATGATTTCTATGAGAGTAACCAATTGGAACTTCCAACTTCTACTGAGACATGCACTGTCCGACACGTTCACTGCCACTGGCGATCATGCAGTGTCCCTGACTGCACCAACCTGCACTGGTCTTCAGGCAAGATCTCAATCGCCTTCTCATAGATGGCTCTGGTGTGTGTGATGCCGTACAACTCTGCGGCTCTCTTGATGTAGATATTGAACATCTGAAAGCACGTCGCAGGGTCAGAATTAGAGTGGTGCACTGAATGGCTCTATACACAGTGTTTCTGCTACATGCAATATTCCATGATCACCATAATCGATGGTTTATAACATAATTAATTTCACAAATGAAAACTCCATTTTGCATAGAAGACATTAAAACAAAACGAAGGATGAATTATAAGCATGTAGCACCGTTCCATACAGTTCAAAGCCCGTTCGTTGTTTGGTCGTCCGCTAGATACAACCACACGCACAGTGTGCAGCTAGTCTTGAAATATGGTTCATATGTGGTGACTTTATGTTATTTGGGAATATTTAAGTGTTATTAGTTGATGATGTATACATACTGTAAGGAATACCGGCTTGGTTTAATAAAAAGTCTGGTTTCAAAACCGTATAGAAAAACCAGTTCACCGGTATCCCGGTATATAGCACACAATACCAGTCAGAACAGAACACAAAACAGGTCCTGTGGTCATTTGGCCATACTTATATAAAAAGATACCTTTGTGATTATTGTATTCCAGAAATGTAATAGGTGATGGCATAGTAGCATAAATGATTGGACAAGGCCGCAAGTAATGCCCAATTATTTGGGTTACTCCGACAACCACCGAGTATGATTCCAGCGGAATGCAGATCGCAATGAAATCACTTTAAATGTTTGGGGGAGTCCAATACAAATGTTACAAAAATGTCACGATTGAATGCGCACCCAAATAGCTATTTGTATTTACAAGCCAACAAGATAATAAAGAGGAGTTTTGTGACTTTTTATCAATCTGTCAACTGTTCCAGCCTACAGTGGCCCTCGTTAGTGTCTGAGCTCCCAACTTCCCCTGGGAATGTGTCGGTTCAATACCCTTCTTCCCCATTCCTCTCACCTCATTCTGTTCCTCTGGAAGCACACCGAGGGTGGCGCGGTCATAGATGGCCATCGCGTGTCTCGCCAGACCATGGTCCTCCTCCAACTTCGCATAGAGCAGGTACAGCACTGCTCAAACAGAGGTAGAGCCATAGATAGAGCACTGCGCAAACATAGATAGGCCACTGCTCAAACACAAACAAAGCTGTGTTCAAACACACATATGGCACTGCTCAAAGCCTCAACCATAGAAAGAGCACTGCTCAACACAGAGAGAACACTGAGCAAATAGAGCAGAGCACTGCTCAAATACAAACACAGAGTCAATTACACAACTATACATGAATAACTGGCTAAGCACGGGATCACCATTAATGATCACATCAGCATATCTCAGTTACACTCTACACCGACTGTTTCAATTTGTCTACCATATACCATCATATTAACAAATACTTCTGTGACATATTAGTAATATCATACCCTTTGCAAACTTGGGTGGACATCCATCAAGACACTGCTCAAAGAGATCTCTTGCTCGTTCCAGTTTTGTTCCGCCCTGGAAAACATAAATAGTTAGATTGCGTTTCTGAAGTATCCCAGAATGCACGGGTGACCGTTTCACTAGAATAAAGAGCTCATAAGAAAAATCCATCATTAAACAGAATTAAGTGCTAAATTTAATGGCTTTTTTCAAAATGCAAAAAGCCGCCACTGTACCAGAGAACATTACTTCTATGACATACTGATGAAGTGTCCCAACGGTGCTTTGTAGACTTGACAATCAGTACACAAGATCATTGGTAAGGGGCAACATCAAGTTTAAAGAGCATGTTCAGACTTATGAGTGCATGAGAGCATTAGTGGTCATCTGTCTTGCTATAATGTGTTACACCTAATTCCTACCTTAACCTTGGCTAGTATGCTTTCTCCACAGCTGTACATAAACACAGGACTACCTTTCATACAAAACTCAAGACTTATTGTCTGAAATTGCCTTTCCAACCTAAATCTTTGGCAGTTCTTTGTTGTAATGACAACTTTTGTGCGTCCCTGTTTACGATATATAATATTTGTTGTTTGTTGTACTTCTGCGCTGAGGTTTCTGGGAAAACAGGTGCTACGGAAGTATACTATTAGGGAAATAAGTCTCCATATGAGTTTCCAGGTGTTATCACTAAAATTATGTTACTACAAGAAATTCTACACACTACGACAGCACTGGCATTCATTTTTAAAACAGTTTTGAATAATGTTCTTGTGAGATCTGTTATATAACATCCTTATTTTATTTGTAATTTTTGTTCTACATAACCAAGATAAGAAGTAACATGAATGCTAAATAGTTTCAAGCCTGGAACTTATCGTATAAGACTCAAACACTGACTTACGTATCTCTCGATGAACTTGGTGAGATAAGTGTTCCAAATATCGTAGACATTTGGCCATTTGAACAATGCAATACCCTTCTCGTACGCCTGTGAAAACACAAAATGTCATTTAAATTGTATATACCGATGAAATTGATGTACACCAATAATCCTTATAGTCTACTATTATAATCTGGATAATTTAGTAGGTCAACCAGTTTGCTGTTGCCAAAATATGGCTGCTTGCTGATAATTATAAAATGTCGCCAGTAATGTGCTAATGATAATTATAATAATGCTGCTAAATATTATGAGAACAAATCCGAAGACTAAATCAAACTTTATATAGAAACAAATTTACATAAAAAATCATCAGTTTTTTAATTATAGCATTTGTTGGCAATTTCATGAGTCATGACCTTGAAAATATCACTGGAATATCATAGTCTACCATGCTGCCTCCTATGTGCACTGACAAGAACTAGGATTGTTACCTTGAAGGCTTCTTCAAAGTAGTTGTTTTCTTCGAGGAACATGCCATAGTTTATGATGATCTGAGGTGTGGCAATCCGCAGATCAATGATCCGATCATAGACGGCCTTACAGGACTGTCAACACACAAGTCATGTGATTAAATGTCATATGACTGCAGTCATTAATAACACTTGCTTTGTAGCGTACCCGCCTGTATCTCTTGTGTAAATGGAAAATATGCTTTTAAATGGACAAATACAAAATAACAGTACATACCAGTTAACAGTTGTATTTATGCATTAATTTACGTTCGAGGATCCAGTAACAGGATTGATGGTTATTTCAGAGTAGCTCTGGTATTTGCGAGTTCGTAGCAATTTAATTCACATGTGTGGGATTGTTTATTTCCCTTGGCACAGAGGCCAAGTAGAAGGCACCACCGGCTTTCAGTGGTTCTTCCAAAAGACATAGGCGAAGTGCCACGAATTAAAAGGACGATGTCTGTTCCAAGTTTTTCATGTATTAATTAATATAATGTTCTTAAAGACTATACCAACTATGTTGAAGGTAAACTGTCTGCAAACTGTCTTTAGTAAGCCTGTAACAACGGTCGCAATTTGAAGGCGCGACCCCGGAGCATGTTCAAATAGTAAACAAAACATCCAGTTTCAAAACAAACTTTAGCAATACGGCCAAGTGGGGCTGAGTTAACTGTTACACCCTTTGATGTTCGACGATGCTCACTTTCCCACAGTCAACATGGCAGACTTCCAGTTAGAAATTTCTACTCCCGCTAATTCCAGGTGGAACAGACTACGTACCTTTAAACAGCCAAAGTTTCTAAACAGTGGCTGGTGGAATCGAACAACTGTCTTCGTGATCGACAGTTAGGTGTTTTAACTACTCCCCGTTTGGAGAACGAACCGCAACTGTCATGATGTACTACGTTACCTTGAATGTGCCAAAGCTCTCCTCCAAATCAGCATACATCGACCAGACTTTGAGGGACTTGTAGACACGCTTCTGCACTGGCTCCCTCTGTCAGTCATAAACACTCGCATCAGTTCTCAGGAACACATAACAGGAAGTCCGACACATATTACTGACAACTTCAGCTGTATGGATATCTTATTCAAATGTTTCAAAATGTTGTCTTTTTTTCTAAATAAAGTTTGAATAGAATAAAATCCTGCAATTCATTTTTAATTGAACACCATTTTGCTTGACAACTAGAAATTACTTGACAATCAATATTCGACTAGTTTTACTACGGTCCATGTTTATATCATTAGTCCATGTTATATTTATTTTCTTAATGATTATTATTATTTCATAGTAACGTATCATACATAATTTTAGCTATGGCAGAACAAGTATTGTTTTTATTACAATGTATGATTTTTATAATTTTATTCTAAAGCGTGAACTACACTGGATGTGGCGCTATATCAAATAAATATTATTAATATTATCACAATGTTGAAAACATTAGTAGTGTAAAACAAGACTGATTACTTTTTTAATTTGCTACAAAAATGTTGTTGAGCACTGGCTCAAGCACGATTGAGAGTGGAAGTCCTTCAATACACTACGTTTACGCAAGCTGCCTATCAAATAGAAATGAGCTAATCCGGTCAGATTCTATTGTTGATATGACTATTTTTAGCAGGCCCATATATTCACCTTGTCATGGTAATCAACTTTGCTGGGAGGTGGCGCCACCGCCCGCTGCATCAAGGTAAGTGCATCCTCATAATTCCTGAGACATCGACAAACACAATCCATATCATCTCAACCAACATCAGTGGACAGTGGAAGAAGGAAGTGTCGATAACATTAATAGTTATTTGCTCTAAAAACCGCTTATGTAATGACTAAAAATCAAGAAAAATATATATTTTGTTGTACTGTTTGTTTTGTGACACCTTTATAAATATTATCATTTATGCAGTAGGACCAATTAGTCGTATTTCTGATAGGCAAGTACAAGAGCGGGAAACCAGTACCAGGCAGCCTAAAACATATCACATGGCTAAGGATGTACCGCCTACATACAAAGATAACATTTGTTTCATGTGATATAAGGGCCATTCAGCCACTCAAAAAATAGTTAGTAGCAGGGTAATAGATGAGGGAACCATGGTGAAGTTACAAAGCCAGGTTAACACCAGGGTAATAAAATATTCGTTCGTGTCCCTAAGTATTGGGACAGCGAATCTGATAATTATGCAGTATATTTTTAGATAGTTTAACTATTTTTAAGTGTCCCAATACATACGGCGATTTCGGTAAGTAATCAACAAGAGAATGAAACCATGATGATACATATCAAAAAGAAGAAAACATACTGATAATTGTATCCATAAATTTCACCATCTTGAAACACTGGTACAAGTAAGGGACCGTCTACTTCTGTGAACATTAACAAAACTGTGTCTGTCGGAGGGACCATCTCAGATATGCTCCTCAAAAATGATGACTGGTGATATTAAAAGGTCTACCTCTATCTATCTATGAGTAGTTGAATATTGCATAATATTTATGGCTAATTATTAACATTTGTAATGCTTTAGAGACCGCTCAATATTCCATTAACATTGGGGTTTAGGGATAATCTCAGAACACTGATGTCCAATGTCAGATGAATTGACTTTCATTAGGGGGAGAGGTATCAGAGGCAGTTTTGTCTGGCGTCGGATGTTGATATTTTGTGCTTCGGACCGATACCGTTAATACATTAATATCGTCTTATCAATGTTTATAAACTTTCGTATGAAGGGGGCTGGGAGCTGAAGCCAGATGAAAGTAAGTTTGTCTGATTAAGGACATCAATGTTCTGAGATGATCCCTTAGGGATAATGGAGAGGATAAAATAGAAAGAGACTGACTCATGACGGATCTCCATCTCGGCCCATTCACACCAGACACTAGAGAGGTCGTCTACGTGTTTGTATTCCACTTTCGTTGCCTTCTCAAAGACGATGCGACTCTGAAGTCAGAAGGTATACATTCAAATGTGTTTATCGGTTTACTCAAATCGTGTGAGTGAAAGGTCATTGACTGGGGTTAATCCACCCATCAATAGCCTACAGGGGTCAAGTCTGAGGTCAATAGTCCGAGGGTCAATCACTTGGGTATCAACCAATCAGTAAAACACCCAATGAAACACCCAGCTATCCAATTAACCGACCATCCAATGAACCTGTCAATCAACCAGTCGTTTAACCAGTTAACCCTTTAGACTTCAGTCGTTTTTTGAAAATTCCCCATTTCCCCACTTAGTTGACCCGATGAAAAAGTGAGGTCCATACATCATTCCTAATGTGTTTTCAGAACTATCCACTAGATGGCGCCATACAGCATTACAAGGTTATTTTTGGCTGGGTTTGGCCGACTTGAAGTGTCAGTCTACGGTTGGTTTGACCAACTTGAGATCTAAAGGGTTCATCAACCAGTCAATCGATCATCCAATAAATCTTCCAATCGATCATCCAACTGACTTTCTTTTTGTTTCTTAATTAAGATGCATTATGTAAAATTAAATGGGTCAAAGGTCACCAATAGATGACCTCACAAAATTTCAGTTCAGTTTAAAATATTGCGATCACCATACGACTTACTGACATAAAATTTAAACCTAACACTAACCAAAACATGATGGGCTTTAACTTTCGACATAAATATCTCATTAAATGTTAAATAAAACACACAAATTAAAACAGAACCATTGTGAAATGATCTGTGGTAAAAGTAAAGTAAAGGTAAGTTGTTACACAGGACAGTGTCCAGTCACTAGGACTGCTCAATGCACTTTACACTTTACTCCCTGGCCGACGTGTTCAATCGAACACTGTCTCGACTTCTCTGGGAAGAATTCAGCCACACTGCAATTAATGCATGAAGACAATTTGTACACAAATATCCACCACTGTCTATAGCCAGGTACTCATTCATACAGCTGAGTGAACTGAAACATAGAGTGAACAAATTTTCCCAAAATTCGACACTGCAGCACAGGTTTCGAACCCGGGTTCTCTCGATTGAGAGCCCGACACCCTAACCACTGCACTACAGTGCTCCACATTTACACAGGATCTGTAGTCGTGACGTAGAACACGTTTCACTCACATCGTCCACTTGTTGGGCGTCCTCGTAGAACTTGGCGAAGGCCACCCACAGAGTGTGTGGCTTGCCAGACGCGAGCTTCGGATCCACCGTCTGGACGGCCTCCGTGTATGTGTTGATCACCTACACACATACCAACAGAAGTTAGCTTCTCGGACATTTTGCTTTTTAATTACACAGAAGAAATCAATTACAATCGGAGCATCATTTCAAACCTGAATCAACAACGTGTTGTAGTTACATGGAAGAAATTAATTATGAATTTTATATTATAAAATATTGCAGTTCCATGACAAAAAGTAATTAAAACTACATCAGTATTTCACAACTATAAATCAACTAAATGTTGTAGTCATATGAAAGAAATCTATTACAATTATAGGCTTTATTCTTATGGGTCGGAGATTAATCCCTGAAAGTTTGGTGTCCAAGATGCAAACCGTCAGGAGGAAAACGCTAACACACCCACATATATACACACCCACAGACAACCACGACGCAGTGACACACACTGTGACGCATGCACTCACACTCACACATCCGCACCCCCACATACGCCCTAGCTCCATTATCATTAAATGACAAGGGTGTGTATTAAAAAAAGCAAGAATTAAAAAATGTCAACCGACCAATTAACCTATTCAGTGATCATACCTCTCGTGGCTTGCCTTCGAACAGTTTGATGCGTTTGTGCCACTCATGTACGTTGTGCGGATTCTGTCGCAGTAGAACGCTACAACCAACACAAGAAACAAACTTGTTCATAACTTTTCACAGGTACCACAAGACGAACTCATTTGATGCAAGTTACATAACCAGGGGAACTAAAATAATGCAAAAGCTTGCCAGGGAACATTGGACTCGTGTGTCTATGCATAAAACAGTATTCACCTGTTTAGCAGTAGAGGGCGCCTGTCCATGAGGTCTTCGAGTCTTGCTAGACGCAGCTCAAGGTCAAGGTCATCTACAACATAGGGATGCCAATGAATACGATACAGCGAGAACTTGTCTCTGAAATTATGGTGTTTGAAATTATCATAAAACATTGTCCATCTGTCTTTGGACACACACTCTACATAACAAATAAACACATGAATAGATCTGATGATAATGGTACATTTGTAGAAGTTGATCAAAATAATAATCTATCCAAAGAAAACGATAAAACAAATCATTCCAAGACCTTCTTCAGTGGGTCCAAGTTTTGCCGTTGTTTCCATCTTGGCGCTGATCATGCTTTCTTCAAACTGAGCGTAGGCATCAAAGACCTGAGTGAAGTCTCGCACAGTCACCACTGTCAGAATCGCCTCTTCATAGATATCACGTGCCTGGAACAGGTAAAGGTAAGTTCTTATATAGCACAGTATCAAGTCCTCAGGACTGCTCAAAGTGTAAAGGTAAGTTCTTATTTAGCACAGTATCAAGTCCTCAGGACTGCTCAAAGTGTAAAGGTAAGTTCTTATATAGCACAGTATCAAGTCCTCAGGACTGCTCAAAGTGTAAAGGTAAGTTCTTATATAGCACAGTATCAAGTCCTCAGGACTGCTCAAAGTGTAAAAGTAAGTTCTTATATAGCACAGTATCAAGTTCTCAGGACTGGTCAAAGTGTAAAGGTATGTTCTTATATAACGCAGTATCAAGTCCTCAGGACTGCTCAAAGTGTAAAAGTATGTTCTTATATAACGCAGTATCCAGTCTCAAGACTGCTCAACGCGTTTTACACTTTACTCCCAGGCAGACCTGCTCAATCAAACACCATCTTGACTTCTCTGGGAAACATCCAGCCATGCTGCAATTAATGCGCGAAGACTACTCGTACATAATTATCCATCAATGTCTACAGCCAGGTATTCATTCATACAGCTGAGTGAACTGGAGCAATGTAGAGTAAATGAACTTGCCCAAGGTTCGACGCCGCAGCACAGGATTCGAACCCGGGTTCTCTCGCTCGAAAATCTGAAGATCTAACTACTGCACCACTGTGCTCCAGTGCTGAATTACCCCTCTCGTTCATAGCGGATTTCTTAAATCAGGATCCATAAATCAGTTATAGAACACCACCATTTCACAGATAATCAGCTCATAAAGAAAATCCATTATTAAACAGAATCCGTTATTAAATTTAAAGTGGTTTTAAAAAAATGCAAAAAGCTGCTGCTGTACCACAGAGAACACTATTTCAGTGACACACCGGCAGACCTGTCCTGGTGGCGCACCCTGGAGTTGAAAGTTTTCAATACACAAGACCACTGTTAAGGAGCGAATCAGTTTTAAGGAGCAAAATCAGTTTTAAGGAGCAAAATCTGTTTTAAGGAACAAAGTCTGTTTTAAGGAGCAAAGTCAGTTTTAAGGAGCAAAATCTGACTTACGAACTGATAAGAATGTTTGTTCCCAGGTTAATTGAGATGACTCAAAGTAATAACGTGGTTTAGAGTTGCTAATTAAACTTCTCAACGAATTGATACATTAAAATATTAGTACTAATATTACTTATTTCACCATATATACAGCTCTACACAGCAACATAATAATTAATAAACCAACAATAAAAAATACACATAAATTAATAAAATCATACACAATATTTTAAACAGTCAAATAAACTTTTATAAATATTGTGAAAAAGATCATGGAAAGTCATCAATATTAATCACAATTAGTACAACAAACGCTGCACTAGTGACAATTTCCACTGGCGAAAGACAAATGATTACGACTCATATGTTTATCAGTGATACTAAAATGCGGATCGACAGAAATGAGTTGACAACAAGGTTTTAATGTGGTCAGGAAAAGTCTTCCAGAATAGTAGTCGTCAGAGATGATGTACCTTCTCGAAATGACTGCTACGGATGTAGTAGTCGGCGAGGGAGTTCCACAGCAACCCGACCTGGTCGCTGTAGCGCTTGATGCCTTGGCGGATGATGGGGTCAACCTTCAACGATTGCACCTTGGTCGGGTTCTTCGAGCAGAATTCACATAGTTCGTTCCACAGCTGTCGGCACCAGGGGGCAGCACAAACATTAAGTAAAATGGGAAACTTTTGAATACAAATGTCACTGTTCATATACAGCGAGGCATCCAAACTTCAGAACTACTTAAAGGAGACATAAGTTTTTCACTTCACTCCCTGGCAGGTGTTCATTCGGACAATATCTCTACTTTCCTGGGAAGCATTCAGCCATTCCCCAGTTACTGAACAAAGATTATGTGTACACAAATATTGATCACAATTTATAGCCAGTACTCAGTCATATAGCTGATTGAGCAATGTAGTTTGAAAGAACTTGCTCAAGATTTGACCCGGCGGCAAGACGGTTTGAATCCATAACGTCTCTACTGAGTCTGATGCCGTAATGACATGAATGTATTAGACTTACGAGTTACAACAGCGACATATTTACATCTTGAACCAGTAGGTTTCCATGCTAAAATGTAGCTGCACAACAGATTATATAGCAAAAATTTGTCAAAGAGGAGCCATAACCCAATGCCCCCCCCCCCCGAAATACACCATTGACCTAAAATGATAAATCAACACAGTAACCGTTTAAAAACTTCCAAATATTTCTCTTTCTTCTTTAACTGTGACGTCAAACATTTCAGCTAAGTTTGGTGTTTTGTATTTATAATACATCAACCCAAAATAAGGACGTGGTTATACCTATAGAAGCATAACACGTACAAGACACACTGTTATGTTTACACATAACAACTAAACTAGCGCTCTAATCGCTCCGTGAAACATTGAAATTCAAAACTAGTTCATCCAAAACTAGTTCATCCAAAAATGATAGTGATGTTTCATAAGACAATGTGCAAACAAGTTTGGCAAAAAAGATTACACAACAAAATAAAAATACACACCTGATGCTTAGACTTTCCGTCTCTCGAGATAAACTCCTCATTGTTGATAATATCAGCCAAATGGATGGCCGCCTCGTCCAAACGATCAATTGACTTCAAGTATGCTATAAATTGTTCCTTATTCTCTGTCTGCAGCTGCAAGATACCAAATACATCGTCTCATTCACCTACTACTTATTCGATCTATTTAATTTAAATAATTTATTTTAGGTATTTAACCCTCTCAAAGGCAGAATGTATTATGCCTGCTATTGAATCCTATTAAATCAAGAAATGGTGCAGTCAATGAATCCTGTAATTTCCTCGGGCTGCATGAAGCCATGAATGCAAATGAGAAAAAATCTGATAAAATTACTTTTTATCCGATTCAAATGAAATGTTAATCACATCTGAAGAACTAATTCCTGGAGTAACTAGCCAAATATGTCAATTTACTAACAAAGTATGAATTGCTGAAGTTGGACAAAAAATAAATATTAAAATAAATCTTTAATTCATTTTTTGTTTTTTTACTAATAAATAGCAAATGCATGCTACACAATACATACATGAAATGTTTAAATTAAAATTCTACAAAAAGCAAAACCAAATGAGATGCCTATGGTAAATAAAACTGATATCACAGCATTTTTTCAGAGTTCATGTATTTTCAAGATTTAATCCAAAATGACATTCTTCTTGATCATAACCGTCATCCCATCAGAACTATTAAGTAGGTGTCATATTTGAAATGTGTAACCACAATATAAAATAGTCCGCTTCGATGGAAATGTTCGTTATAAATTCAATTAAAAAAACCTATCCAAGACTGAATCACTCTATACATGTAGATGCTCTCCTCATTTCAGTTGATTGTTGCTTCTGTTTTTGTTATCCTTGAGGGCAATTACAAACTTCCGCAAGCATATGACATCACCTAACCAATATATTAGATGTACTAATGAAATGATCTTGAGAAGAAGCACGAAAGTCTACACAGGTAAATAAATTTTTAAGATTATCCACCCTGAAGATTGTTCAGTAACAAAGCGTTGAGTGTACCTTGAGGTATCGTCTGTACACTCGAACTGCTGTCTCTGGGATCGTGTAAGATTTGACAAACTTGAGATAGAGCGGCCAGATGCTGTGGTGTTGGGTGATGGGCAGGGCTCGCAGGGACCGGTCAAAGGTGTGACGTGTGTGCGTGATGCGGCATTGATCCATCAGAAACTGACAGTAGTCGAGCCAGATCCGGGGCATCTGGTAAAACAGGAACATGTTTGTGAAATATAATAATAATAATAGTGTTTATTTTCAAGCGGAAAATACAAAGAACACTACAAGCAATATACAGTAACCTAAACATTTACACATGGAAATGGGGAAGATTGAAATATAATACTTATTAATCATGTCACTTAACGCATAATATTGTACTTTGTTTAATGTTGCCATAAATTTGACTGAACAGGTAATAATCTTTATTTTGTATAGTAAAATCCAAAGGACAACTTTGCTCTGTAGTGTTTACAATCGACTAAAATAATAAAATTAACGATTAAATGTTGCTAATATTTAGATAGACAAAAAACTTAACTGGGCAATCTCTAAATCTAAATCGGTACATACAATGTTAACGTTGTCAACAGGTGGATAAATAAGAAAAACAACATTATTAATAAGATAAGTCAAAGTGTAATGTTTGATTCCTGATTTCAACCACAAATGTGACTAAACAATCATGGACCCCTAGTAGAAAAACGCAGACCTTATGCATGAACACCAGCGATCGTTCAAAGGCGTTGTTCACATCCTCATATCCAGGATCCGTGATACATCGGCCTTTGACCTGTTTACGCCGTAACTTCAGGTAGTTGTACCACAGTTTATAGCTGTAACAACAAACATGGGTCTATAAGGTCAGAACAATTTCTCTTCTATGTTCAAACACAACCAAATGCTATTAAAAATGTGTTACAACATTCAAGATCCAAAAAATTGCCTGCTGCCTACAAAAATTACAGGAACACAAAATTTCCCATGCCGCAAAACTTGATAAAACTCACAAAAACAAATCAAACAACTATTAAAGGGCGACTGTCTGTTCCGCTACCCGGAATGGTTGTCTTAAATGTGGGAATATCGCAACAATGCAGAACATCAAAATGCTCTGCGGATAAAGTTTAAACCCACCAGCATGCATTATAGTTAGTACTGCCAATCGACTTGTTTATAATCTGATAGGTTTTTTTACATTTTACAGAAGAAAAATTCAAATTGCAAACACTAAACACAATTTGGTGGACGATATACCTTCAACATAATTATTTTAGTCTAAAGAATATTATATTAATATAAAAATGAGGAATATATATAACGTCCCTTTAATCAGAAGTTGCACATATCTGTGCATAGATACACTAATGCATGGGTCATTTTCTGGTAAAATGGTGCAATGTTTGATATGAAGTGTGAAAATTTAACTTGTGAAATGTTGTATGTTATTGGTAAAAAAGAGACATGAACATTTTCCATTTGCAGAAATATACACTTCTGTGAATGGAGCACAGTATCGATATATATATGTATGTATATATATACATGTACGTATATATATACTTATATATATGTATATATGTACAAAGCAAGCCACAATATTGCTGCTATCGCACCTTCCTGGCAATTCTTTGAGTGCCCTCTCATACACCATGTTGACAACATTCTTTGGCGCGTCTTTCTTGTGTTCAATATATCGCAGCCAACATTTCACAGAGTAGGGATTCCTCAGAATCTCTTCTTCGTATGGTAGGTCTGCCTCCTCCTGTTAACAAAAATATAATGATGAAACCATTGTTTACCACATTGCATACGGAATTACAAATTTAAATTGTTTTAAAACCTTGTCCAATTACAGCTGTATGCAATTTTCAAAAATATTATTTTATAATTAGTCAATTTTTTACTTAAAAGTTAACTAAATGGTCTGCCTTATTAGCCATGGCTTGGCCAGAAAACTTTTATTTAACAGGCCTAAATTATTAGCTGCCTCCGACATTTATGTATAATCTATGCCCACCCCAATTTTGCTGTTATAACAATATTTAGGCCTAAATTTTATACCCTCAGTGCCTTACTTACATCATTCCATGTAATTCCAGGCATATTTACATTATAAAAATTACTGTGTCTTAGTGCAAGTTTAAAGCCTCAGTTTTCATGAACACGGGATCACTCAGCATCACCAGATGAGCGATAACATGGAATCCCCAAGGCAAGATAAAAAGAGACCAGCCGAAGAGACCTCCAGAGTCCAGTCCAGGCAGACATTAAAGGCCATATCCTGGGAGACAAAAAATTGCTAATAAGTATAAAACATATGCATGTACATATGTGTTCTGCAATATAATGACAACCCCAAAACCACACATTTGCTGAAACATTTCTAAAATTGACATTAAACGGGACCTGTCTTGGTGCAAGCTTCGAAAAGTCTGTTTTCCGGAAATGCCGCGAGGGGCAGAATCGTGACGTCAGTTGTGGAAAACATTCCCGGGATCGCAGGCGTTCTCGGCGGCTGGATTTCTTTGGTGGATGTTTGAACTGGTATACATTCGTTCACATATAGAAATGGTGAACAAATGTGTTGTTGGAAACTGCAACAATTCAAATCTGACTGGCCATTCTGTGCACAAATTTCCCAAAGGCAAAGAGCCAGTTACTCGGCAGAAATGGGAATGTTTTGTTCGAAACGGCAGGGCCGACTGGACACATGCTACGGCAACTAGCATTATTTGTGGTTCGCATTTCGTTGCGTCTGACGACTTCGAAGGCTTCGTACAATGGAAGATGGGTTTCAGGCGTAAGTCAGATGTAAAGAAATCTGCCGTTCCTTTGAATAACACAACAGAGGCGAAGCCGAAGGCGAATCGGTTAACGGCGAATCTGCGCAAGTGGGCCCAGTCAGTTGTCGGAGCATCTTCACCGGTTCGTGTCTATACGGTGCCACAACGTGCTGACTAACATCAACATTGTCGATCTCGGCAATGTCATCCTCGCTGTCACCGAAATATATATGATCAAACGTTTCATGATCCGCGTCAAAATTGATGTCGCTCTCTGAACTACTCGAGTAAGCCGCCATTTGTATCGAGTTGTTTACATGACACCGCGCGAATGCGCAGGGCCGCAGGCGTGAAGCCGCTGCACTAACTGACAGCGGAACCACGACTGATGTCACGTTTCAGCAACAAATGCAAACCCAGCATCACTCGGGAGTTTCCGTAAAATGGCAAATTTAAAGGCTCTTTTTATGTCGTATGCTCATATACGATGTTTAAACATTTTGGCACTATCATCATTTGAAAGGGTATCAACCATTTGTTATTAAGGGACAGAGCACATTTTATTCCAGGATATGGCCTTTATGGCTTTAAGCAGACGGGCTACACCTGGAAACAGCTGGAGAGAAGTGCCCAGGACAGAGGACCCTGGAGTTGTTGTCGATGGCCTATGTCCCAGGAGGGATGATGGGCATAAGTAAGTAATGCCTGAAAATTGAAATTATGTGGAATTATTGAGTGACTAAACGAACTGAGCAGGAGTGAAGTATTACAATTTAGGCAAACAAAATAGTTATAAGTTAAGTAACGCCGGCGAATTCAACTTGGGCCTGGATGCTACACAAGTGCCCTGCTAATACTAGGTACAACAACAAAATTAAATCAGTTAAGTACACTGCGACACTGTCAGTGTCACTGACTCGGTGACTGGGGCTGGGCTGTGCCGTGGCCGGCGTCACAGTTTGGAAGGCTTAGCCTTAGGCCTTCCTTATGTTATGGCTAGTGAAGGCTAAACAGTTTGAAAAATAGTTGAAATAAACAAGCATTCTCACAAAGACGATCTGTTTGTGTTCCGGTAATACTGGCATGTTTCATCGAATAATGTGTTTCGCAATAAGCAGAAAATACTCGCAAATATCATCAAAACACGAGAAAAACGTAAATAAACCGTATCCCGGACCGGAAGCGGAAATATAAGAAATTGTGCCCATATAAACTCGGCCGTCCAAGGCTCATAACCATTCTAGCCTTGATTGCCTAGGCTGAACAATGTTGCGCACTTGTTGTTTGTGAGAACTTGAAACCATGTAGTTTGGGCGTACTATATTTTCACAGTCAAGAACTCTTGTATCAGTTACACTTTTTTAAGTACAATGTATACAAATTAATTTTTTTCTTACCACAATTAACCTGTGAAACGGGAAACATATTTTGTGTGATGGAAATTGTGATGTTTAAATAATTCATTCGATAAAGGATAAACAGTGTTCGTTTTATTTAAGTTATAAGTTTCCACGTGGTTTTCTTAAAATGGTGGACAACCAGAAACGTCGAATGGAACCACCGATATGTCCACCGATCTCAATATATTAAATAGATCAGTGGATATAATTTTATATATATCTATGTCGGACGCTCTGACGTCAGACTACAGGTTCTCCTTCCGCGATATCCCGTGACGTAAGCAATATTTGCGTTATCGTTCTGGAAGATATGAACCGGGATCCAACGTCGCGCCTAAATTCAACTGCCGCGGCAATTATATGCGAGGGGCAAATCCAGAGGATAAATATTTAATTATACAGTGTAAGTATTTGATGATGGTGTGATGTAAATATCGATACATCTGTTGTTTGATTGATTTATATATCTCTATGTTCCTAGGTAAGTATATGCCCCACGATGTGTGACCAAATGTCTATGATTTCATCGTCAAATCGATAGCTCCGAGTCCAACGCAGTGCCAGTGCCCATAATAACTTAAGTTATAACATGGAATTGTTTACGACAATCGACATGACGGGGTCTAGACAGTTAGATCAGAGTCTAGCCACTCTGCACTCTAATCGAGTTAATCTGTCAAGTCTAAGACTAAATTAACAATTCGCTACGTCAGAACAGTGTGGCAAGCACAATCTTTACAAATTTCCTGACTGAGCTTTAGGTACATGGCTCAAAACAAGCTACATCTGATCTAGACTACACACTCGGTCAACAGAAATAGAGAAACCCACTTGTTCAAGTTTTTGGATTCTGTGAATTTCTGACTTGTTCAAACAGACAATAACTGAGTAAGCACCTAGACTGGTCCTAGACTATATGTCTGAAAATAACACAAATCAGTCTAGGTTTACCCTCATGCACCAGAGAGATGATCCAACAGCCCAATGGGGATGTGAATGTTGTGTAGCCTATCTACTATAATTATCCCTCTAAGAATTTGGCAGCTCCAAAACGGCGTGTCATTGTCACCTTTTAACCAACATATATGCATTCAGTAGCTTATAATCTATTGTCAACAAGACACAAGAACTGGGTATCGACTCATCCTGACAGTTTAATCATCATTCTGGGTGACTTTAATCACACAAATTAGAAGAAGGTACTGACCAGGTACAATCAGCACGTAGACTGTGCCACATGCAATAGCAAGGTCCTGGATCACTGCTACACAGTCTTTAAAGGATGTATACCGTGCCACCACCAGGGCTCCCCTCGGAGAGTCTGATCACGCAATGGTCATCCTCATCCCCACGTACCGACAGAAGCTGAAAATGTTGAAGCCATCAAAGAAGACTGTCAAGAAGCGGACGGATGATTCGACTGCAGCTCTTCAGGGATGCCTGGAGTGCACAGATTGGGACATGTTTAAAGAGGCATGTCCTGACCTAGACGTGTACACGGACCCGTGACATCCTACATCAGCTGGTGTGAGAAGGTGTGCATGGAGACAAAGACTGTCACCTTGTATGGCAACGATAAACCTTGGTTCACCAGGGACATCAAGCAGAAACTGGTGAAGAAGAACGCGTCGTTCATTAGCAGCAGCAGGGAAGAATTCAGGAGAGCTAAGTGCGAGGCGCAGAAGGCGGTCAAGAAGGCCATATTCATATACAAACGCAAACTTGAGGACCAGTTCGCTTTCAACAACACCAGATCTGTCTGGAAAGGCCTGCGGCAGATTAAGCAGTACAAGGAACACGCAGCGGCTATCAACAGCAGTGACCCCTCATTCCCTGATCAGCTGAACAACTTTTACAGCAGATTTTACAAGCTTAACTGTCCACCAGAGCAGTGCCCATTTCCAACAGGTACCTCTCTGTCTCCGCCCTTTATAGTCCAGGAAGCTGAGGTGAGGAAACTGTTCAGGAGACAGAGCACGCGGAAGGCCTCGGGTCCAGACAACATCTCCACATCTACCCTGAAGAACTGCGCCGACCAACTCTCTGCAGTGTTTATGGACATCTACAACTCCTCTCTCCAGCAGTGCAGAGTTCCAGTCTGCTTCAAAACTTCCACTATCATACTCATTCCCAAGAAGTCCAACATCACCGGGTTGAACGACTACCGTCCAGTGGCACTGACCTCAGTCGCCATGAAAGTGTTCGAGCGCATAGTACTCAAGTACCTGAAGTCGGCCTCCGACGGCCTCCTGGACTCGCACCAGTTTGCATATCAAGCAAACAGATCAGTAGACGATGCAGTAACTTTAGGTCTGCATGACATTCTGAAGCACCTAGAGTGGCCAGGAACTTATGCCAGGATTCTGTTCATTGACTTCAGCTCAGCATTTAACACCATCATCCCATTCAAGCTGTTCGATAAACTTTCATTGTTGAATGTACATCCTGCCATGTGTCACTGGGTCCTTAACATTCTTCTTCACAGGCCTCAATATGTTAGAGTCAACAACTCTATTGTATAACAGTAGTGTAGTATGTTTGTACTTTATAAAACCACATAAATATTACATTTTATCAATCCATTTGATGTGCTTGTTGCATCACCAAAGTTGACTAGTGAAAAAAACGTTTTTGTCATCTCAGCATTTGTATTTCAAGTAAAGTTATGACACACATATATATATATATGTGACCCATCTTAACAAAATGAGTCGGATGTCGGCAAATCTGATTTTCCGTAAATGCCATTTATGTGAACAAATCGCGAATCCATAGATTTTGAGATTTCCCCTGAAAATTATTCTTTGGTATTCGTTTTATCAATAGCTACTCTAGCTACCCACTAATTAACTATGTTTTGTGTATTTTAAAGCAATTTTTGTAGAGCTGTGCGAAGTGTTCCGCTCGATTTCCTTAAAATAACGCCGAAAATGCCAGTAATTGCGCGCGTTCGCAACTGCTAATTTTGGGACGCTCCTAACATATGGGATATCACCACGAAGCTTGACGTGTCATCTTCCCATATATGGGCATACATATGCTACTAACTACATTCTGTGACCTCCAGAGAGCTTGGAAGACGGTAACTAAGGTACATTTCAAGAAACATAACGAATAATTTGCATCAACTTTGACGGCCGTTTTCTGGGTTTTAAGGTTTCTATCCCACATGTGTTTGTTAAACCATAACTTCAGTTAGAATTAAGATATCTTCTTACATGATACACCATGTGAAAGCAGAGATTCTGCTCTTTCCAAATGCTACTAATAACTAAATATTAACAATTTCTGACATGCGACTCATTTTGTTAAGATGGGTCACACATATATACTTTACTAGTAGAGTGTCAAATTTAAAACAAGTGGCATGCTAACAAGTACATTGCTTCTTTAAAATACTGCAAAAACAAACTTGTTTAACAAGATTTTTTATAGAATATCAACTTTGCTGTCATCTACTTATGAGATATGCCAAATGCCACGTCCATAAAAAATACAGAAAGTTGCATTATCTTGATGACACTAACTCATATTTCCTTGTCTTTTTGTATGCAATGGTAACTTTATGAACAGTATCCAACCATATGTATATTAAAATAAAAAAAAATTGTAATGTGTCTAGAAACTGTCTATTAGCCCATTATGGACGTGGCCCCGTTATGGACGTGACATACAATAGTACTGAGTTGCCAGGTCAGTAACATCACTTTAAATTGTTTTTGTTTGACTCTGAAATTAATACTGTCACTTGGTGATGCTGTGGCTTCATTCATAGATGATCTACCATTGATCCTTTTGTGGCATGTCTATGACAGGCCATAGACTCTGTGTAAAAAAGGTCTCACAATGTTACACACCAGCACTGTCCAACATGGATATTTTTATATAAACCGGTGGCAGGTACCAGTATACAAGAACACTTAGCATTGTTAAAGAAGGTTTGTTATAGAAGTTTACCCTTTTGAGCTCAAACATGATGTGCAGCCTGTACACTGGGATAAAAATAAGTGTATATTTCTATGTACAATGTGCTTGAGAAGAGATCCAAACACCTGTCGTCACTGACAGTTGTTTCGGATAGCATAGTTGGTGACAACAACCCTAGAAAGAACTGTCAAACAACTAAAGATTTGGTTAGATGGGCAAGCATTTTATTTCAAAATTGATTAATTGCCGATGTTTTGTGGGTTTTTTTACCACCTCACATAGGAAGGGCCACTTTGATGGAGTTGGTGGCGTATTGACACATGCTGTTTCTGAGATTGCGGAAAATTGGGTTTTGAAACGGAATTGACCTTTTGGAACGGAAATTCCACGATCGTACAAAATGGATGGAATTCCGCTTTTTGACATGGGATTTGCATTTTCGAACGGAAACTCCGTGAACGCTGAAAGAGTAGAATTACCAACACTGTAAATGATACTCACTTTAGTGGCAATGTTTTGAAATACACATGATTACTATGCAACATTATTCGTTTATTTTGGTGGATTTAAGACGCCCCCGATTTGTAAAACGCACAAGGCAAATCGTTGCAAAGTGTCATGGTGCCCCTGCTACCTCGTTTCAACCGACGTAAACAGGGACGCGCGTGGAAGGCGCTGATATTTATAAACTGGTTCTTGAACATTGTTTGGTTGTCCGTGAAGCACATTGAAGACATATTGTTAAAGTGAATTTTGAAATAATTCTTTTCTAAACAAAAATGGGCATCTTTAGGCAGTAGGCCATTTTAAAACGGAAATTGTGTCATCTGACATGGAAAATGCATCATTTGAAACAGAATTTGTTTTTTTCTAAATCTGAAATATATTGTTTGAAATGGAATTTGCCTTTTTCTGAAATGGAAAATATGTCGTTTGAAACAGAATTTGCCTTTTTCTGAAATATCATTTTTAAACGGAATTTGCCTTTTTTTAAACGGAAAATCAGTGTCCTTACAGATGTTAATTCATATGTACAGGCATATATCAAGTGTTGGGTGGACCCATCAGACTGATCATTTGCACCCAGCAATCAAATTGCCACACAACAATTGTCCAGTGACACCAGGAATTAAGACCAGCCACCACGTCAAATGGCTTAGTGGTCAGCTGCAGGTCTTCTTAAATCAGTTGCTTCAAGCATGATGCTTTCATGATTTAACAGTGCCATCAACATCAGGAATGGTACGCACTGTTGGAATATCTGCATTTGCCAAAGCAGCTTCATAGTAGTGTGCATGTTTGGTAAAAATGTATTGACAATGCAATGCAAACTTTGCTTGACAAGTCTATGTTCTGAGATAAGTGTGACTTCGGAGAAATATACATTTCCCTATATTATAATTATATATTATAATGGCCTACTCGCTATGATGTGACAAAGAATTCATTAAAATGATAAATTCATGTTTTTAAAATTTTCCATTGGTAATTCGAAAAGATTAGTGTCGTTCAAGTTTGTGTTGTTCGTAATTTTTTTATAATTTAATGAAGATTTGCATATAATTTCCTAACAGTTTCCTAACAATGCTTTGCTGATGTTAAATTATTAACTAGAACTTGAATTATTAGTATTCTGAGTTTGTATTAAACTTATCAACCGTATGATCTAATTAATAATATTTTTACATTATTTAACCAAGATAGGCTGAATAAATACAATGTGTCGTTGAACAATTTGCACGATGCCACTGCAGATAGCTCCAACATTATCTACAATATAAACTAATCTAATCATACATTAATTATAACTATTATTAGGCTTATTAAAAAAATATTTAAAAAGTCCATCTACATGTATAACAGAGCAGAGTTTTGCACTTATGTTTCACTGGGGTCAAAACAGGTTCCGAAGCATGCTATGTTCATTATCACAATCATTGTGCAGCCGTAGTGTCCCGTGGTTGGGCGAAGACTTCAGCATGTCGTTTCCAAATCTGCCTGTCTTGCGCTATCCTCTGCCAGACGGTGCCCTTCCAGTACTCGTCTAGTTCGTCTCTCCACCGTCTCGCCGGTTTTACTCTAGATCGGTTCCCTTCGTAAGGTCTCCAGGTTGTCATACGCGATGTCCATCAGTTATCTCGTAGTCTGTCTTCTAATTTGTTCTGTCACATCTATGACCTTTGTTTTCTCTCACCCAGATGTTCGTTTTTCTCTCACGATATGTGATGTTTAACATACTTCTTTCCATCTTTGTTTGTGCAGCTGCTAGCTTATTCTTTGCCAGGTTGGTGAGTGCCTGTGTTTCTGCATTGTATGTCATCGCTGGAAGTACGCATGAGTTGTAGACTTGTCTCTTCAAGCAGGTTCCAGAGTTTCCCTTGAAGATGTTGCGGTGGTAAATGCTGTCCAGCCGGTGGTGATTGTTCTTTGAATATCTTTGTCTTGGTTTTTGTCTCTGATACTGTATCGCTGTCCCAGATAGACGTAGCTTTCAACGTTCTCTATCTGCGTGGTGTTGATATATATTGTTGTGTAATTTTGTAGCATAACTTTGGTCTTTGAAATGTCCATAATGGTTTTTAATTAACCAATAAAAAATACTATTTAATTTTTCCCAATATTAATTACTGTGCAGTATTGTACACAAGACATCATATTAACATAATCCGTTATTAAAAAAAAAGTGATCTAAAAACTGTATACACTATTGAAATGAAAATGCTAAATTTCGTATGCAAAATGCCACGTCCATAATGCTGGAATTGCCCACATGACATTTTTATGACCATGTTCCTTTGAGTATGACTACTCATTTGAAATAAAATGACACAATTTGTAAACTCCTGTTTCAAGCAGAGTATCATTATTCAGCAGACAATTGTGTACAACATATCCTCATCATGACCATGATGTACTGTTTTTATCGATGTAAATTATATTTGTTATAAATATGAAAAGCCATATATTATGTAGCCATCTGTTGGGTGGAAAAAATACTGCCCGGTACATAATAATTTTTACACGTGTGTAACTTGTTACAATACTGCCATTGTTAGTATTTATTCCTGGCCTTCTGTGGGAACTTTTTGTCTTAACCTTCCTGTCAAGAACTGGCTGACAAATAATTATGTACATGTTTATGACAGACAGTACATCATGTTTCTTGCTTAGCTTAGGCATTAGTTCTCCTCAATGGAAGATACCGAACTTGTCATGTAAACAAATTGGCTGTGACTTCAAGCATCTTTGTGTTCACTTCACATGAATTTGACAATTCTGTAGCCAGGTGTCTTGCTATACACACTTGTATCGCTATTTACTATGTTTCGAAACGGTTTTGAACAGAGCAGTAAATCTCTTTATAAAGTTTTCAGATATCATCACACAAAATATGCACAAACGAACTAGCATTTCATAGTGATTACTAGGACCTAGATTTGCTTTTTCAAAAAATTAGGCAACTAAAGTCGGAGTCTCTTGAACACCGCAGACACATCAGCCATGATTAAATATTATTCTATAAATCCTACTTGCAGACAGCTCTTCCTTCACCACACCACATTGCTCATTCAATCAACAACAAATGTGGCCATAGAGAGCGATTTATTCAGGTGTTGGTCAGAACACGGGTTTATGCCAACAGCTGTTTTAACAGAAAACTAAGAACTGGAATGGTCTATCCAAAACGGTGGTGTAGACCTGCAGCCACGCACGGTTGACACTTTTAAAACAAACTAGATGATCTAGCATTTGTCTGAAAAAGTTCACTGATAAACAAAACGTTATAAGAAAAAAGATTAATTGGTCCACGAATACGTAATAAGAATAACATTGATTTTCCTGTTTCAGGTGCCACTGTAGGGAAGGTGTTTGTGGCGTGCAGGCCTGAGTGAATTCCATTAGTGCAACACCAGCGGATCGGGTTTTCTTGCGTGTGTGTCTTGGTTGCGTCGACAGACAGCATGGTTGAAGACGTCTGAGATTACAAGTGCGTTTTTGATCTTTTATTTCAGTTGGATTTCGTTAAATGATTCATGCTGTTAGATGAAGCAGGTCGGATGTTCACCTTATACACTGTATTCAGCAAATTATCATATATTCGAAAGGTATTACAGTTGGTTTTAAAATAGTATGAATATCACATTGTTATTTTTCACCATTGATTGCGTATCACATAAAACACATCGGTACATGGTCTGTGATTTAATGAAGGAATTTGAGTAGATTTTTTGGGATTTAGCTGGGAATTTTTAGCCAAATATGTACAATACAATATGAAAGACTTTTGTAGCACTAAAATCTTCGAAATCCCGAGTTCGGTAGAACCAAATTATTTGGCATTCTAGAGATCAGTGTTGTACAAATGCTGTCAACAGATGAATTAAGGAGCAAAGGAATATAAACAGTGTTACCAAATGTAGTAATGTTTTAATTGTTTTGCCTGTATTATTCACATACTAAGTGTGTATAAATTAATGTTATGGTTAGTTGAGCTTGGGAATACCTTTGGAGTTCTGTTCTTAAGAAAGTTGGAATACTTACTTGTTATTATTAATATTTCATTATTTTGTGTGTGTGTACAATACAATACAAGCATACACACACATGCACGCACACACGCACGCACACACACAAATGAGTAATCAATCTAAGAATATATAGTTGTACTTTGCAGTGACCATGGAGGGCACATGTATGGAGCTGTAGTTGTTGTTGTGACAATGTAGTTGTTGTTGCAGTGACTGAAGTTGTTGTTGCAGTGTCTATGGAGTTGTTGCAGTGAATATGGTGTTGTCATTGTAATGACTATGGAGTTGTTGCATTGACAATGTAATTGTTGTTGCAGTGACTACGGAGTTGTTGTTGCAATGACTATTGAGTTGTTGTTGCAGTGACAATGCAGTTGTTGTTGCAATGACTATGGAGTTGTTGTTGCAGTGACTATGGGGTTGTTGTTGCAGTGACTATGGAGTTGTTGTTGCAGTGGCTATGGAGTTGTTGTTGCAGTGACTATGGAGTTGTTGTTGCAGTGACTATGGGGTTGTTGTTGCAGTGACTATGGAGTTGTTGTTGCAGTGACTATGGAGTTGTTGTTGCAGTGACTATGGAGTTGCTGTTGCAGTGATTATGGAGTTGTTGTTGCAGTGACAATGTACTACTAATGGAGTTGTTGCAGTGACCATGGAGTTGTTGTTGCGGTGACTACAGAGTTGTTGTTGCAATGACTATTGAGTTGTTGTTGCAGTGACATTGCAGTTGTTGTTGCAATGACTATGGAGTTGTTGCAGTGACAATGCAGTTGTTGTTGCAATGACTATGGAGTTGTTATTGCAGTGACTATGGGGTTGTTGTTGCAGTGACTATGGAGTTGTTGTTGCATTGACTATGGAGTTGTTGTTGCAGTGACTATGGAGTTGTTGTTGCAGTGACTGGGGTTGTTGTTACAGTGACTATGGAGTTGCTGTTGCAGTGACTATGGAGTTGCTGTTGCAGTGATTATGGAGTTGTTGTTGCAGTGACAATGTACTACTAATGGAGTTGTTGCAATGACCATGGAGTTGTTGTTGCAGTGACTACAGAGTTGTTGTTGCAGTGATTATGGAGTTGTTGTTGCAGTGACTATGGAGTTGTTGTTGCAGTGATTATGGAGTTGTTGTTGCAGTGACTAAGGAGGGCACATGTACAGCAGAACTGTATAGCAGAACTATTCTCTGACCACTTTGAATCTGTCTTTACATTAGTAGATTATTAGTTACCCGAATATTCCCTCCTTTCAGTCCGACTCAATGACTAATGTCAATGTGTCTTATGATGATGTCATCGGGGTACTAAGAACCACCGATGTAAACAAAACATGCGGTCCTGACAATATATCAGGTGTAATCTTTAGGGAATATGCCGTCAAATTAGCAGATCCACTAACTGTACTTTTTAATGTCCTTTTCCAACTTGTTTTAAAAGAACAAATGTTGTTTCTGTGGAGAAGAGAGATAAACAAAATGTGTGCAACTACAGACCTATCTGTCTTACTGCTATTTAGCAAAGTTTTCGAGAAAGTGGTATGCGACTCATTGTATGAACATGTGCATAACACAATTTCGGGCAGCCAACATGGATTTGTGAGGCATAGAAGTATAGTATCTAATCTAGCGTGTTACTTGAACGCCATTTCTGAATCTACTGACAAGAAACAGGTTTATTCTGTTTATTTAGACTTCAGTAAAGCCTTTGATTCAGTGTGCCACCCATTGTTAATTCACAAGATCATAAAGGCAATCCTTACAGTGGTTGCTGTCTTACCTTGTCAACCGAAAACAACACGTGGTCCTCGAAGGCAAAACATCTGACTCGAAGCTGGTGTTGTCTGGTGAACCACAAGGTTCACAAATTGGACCACTTCTGTTTATCTTGTATATTAACGATCTCATTAATCATGTTGAATCATGTCATGGTATGCTGATAATCTGAATCAATACAATACAATATATGGAGCTGTAGTTGTTGCAGTGACAATGTAGTTGTTGTTGCAGTGACTACATATTTGTAGTTGCAGTGACTATGGAGGGCACATATATGGAGCTGTAGTTGTTGTTGTAGTGACTACATAGTTGTTGTTGCAGTGACTATGGAGGGCACATGTATGGAGCTGTAGTTGTTGTTGCAGTGACTACATAGTTGTTGTTGCAGTGACTATGGAGGGCACATATATGGAGCTGTAGTTGTTGTTGTAGTGACTACATAGTTGTTGTTGCAGTGACTATGGAGGGCACGTATATGGAGCTGTAGTTGTTGTTGCAGTGACTACATAGTTGTTGTTGCAGTGACTATGGAGGGCACATGTATGGAGCTGTAGTTGTTGCTGCAGTGACTACATAGTTGTTGTTGCAGTGACTATGGAGGGCACATGTATGGAGCTGTAGTTGTTGTTGCAGTGACTACATAGTTGTTGTTGCACTGTCTATGGAGGGCACATGTATGGAGCTGTAGTTGTTGTTGCAGTGACTATGGAGTTGTTGTTGCAGTGTCTATGGAGGGCACATGTATGGAGCTGTAGTTGTCGTTGTAGTGACTACATAGTTGTTGTTGCAGTGACTATGGATGGCACATGTATGGAGCTGTAGTTGTTGTTGCAGTGACTATGGAGTTGTTTTTGCAGTGACTATGGGGGCACATGTATGGAGCTGTAGTTGTTGTTGCAGTGACTATGGAGGGCACATGTATGGAGCTGTAGTTGTTGTTGCAGTGACTATGGAGGGCACATGTATGGAGCTGGCACTGGAGGGAGAGAGGTTGTGTAAGGTTGGCGACTGTCGAACTGGGGTCCAGTTCTTCGAGTCGGCCATACGTGTCGGGACGAATGACCTGAAGACACTGAGCGCCATTTACAGTCAGCTGGGGAATGCATACTTCTACCTGACGGAGTATGGCAAAGCCCTCGAATACCACAAGCATGACCTTAACCTTGCGCGGTAAGGCAGCATATATGACACTGATTTGTTTCTTCATATATATTGTATCCTACTCTGGGGAATTGTTGCACTGAGTTAGAGATGGTGAGAACCTTACATTATTTACCCCTGTTACCCTTTATAGTATGTTTACCTCCCTTGGCACACACAGAAGTATTTCTTCATAAAGACACAGGCAAAATGGGATTAATGAAATTGGCCAAGTTTAAAAATATTAGCAGGCGGACCTCATTGCTCGTGATTGACCATTTAGTGCCCTAACTGCAGGACATCTGTGCTCAACATGAAACCAAAAAACAAATGCCTATATTCAGGGGGGAGAACGAACTTATATATCGCAAAACTTAAATAATGAAATAATGAATAATCATTGGAAAATAATATTCTAAGAAGACTATGGATACTTTTAAGTGTCCTAACAGAAAAAACATCAATGTGTGAGATTGAGAAGCAATATAAATGATACAAACATACATACATACATACAAATATTGCATTGTAAAGTATACAATAGCAATTAATAAATACCTGGGTAAAAAATTGCTAAAGTAAAACATTTAAATACACCTTACGTAGGAAATTGATCTGAGATTGATTAAAACTGCGACTGTTGAGTTAAAATTGAGAGTAGGTGAAGCAGTGGATGTTTTGTGGTGTATTTTGATCAGGATAACGATAAGGGCAGACCAGGCTACCGTAGTGATAACGGTAACAAAGAGAGGAAATTGTTGCACAGCCTAGGACTGGACACTGGTGCCAAATCAAGTAGTCAAAGCTAACCAGAAACTCAACAATGACAACCAAGCAGTCAGGTTCACCCTCGTTCGCTAGGGGTCGCTGCTGCTGATTACGTCAGTGCCAGCCAGCTGTACCCCCTGTCTGATCGTTTTTACGAAACTCTGAATTTAAGCTTAGCCTATGAAATTGCTCACTAGATCAGTGGTTGGTGGCAGGTCAGGTGGTCATAATAAAACTAATTTCAACCAACCGTGGCTCGTGTTACATGCAATGTTTAGGAAGTAGAAGCAATTATTCTGATACACAATACCACTCAACTGCTCATGCTAATGAGCGAACAGGTCATTATATATTGGGATTCCCAGAAGTCATTATCCGTCTTCAAATTGGGGCAGGTATTTGCGCTGTTCTTACGGGTGACACAGTTGTGACTGGCGAAGTCAATTACTAGTTTGATTCGGCTAACGCCGCACTTCGCGTAGGAGATCTGCCAGGGCTAGTTTTGCATGGCAAACAGCCCTGGCTTGCGAGGATGGTCATGTTATGAATCATCTCAGAATGTCATTGTCCGATATCAAATTAAATTAATTTTGTTTAGGGGGGGTCTGAGGCAGTTTCATCTGGTATCGTACATCGCTTCTGAACGATCCTGTTAATGTATTGGTATCATCATATCAATGTTTACACACTTTCGTCTGAGGTGGGGGGGGGCTGAGGCCAGAGGAAGGTAATTTTGTCTGATATTGAACATCGACGTTCTGATATGATCAAAGAAATCATTAACATTGTATAATAGATCACACGACACAACTGCTGCAAACCTTGCACAAGAAGTTTAACCGTAGAAACAGAAAACTTGATTAAATGTATGTGTAAAAGCTGTCAATGTCTTTGTTCACAGGACTGTAGGTGACAAACTTGGAGAAGCAAAGGCAAGCGGTAATCTAGGAAACACACTCAAAGTCCTCGGAAAGTTCGAAGAGGCCACTGCATGCTGTCAGCGCCACCTAGATCTCTCGAAGGAGATTGCCGACCGGGTGAGTTTATTGGCTATAGGCCACCAAGCTCGTAGCGGTTATGTTTCAAAAGGTTCACGTCCTCCTGCTATTTTTCTGCCACGAAGTATCAAGCATATTGTCAATACATTTCAAGGGGACAGGCTACATGACAATACCTGTATAATCGTCACTATACCCACATCTTGCTTATCAACTCTTCAACACATCGTTACAAAATTTTCAACAGATGTTGCTTGCGAAATGAAGGCAGGACTGTTGTAATATTATTATGTGTTTACCATGATAAACATGTGGATACCCTGGCACTCGTGTCAACCAGTGGGGTAAGTCAGGTGCTAAAGTGCATATTTGGGGTAAGACCGCATTTAGAATTTACATAGGCGGCCATTGTAACGTTTCCTTCATTTCCTGCAAAATTTGTCTTACGATTTTCTTGAATATTTCACAGCACATTTATCCTCCATTGACACAAGTGCTGTGGAAAACTCGTGAAATTCTCATACTCCTAAATTTTGCCCCCATCTGGTGACGGATTTTGAAATATTGGTGCGTGCTGCAAAATAGCCACTGTGCGAATATGCGAGCGACTAGCATATATTTATTGTTACCTTATGAAAGATCTAATGCAGTAATACATTCAGTATTCACTGGACTAACATCTGCCATGTCAAAGTGCTCGAAAAAAATTCACTCATCACACCAAAATGGTATTTTCAAGGGCACTCTTTCAGTGGGTAATGGTGGACGAATCCTTAATGTGGTCTTCCCCATTTCTACTTACTTTGCTCAGTCCTCTTCATGCCTTATAGGGCAGAAACAAGGGTCCTCCACCTCTCCCTGTCTCCAGCCTGCATTGCATTCTAGCTTAGATGTAGTTGTTTGAGTTCTTTCTGCGCAGTCTTCCTCCAGGGTTTTTTGGGGCTGTCCTCGTTTTCGTTTACCTTCAGGTGTCCATCTTAGTGCTATTTTTGAGATGCTGTCGACTTTCTTTCTTAGGACATGGCCAGTCCATCTCCATTTTTTGTAACGTTACATAAAACTGTTCTGTCTGGTGTTTTGGCTGCCATGTTTGCCCCGCCGTGTTCTGACCCCGTGTTGTTGCCCTTAGATCGGCGAGGCGAGAGCGCTCTACAACCTGGGCAATGTGTACCATGCCAAGGGTAAACAGCTGAGTCGCATTGTCCATCAGGATCCAGGGGAGTTTCCCCCTGAAGTCAAGGAGTCACTACAGAAGGCAGCCGACTACTACGAGTAAGACCAACCCCACATCTTATAGTGCCACTCAAGACGCATCTGTTTACAAATTATTTTAACATTTGACGATCGTAATTAATTATTCATACATTTATTTTAATTTATTTATTATTATAAGTAATCTATTGTTATTATTTTAATAGCTTGTATACTTGTGTTTATTTATTTTAAAGACAACATAGATGATTTTATTTAGTAGTAATGATTGCATATATTAGCATTTTAAAATATGTGTGGTTTTATATAATATATTAATTTATTTGTAATAACCTTTGTAAAGCGCCACAGAACAATTATTTGGATGGGGTGCTATATAAGAAATATATTATTATTATTATAGCACCCAGTCAACTAGGCCCCTTTGCCAATCTATGTAACTTGTTGAATTTTAGCATGGGTAACTATGCTTGCCCCGTCTTTGTGAGACACTAGATATGCTCCTCGGGTTACTATTTAGTATGTGGCACTGAGCGTTGTTAAAGTACTCTAAGATCATAATTAAAATTAATTAGATTTGCTAGTTATTCAGTTATCATTACCTAGCATTCTAAAATCACGAGTAACCCTTGTGGTTAAAAAATGACTTCCTGTCTCGCACTATTAACCTCCTCTTACGTGGGCTTGTGTGTCTATGTACTTGTAATAATAACCTTCTACAACGCTCCTCAAGAACATGAGTTTGGAGGTGCAATGTACTTGAATCGGTAAACATGAAATTATGAAAAGAGACATAAAAGATATTATCAGAATGAGGAACTGCCAAGGATTTGGGGTAGAAATTAAGTATAGAAATATCTGACGGTTCATGCAGGAAGTAGCTGTGATGCTGTCTCTACTAATAGAGAGTTCCTCATGTGTAGTGTTGCCGGTGTGTTTCCAGGAGCAACCTGGAGATCGTGCGAGAGTTGGGCGATCGGGCAGCCCAAGGTCGAGCTTGCGGTAACCTTGGCAACACGCACTACCTGCTGGGTAACTTTAACCTCGCTGTGAGGAACCACGAAGAGGTAGGTCTAGGCAAACCTCAGAATTTATGTTTTTATTACCCCAACGACAGCAATTTAATAACAGTGTATGTCATCGCATGTCTTAAACTGCACTAAATTTATCGACTATTTTCATGTTTGTAATACTTCTGTTTACTTATTTCTTGTACGCATCACCTTTATTAACCATGTTTACTAACACAGCTACATTCTCTTTATGCTCAGGAAGCAGAAGAAAATTTATTCTCTCTCTCTCGTCACACTATTCTGACCAAAAAATCATTAAAATATTTATAAAAAATCCTAGAACGGTCATGGGACTCCTGTAATATATATTCTAAAAAAGAAAATGTAAAGAAAGTGAAGGAAAGATAGTAACAAAACAGAATAATGTAAATAAAATACTGTAAAGAAAGAAATTAAAAAGAACATAATGTCATGAAAGCAATCACAAGAAAGTAAGTCTTTGTTTGCCTGAAGAACTTTGATTTTGTGTAACAAAGTATATTTTCGTGTAAGACAAAACTAATTTTATTTAGAGATATATTGTTAGGAACATGAACGTATGCAGTGTAACAATGTAACAGTGTAACGGCTTGTGTTACAGCGACTTGCGATCGCGAAGGAGTTTGGGGACAAGGCAGCAGAGAGACGCGCCTACAGTAACTTGGGCAATGCTCACATATTCCTTGGCGAATTTGAAGTTGCGGCAGAACATTATAAGTAAGTCATTTCTTGAATGCGGACATCAGTAATTGATAATAATAATATATGGTGTTATATAGCGCCTGGATTCATTTAGACTTATTTTTTAACACAGTTTTTTTCTCAAGAAACCATGGTCTGTCTTTGAATATTTAAAAAAAATTCTAATTTTCATCCGTGGATTATACTATAACAAAATTGACATCAGAAGATATTGGAACAGCAGTTTTGATTGAAGTATATTGCTACATGTTGCTGCATTTTGATGCATTTGAAAAAAATGTAACTGCCATTGCAAATTTCATATAGAAAACACATATTACGTGAAAATTAAGTAAACATCGATTTTTTGAGATTATGATTAAAAGGTGTGTTTTTATTATGAGTGATAATATAACATTGAATAAACAAATAGATTTACCATTAATATCGTCTTGTTTGTAGTTGCTGACATTATTTGGTAAATCTTAATAATCAGCTTTTGTGACAATTTTGCTACCGTGGCCTTTAATTATCACCGCTTTCTGTAGAACTGTACAAAAGAAGTGGTCAGTATCTATTATAAATACATGTGTTACACAGGAAGACACTACAGATTGCCCGTCAGTTGGCCGACCGTGCGCTTGAGGCCCAAGCATGCTACAGCCTGGGCAACACGTACACACTCCTCCGAGACTATGAGCGAGCCATAGACTACCACGTGCAACATTTACAGATAGCGAAGGCCCTCCAGGACCTCGTGGGAGAAGGGAGGGCGTGTTGGAGCCTCGGCAATGCACACACGGCCCTCGGCAACCACGAGGAAGCCCGGCAGTTCGCCGTCCAACACCTCGAGATATCAAAGGAGGTGGGGCGGAGCAGGATCTGTGAAAATTTACGTAATTGCTGCAAAATTTTAATCTAATAAAATATGTACTTGTGAAATAACCGATGACGTATTTGTCTCTATACAGCTGGATACGAAAAAACAAGTCATGCTCATAAACAACAGTCATGCATTGGTTCCGGCACAAACCTAAGCTGTCACGTATAAGTTGGTGATAATGATGACCAAGAACCTGGTTGCTATGATAGTATTCTATCCAACCTTTGAGGATTTGATGTTTCTGTTATCCCTAAGTAAGCAGCCGTCACCATAATAAAGGTCACCGTCCGTGTTTTTAGATTGGTGACGAGACAGGTCACGTGACGGCCAGGATGAACCTATCTGACCTCAACAACATTCTTGGTCTAAGCAGTACCAACAGGTAGGTTATGTCACTTAGTATGTACTTGTCACTGTCTACTTTCTACATAGAAACAATGTCTCTGATAGATCGATTTCTGTCTTTATTTTTACATGTAGTTTCTATCTGATCAGACAGACACTCAAATACTTTAATTTTTATTTCCCAGATTCTTTCACAAGTAGATTTGTTTCTATAAGCAGCATATTAAGTAATTTTGTTGCAAAATTGAGTAGAGATAATTTTTTGGCTCTGATATTTTATTCGGTACTATATTAACACTTTACACAGATGAACTTGGCCACCAATCATTCCACAGGGTCAGTGAATTTATGTTCAATCACTCCTCATTTTAGGTTATAGCCAGTAGTGTCAGAATTCGAAGAATACAGGTGTGGTAGAAAAAAAACGTGGCACAAAATGGAACAAGTATTAATTAATTAAGTTAATACAACTGTACATCATAATTAATTCAGACGCGGTCAGTAATTCCTATTAAATCAAAATGGTTACTGTCATAGAAGCCACGCAATAGTAATTAGATAGAAGTTGGTAGGTAAGAAACAAGTAGACCGCTGACATCTGACAAATAGACTGACTGTGTGTTTGTTGTTGGCTAGTTCTGACGACACAGTTGATACGATATCAGAGCAACAGGCACGCATGCGACGTCGCAGTATGGAGAACCTGGAGTTGATGAAAATCACGCCAGACAAGGTCAGTGTTCTCTAGTCCTGTGTATTGTATGCAGAGTGCAGTTTTTGTATGCATTCATGTGAAACTATAATTGAACTAGCACATGTGTGAGTGCGTGCGCGTGCGTGCATGTGTGTATGTAGGTGCATGTGTGGTGTGTGCATGCATGCAGTGTTTTCCTCCTAGAGTGTCTGCATCTCAGGTGACCCTTTCAGGGAATAATCTATCTATGACTCCTCGGAAGAAAAGTAACGACATTATTTACCAAAAATTCCTTACTGGTGAAGGGTTTTGTAATGGTTTTAAGGTTCGTATGGGACGTTAGACAGACATTAATCTGTTGCTAACCACTCGGTTGGTTCGCTGATCAGGTCAGTTGTAACGTACATTGCATATCATATTGTAATAAATGTCATTGGTGAATGTTCCGTGAAACTGTCTTCAAGTTTAACTGCAAAAATATTGGTTTCAAAACCTCATAAAATACTGATGCAAATGTAAGTATACAGTAAGGCACACACTTGTAGTCTCTTTTCTCAAGGTCATTTTGTTATCTTGTCCTTAATGAATAAGGTCACTTTCTGTGTTCTCATCTCCAGTATAGATCAATCTTCAGCTATTATTTTTACCTGACAAAGTCAGTCCCCATCGCTGTTAAAATATGGTCATTTTCTCCAGACGAGGCCAGAATCCTCCTTGAACTAACCGCAGAATTAAAGATGGCATCCAAAACTACGGACATCCATACCCTGAGTGACTCTTGTGAAGATCTCTATAAATAATTGAATTTGTATGACTACAACAGAAAGATGCGAAGAGCAAGGCGGTGAAGCTGGCCAACTCAAAGATGAAGTTACAGAAAGCTGCGAGCATCGCGACAGAGCTTCCCCAGTGTATGCAGGCAGACAAAACTGGCTCTCAGGTACATCACTGTAGGAATAGCAAGGGCTTAGCCAGAGACCTGTCTGCCCATCTTCAAGACTGGCAGATGACTGGCTAAAATGGGTAATTACAACTGATAAGACTGGTGGAATTTAGACGGGGCCAGCTGGCCACTAGATTAACTAATAGTTCCAAGTCTAGGGACCCATATTAATGACTATCATTACTACAACTGGTAGTGAAACAAATCAAATGGATCATTATTAATTAAATATATGGCTCAAATGACACTGGTTTGTCACTAAAAAAACAAACTTACAAATAATGGCTGTGTATGATTCGAATGGCTTCCGCGCGAGCCGTTTACGCACTAAAAGGCATACTTTTGATTAATTCAAGACTGGTCAAACATTATTTCTGGTTAAGGGCCTGATGAGTAGGAATATATAAATCTATCTAGTCATGATAATGTGATTTGTTGACATACTAGTAAACAACGTTGAGGTATGGCGCATGAGTGCTTGTCACACAGAAATGCCACGTCTTGATCTGTCACAAATGCTCGTGTTTCATACATCAAATGACGAGTACATTGCCAAGGTCTACCAGAAAAATATTTTGGTTTCTGGTTACCCGACTGACCCTTTTAAATGTGACCAAATCTAGAAATTCTTACAAGGAAAATACATAAATTATTTGCGGCAGTGTATAAACCCAACACCGTCAAAAAGATAAATCCTTGTCTCGACCCATTAGCTCTCCAAATACTGGAAGTATGTTTTTCTCATTGGTCTGAGGAAATTGATAGTGACGCCTTCATAGAAACATTACCAAGAAAGTGCAATGGAACCTCCCTATTATGGTCACCCTCATGACTGGACACGACTGACCTGAATAGCAAGGTGACCTTATTTGTGAGACCAGTTTCCTATACTTTACTGTTACAGAAATATTTTGCGACTGTCCCAGGGTGACCTTAATTGCAAAGTGGCTGTATTACTGAGGTGGCCGTAAAGTGAGGTTGACTACCTACTTAAAACTATTCCCCATCCCAAAAAAATTAAGAAACGAAAGACAATTTGCCCAACCTACCATTTGACAGCATATACCGTATTTATATTATTAAGCACACATGCCCTAATTAGTGTACACCCCCTTTTAGCAGCGTCCGACGCAGTGACAGTATCTTCAACGCCAACCATGACTCTTGAATCCATCATTACAATTTAATTTCTACCAATGTCACACTAGATTCAAAGATCAGTGATGAAACTAACATCAAAAGGTCTATCTAAGTTATCATACTTTACAGTGTTCTGGTCTCCTGTTGCTCATGTGTGGATGCATAAATCGCTTGCCTGTCACGTCTGCTCAGATGGCTGTAACCAGGAACCCCAGAAACTGGCTGTACACCCTGTACGCTTATTTGAACGCAGAATTTGACACATTTTCTCGTCTCAGATATTTATTAAGCTTACTGTATGCTCAATAGAACGAACGCAGTAACTGGAAACGCAAATATTTTTCTGGTTGGCCAAAGCTGGACCTAGATTAACCCTTGCCATCCCATTGAGTGAGTGTGTATGTGTTACAGAAGGTGTTATTGGACGACGACAACTTCTTTGACCTTCTCAGTCGCTATCAGAGTCGTCGCATCGACGACCAGCGGTGTTCGTTCCGCCTGCCAGGGGGTGCCAGATTGTGTAGCAGCGAAGCGAACAAGGAAAATACAGAACCAGAAATAGGTGAAACAGTGTTGCCAGTCGATGTGTTATGACAATGTTCTAATTGTCGTGTTTTTAGTCCTTTGGCCGAAGGTCCAAGGGACTATTGCCATCACTTTGCGTCCGCCGTTACCTGCCGTATCTCGGAAACCATTCAGCAACTTTTTCTCTAATTTTGCATAGACATCTTAGGGCACTGCCACTATGCACGAGAAATCTGTATTTGATTGAATCATTTTAAGGGCTCCCTAGGGCCTCCAAGGACCCAAAAACTGGTAAAAATGTAACATTTGGCCTATTTTTTTAAAACTGTTCAGCAACTTTTTTTCTAATTTTGTATAGATGTATCTTAGGGTGCTGCCACTATATACAAGAAATCTGTATTTGATCGAATCATTCTAAGGGCACCTAAGGGGCCCCCAAAGTGCAAAAGTTTTACATTATCTAGTGATGTGGTTTTGAGAAAGGCCCTTGAGACCACCCCCAACAATAGATTTTGTTTAATGTGCCACAAAGTCAACACCATGACTAAACTCTGCAGCCTAGTGCTACTGTTCCATTGAGACCTTGACTAATCTTTAATTGGTCACAGCGCCCAGGCAGAGTAGACACACTTGACCTCTGTTAGACTGAACAGTTGCCTAACACTTTTTATCTTCAAAACTATTGATTTTCTATAAATGCAAGTTGTGTTTATTTTGATGTTAATTTAATTATTATAAAATGGTGTGACTGTGGTGTCTATTGGTTAAAGGTGTATTGTCTGTAGAAACCTGTAACAAACATAGAAAATTAATATTCTGTCACCTGTAGGTGACAAACATAGAAAATTAATATTCTGGACAACTGTAGAGTGAAATATCCTTTGATATCAAATGCATTCTACTGTTCTGTTTACGCTTGCCATGCCTTGTGTAGACATGGTACTGTGTAAATCAATTGTATCAATATAGACTAATAATTACAGATTCACAATATAGTTGACACCTGAAACAACCAAATGTCAACCATTAGAAGAGTTGACATAGTTCCGCTATACACAAACAAGAAATCTGTATTTGATTGAATCATTCTAGTGTCATCAGCATATTATAGAACATACATTTTCTACATCATCATCACTAAGGTTGTTTTAATTTCACCAGCTGCCATGTCAAGTCTGTTATAATTGTGACTAACAGTGTTCAAAATGATTCAGGTAAAAAACAAAGGACAAGTTTTCTCCTTGCCATACCTCTACACATGAGAAGAAGGCTGACACAGCCTGGCCCTCATTTATACATGATTTAGCATTTTTGTACATGTTGTATACAACTTTCAACACAATACAATTAATACCGCATGAAATTATCCTAGACCACAGGGAGGACCGGTCTACTAAATCAAATGCTTTCTTATAATCGATGAAGACACAATAAAGCCTTTTTAGTCGAGACAAATACAATTCAACCAATACCCCTATTTGAACACTGCCTGTTCTTCACCTATTACATTCGCTTTGTTTAGGTATGTGGTCAGTCTGGTGTTCTGAACAGTCACTAAGGATTAATGAACACTTGTGCTGAATGTCACCCACTTGGCAGGTTTAATTGATCTATTCAGCAATGAAGACACTGCTTAGGCCTTACTCTGGACACTGTCACTCACAGTGTTGTGTATTGTCTTAGTTGGTGCATTGAGCTAATCTACTTGACCATGAATCAGTGGTGGCTCTGGTTGTGTATTACACCCAGCTGTGGAGCTAAGATTCTCTGCCTGCTATTGTTTGATGGAAACTGTGACTAATCTATAATAGGAATAAATGCCTGTCACTGGCAGTAGCTTGTGTCAACAGATGGCATTAAGCCACTAGACCCCTGTTAAACTGGACAGTTGCCTGTAGGTTTTAAACTGTGTCAAACAGTGAGTCTACCTTTTGCTCTCAGATAATCTGTCCTCTTAGTTTTACACATGAAGACATAATCTGGCATAACTTGATAAGTCTTTGTAGCAGCACATTTGTACTTCCAGTGTATCATTGCAACATAATATACATATTACATACTATGTGCCACATTTGAATGTTGTGCATGTAATATTTCCATGCAATCCATTTGCATATATAATGTAAAACTTCAACAGCCGTTTTCTTCATTTTCACTTTTTGATCCCTACCATGTTCAATGCTCCATAACTTTGCCAATTTTTGTAGCAGTCATATTTTTTGAAACCGTGTAAAGCACCCTACCAAACCTTTACAAGGATGTAAGAAAACAATGTTACAATTTTTTCGACTTATCACTCATTTGGTCAGCCGGGGTCACATATAGACGTATTAGTCCAAAGGACTTCAGGGCCACTTGGCCCATTTTTTAGTTTTGTGCATTTCTCAGTGTTCTCTGAAATGGCTGGTAAAGCTAGGATTCCACATGTACAAGAACAGTATGCGGATTGGGAAAATGTTCCTGTCTGATTCTTTTGCAAGTGCAGTTCGGATAACTACATGGAGCAATTAAATTGTTTGCATCCACGTGAAAAATGAATCTGTACATAGGGAATCACTACTATTAATTTCCACCAGGTATCTTATTTGTTGTTTTGTATACAAAACCTGTATGCCATTTTCTTATGTATGAAATCAGCTCTACTCTGATACTTGTTTAATTAAATCTATGAGCTAAATAGTTTTTTCAGTAATATAAAATTACGATATTGAACCTTAGGTAAAGTTTTGTTTTCAATTAAATTGAATAATATAAATTGATGCTGTTATTTGGTGTCATTTCTAAAAATGTTTCACCATTTCTGTGTCTTTAAAAGTGCAGTTGCATCCTGCACCCGTCCCGCATCACATCACATCGCGAGCTGTTTTAGAGATGTTGGTTCGTGTTTCCAGCCGATGACTTCTTCGACATGATAGCAGGCATCCAGGGGTCACGCATGAACGACCAGCGAGCGAACCTATCGGAGTTCCCCGGGCTTCAGGACAGTGAGGTCGTGATGGCGCCTTTCATTGCCGAACACATAATAGTGAATCACACGTCGCTCGACGACCAGTTCTTTGAAATGCTCATGAAGTGTCAGGTTGGTGGAGTGTTTATTCTAATGTTTCTCGCCCTCCGCAGCGTTCTGATAAAGGGAAGCTGTCCGTTTGTTTTTATCATAAAATCATGTTATATGTTATAAACTATATATATTACACCCATCACCCACGTGTTTTACTGAACCATTTGTTTGATGTAATTTAAATGTCTCGAGAGGAAAGAGTTTTGTTTACATGGCAGTGCATAGCTTTTGAAGGCGTGGCCTCGGGTCTGAATACTAACGAGATGCATATGTGCATCATGCTTTGTGTCATTACGTTTCTGAGAATTATCCGAGCTCACTATTCAGGGATTTGAGGACAACACAGTGATTTTTGTAAACATTGAAGTTTCTGAAATTCTGCATCGCCAAAACATATTTGTGATAATATTCATAACTTTAGTACCAGGTAAAAAATAAATGATAAATATAAACGAGGTATCACATAATCAGTTTGTGAGAAAATATGATCTGGATGTCATCAAAACAGAAAGCAAAGATACTAATTTCGCGCTGCTACTAAATAATTACTGGGTGGCTGAATCATCAGGGTCTTGCAGGCCTGGGGCTGGTTTCGTGAAGCTGCTAAGAACGTTCTTAATGCTAAGATGATTGCCTTTATAAGTGACGCATTTAAGAAATATAAGCAAACAGGAGTTTACACAAACACGTGACGCTAAGTAATTGTGTAACATTAAGTACGCTTCATGAAACCGGCCCCTGGTGATGATCTTTTGAACTCCTGTGCGGAGACTATAATTCAGTCTGTCTGGGACTTGTTTCTCCGTACAAGATCAAAGGTGCTTTCTGTAGCAGCTGCATGCAATGTAATTAAGTTCCGCGCAGGCGCTTCCAAGAAAGGATAATGATTTGCCCTATTTTTATCAGACATCTGGAGCACAGTCTGCTCCATATACAGAAACCATGTGAAAACAAACTCTTTAATTAAAACCTTTTTCACAACTTTATTGTTTGATGGTAATTGCTTGATCTGATTCACAAATTTACTAATGTACTAGAGATTATTAAGGTAAATGTAAAAATAATGATTTGGGGGATGCGGTCTGTTTAGGGAATCTTGTGGTAAGCTTTCATCTTTATGTGGGGTGCATTGTTAGAAGATCGGATTCTCAGCCTAGAGAACCTGGGTTCGATTCCTCTTTCTACCATGTTGAAGCTTGGACAATTATGTTCATTTCATGTTGCCGTAGTTCACTCAGCAGTATAATAATAAGATAAATTTTGTTGCTCTTAAATCTTTGGAAGCCAGGCTCAAAGGAGCAGCACGGCAAAAGGGCTAGTCAGTCTCAAAATCAGTAAGTAGTATTCAAGCTGTTAACAGGTGGATGGATACCGACAGTAGTGGATATATGTATACGAATAGTCTTCGCATAGTAATTGCAGTTTGGGTTAACGCTTCCCAGAAAAGTTGAGATGGTGCTCATACGAACAGGATAGTGCATTGTATAAGAACTGACCTGAATCTGTTTGTGGTCGTTTTAGAGTTCACGCCTGGAAGACCAGCGCAGTAGTCTACCCAAGGTTGTCGCTCCCACCGTGCCTGATGAGGACTTCTTCAATCTCATACAACGGGTGCAGTCAAACCGACTCGACGAACAACGATCGTGCATGCCCACAGTGCCAGTGGCGACACCTGGTGTGGCCGCCGTTAACACAACGAATTCATCGTCTTCGTCAAAGAAGAGGCAAGCGGAGTCGCACAAACTGAAGGGGAAATAAATCCGTGTTCGGTTCCATTACGGAGTTCTGGGGTAGAACGGGCTTTCAACGAGATCGGTAGACGCTGCCTTTGAACGGTTTAAATATCCAGGGTTGCTTCACACTTCGGCAATGCTTCATTTAGTTCACTGAGCTCCTGATCGTCTGTGTCATATCACTCAACTAGGTACTCCTGTGTATATATTTTATGTGAACTGGTAAATGTTAGGGTGTTAGGAAACAAGAATTCTGTGTCACATCATGTGATGTGACGTTCAAACAGATGTCTCGTAATCGTACGCAAGTAAGCATTCTGTGAAAGGCATCATTCGATTGGATGTCTGTGATCATGTGACTGTAAATGATTAGTGCAGACTTTGGGGCGTACCTGCGTGTGGATCATTATTTCAAATCACTGTCGAGTTAAAGTGGCTTTATGCACCTTTGATATAAATGACATATATATGAAAAAATATAAATGGCACGTCCATTACCAACAGGAGTTTTTTATCCTGTATCTTCAAAATTCCTGAACAGTTTTTTATCTTACATATATTCTTCTTTCCCCTATTCTGAGCACTCGTCACATATGCGGTTGTACTATTGGTTTTAAAAGCCGTCTCACTGCACCGTTTTCCACCTGGAAACATGAAACTTTATAGAAGTGCTGGACCCAAATTGTAAGTGAAACCGAAAGAACTATAGTTAGTTTTGACTGAATAATATTTGTCAGTTGAAGGCATTGCTTAGTTGGCTTGCAGGCTAACTAAACCAGTTACTTGGCGCTCTAGGTGCAAGTAAAGGGTAGTTTTAGAAAGGATCGCTAACGCAAAATGGGTTGTGGTTCTCATATAGAATGAAATGTTTCATCGACGAGGAATCGGCCGATACCTGTCAATAAATAATCATAGATGCAGTATTATCCACAGGTCTGGTTGCATTCATGCACCTCAGAGAGTGCAATTGTTGATGATGTTTTAGCGAAGTTACAAGATCAACATTTGACAACATCCTTACAAGCCAGGGGTGGTGGTGCACTGCCCTGGCAGATCTTCTACGTATTGTATGGAAGTTAGTTGAATCACTCTTGTAATTGATTTCCTAAGTCACAGCAGTACCACCCATGAGAACAGTGCTTACACTTGTCTGACCTGCATTTCAAGTTGAAGTCTCGACTTCAGGGAATCCCAATAGTGATATTATTGGGGGTAGTAAGACAATTTGACATAATCAGCAGTGCCCCCTGGTGCATGAGGATACTTGAATCTCCCGCACTAAATGTTTAACAAGATTGCCACCCAGAGAATTAACTCTAGGTGGCAGGTTGACAAGGAAGCCCTTTGGCTTATCGAGAGTCTGACCCTTTTATCTATGTGTATCCTGCCCTTCTGAGGTATGTGTCGATTTTATTTTTAAACATTCACACTACTAGCACCCACACCATCAGCAGATAATCTGTTCCATTCATTTACAGTCCTTTGTGAAAATGAGAACTTTCCTATATCTAATCTACACTGCTCCTTTGCTAATGTAACTTCATGTCCTCTAGTCCTATCTTTATTAACTGAGAAAAAAAAAATTCTAGCAATATTTTCATAACCATTCATTATTTTAAACACTTCTATCTGATTTCCTCTCAATCTCCTGGTCGCTAGTGTTGTTAAGCCGCATTTTTTAGGCGTATTTTGTAACTAAGATCCCTCGGTTTTGGTATCATTTTAGTTGCTCTCCTCTGCACTCTTTCTAGCATATCTATGTCCTTCCTGCAATATAGCCTCCATGCTTGAATACAATATTCTAAATGTGGCCTAACTATTGTTTTGTACAACTGTATTATTAGCTCATTTTCCTTATACGTTATGTTTCGTCTAATTAATCCAAGGATTTGATTTCCCTTTGAAGATGCAATTCTGCACTGCTCTGAAACCTTCATATCAGCACTAATGGTTAACCCCAAGTCCTTTTCTTTTACCGTAGTACTTAGTACAGTACCCCCATTGTATATTCTACCTCTTCGTTCCCATGTCCTGCGTGGAGGCATTTACATTTCCCAAAATTGAACAGCATTTGCCACTTTTTAGACCATTTGATCAACTTGTTAAGATCATCTTGTAAATGTTGTCTCCATCACTTTTAATCCTTCTAAACAGTTTTGTATCATCCGCAAATTTCAACACCTTGCTTGTTATTTCATCATCCAAATCGTTGATATATATTAAGAATAATATAGGCCCTAGTACTGATCCCTGTGGTACCCCACTCAATACCGATTTCCAGTTTGAAGCCTCCCCATCAACTACTACGCGTTGTCTTCTGTCAATCAGCCATTTTTCTATCCAGTTTATTATACCATTTCCTATGCCATGGGCCTTTAGTTTAAGCAGTAATCTTTCATGTGGTACTTTGTCGAAAGCTTTTTGAAAATCTAAGTAGAAGATATCTAATAATTTGCAAATCACTGATGTTAAACTCACTGGTCTATAGTTCTGACTTTTTTCTCGAACCTTTTTTAAATAATGGTATGTTTGCCTCTTTCCATTCTAAAGGAACCACTCCTTCTAATGACAAATTGAAAACTTTTGCAAGCGGTATGCTAATTTGTTCTACAATTTCCAATAGTAGCTTGGGCGGAATCCCATCCACTCCAGGTGATTTATTATCCTTCATAGCCCTTACTTTTTGCTACCATTTCCGGGGTTACAATTAATTGTCCTAAATAGTCTGAATCTGCCCCCTTGAACTTAGCCTCTGATACTGGCAGTGAACTAATATCTTCTCTGGTAAACACTGAACTAAAGTACTCATTCAGGTCTTCTGCCATTAAGAATCCCTCTGATATTATTATATTTCCAGCACTATCTTCTAGAGGACCGACCTTATCCTGAACCTTCTGTTTGCTTCGAACATATGCTTAAAACTCTTGCTGTCATGTTTTATATTACTAGCTAATTGTTGTTCATAGCTTCTCTTTGAATTTCTAATTTCAGCTGTAGCTTGGTTAAGTGCTTCTTTATGACTGTTGTAGTCTTCATCATTTCCAGTACATCTATGACTTCCACATCATTTGTTTATACTTAATTTTTCTAATGGCTTCTTTCGATAAGTGTTTCTTTTTGGACTGTTTCCCTTGTTTTTTGAAGGGTACAAATTTATCGACTATGCACTTAATTTCACTCTTTAATATATTCCAGCATTCTGTTGCTGTCTTATTTTTCAGTGTGTTATTCCAGTCTATCTTTGCTAAATATTTCCTCATGTCCTTATACCTTCCTTTGTAGAAATTTCTCCTATACTGCTTTTTACTATTCCTTTCTGATTTTACTTTGATGGTAAAATGTATCTGGTTGTGATCGCTACTCCCCAGTGGCTCACATATCCTGACATTGTCAACTAATTCATTCTGTGAGGACAAAACTATGTCTAACCCATTCTCACCCCTGTTTGGTGTTAGCACATGTTGAGAAAGGAAAGTATCTTGAACTAAAACCAAAAAATTGTGGTCCTCACTCCCCATACTCTGTAGAGATTTCCATTTTATATGCCCGTGGTTAAAATCGCCCATAATAATACAGTCCCTTTTGCTTACTTCCCTTATAGCGTTTTGCTATTGTTGATTGTTGGCCTACTACAACTATAAACACTAAACCGTGAAGTCGAACATGGTTAATTTAGATGTACCCGGTACTTTGATAAGGAAACATTAATAGAATTTGGGAATACTGATTATAAAGTTCAAAATTAACATTTGGAAATGGTGGTTTTCCTGTGTAACCTGGCATAAAGTGGTGCCATCTAGTGTGAGAAGTAGGTGACCAGAGAGGGACTGGTTGCTACTGAAGACTGATTTATGAGACGCGGCAAGAAACTATACAACAGAATATGATATCCTCAATGATACCAGCCTGTGTATATAGGTTGGGAACACTAAAAAATAAAGTGCATATTATCAGCCCAAATACACACGCACTCTTGAACATAATTATGCAGACATGAACACTTTTAATTCTTGTTTATTTGCACAAAGAAAAATATGCATTTGTTTTATTTATTATGTACAGGCATACGGTGTGCATGCATATTTTATACAAGACAATATAATGAATATTAAAGTCTATCTTAATATGCTATACATATCACATATATGGTGCACATCCATCGAACAATGGACAGCTTCAACATGTCTATACAATCCACCTCTAGGCCTGCGTGTGGATGAAAGTAAGTATTCTAGCATATGTTTTGCACTTTGTAATGCATGCAATACCTCCCAGACCTCTCGGAACATTATATCCCACTCAGCTGCACTAGAAGCAAAGGTTTGCCTTGTACTGAAATTTCTTTAAACATTAAACAGAAACTTCTCGGACTTCCATCAATGAATATGGTGAAAGCAGAGAAACAAAATGTAAAACAACATGGCACCATCGAAGTGGACACATCAGAAGATCTCAAAACAGAAAACGATTGACCAAAGTTAAATTATTCTGATGCCAGAAATTCCACAGGATTGTTTGCACTGAATTGCCACGTGATGAATGCTTGAATGAACACGATTCCTCATAGTAAGACAAACATGTTTTTAGCTGCCATGTGACCCGCTCAAAGTGTAAACAAACGGCCGAACTGAGGCTCACCAAAGAGGCCACACACTTCGACCCTTTTAATATAAGCAACTGATAAATAACTCTGCTCGTAGATATTTACAGCCGACAAGACACAATACAACTCGACATAGACGACATTGCTTTATGACACCTGGAGTTTGAATTATGAAAACAAGACGTCTAGGCCAGTGTAAACATGAATTTCTTTGTGGTACAAAATTTTGCTTAAGCTGCTGATTGTCCTACATACATGTAACTATATGTGCATATTTATGTGTGTACATTTGTACAGTATTGACACATGACTATGTGTACTAATAGGCCTGCTAAAGCACCACTAGGTTTGGTGTCAACAACGACATTGTCAGCCAACATCTTGTAAAGCACATCAGTAAAACAACAGTTATGTAGATCATGTGCGTTGTATCCAGTGTAAGTTGTACACTCAAACTTTTGTGTACAACATGCACATCTGACCTTGAGTGTATGTGAACACTTGACTTTTCACGTAGTGTGCACACCAGACATTTCATGTACAATTTGTGCACTCAACCTTGCACGTACAACATGCACACCTGACCTGGCATGTACAACTTGTACATACAAATTGCTTGTACAACATGTACACCACAATTTGCATGTACACCTCACCATGCATGTACAACTTGTACAATCGACGTTGTGTACACAACTTGTATAATAACAATAATACTTTATTTTGGGCTCTAAGTCCATAGCACATTGTAACAGTAACACGTATACATGTATACACACTGCATGTATACACGTATACATGCAGTGTGTATTTAGAGTGACTAAAACAATTACTAGTAATGGCATAAAACTAGAAATCAACAACGCAGTATGGCCCAAGCAACTCCCTGCTACAAAAACTGGAATTCACATGATTATTAAACTCAAGACTATCAGTAACTAAAACCAAGCATAGAAGTTACTAGGCAAACCTAAGAGACATTTTTTTATAGTAATTTGGCTTTGGGTAATCAAAAACTACAAAATGAAAACAGGCAGGTATTTGGTATTCTACTGGCTACTGTTTTTTTTTTATTTCACCCTTTTCTGGATAAGCCCTAGACAGCTGTTGTACCTATGTTGAGGCATAGGCCTACCATAGTTTCTCTTCAATAATAAACGAATATCCGATTTATTTCCTATTTAAGACAGCCCAAGATCCAGTGAATCACAAATATGTTCACAACTCCAGTATTGAAAAATTATAGATCTTCTGCATTATTATAAACCGCAGTTTGCTGCGACGAGTATGGTTTGATGATAGCTATTACATAACCCTCCAAATCTCGGTAAGAAATAACCCCAAAATCCTACAAAAATGTCACAGACAACCTTTACAATTTTGATTATTACTGCCTAAACAAGTTCTGGAAGATGTTTCAGCTTTACACTTTTTCTTCTCAGTACACAATTTTAACCTGGTGTTTGATAACTTTACAAGCAGCCACACTTTCCCGTAGTACATCTCTAGGTCTTCAAAAATATAATTTATATACGGTTGTATTTTGTAACAATTTAACTGATCCACAAAATAATTCTTTTAAACTCTGCCACTGTACAAGACATGTAACAATCAAAAAAACCTGAGTTCAGTAGACAGCTACTATCGACTTTCCCGTGAGGTTTCTTCAAGTTTAATTCGTCACCAGCCACTGCAGCTCCATCTGGTGGCTGCACTGACAATCACCCACCCTGCCCGGGTGAACAATGTATGATGGAAAGCCAGTAAATTTTACATTAGATGCTTTAGCTTATCAAGTGAAAACTTGCTATGACACATACGCAACTTACAAGGACGAATGCTTAGAACTGACAATGCCTTGATAATAACAAACTGCCGAGACTGATCAACAATAAACATATCCATGCCACATAAAACAAATAATGTTTACAACGAAGCAAGCCATTTCTTTGTTACTGCCGGGTTCCATCATGCAACATCATAACTTTTTAAGGGCTGCACAAATTTGATGGTAAAATTACTGTTCTTTTACATGCAAACAAATTACCCCCTCACCCCGCCCCCCCCCGTCACCACCCCATATTGCATTGTGTCTGCTGCTTAAAGATGCCCCACAACATCGCCGAAACAACCTGCGTTGCATCAGACTCTTTGCATCATAACCGTATAATTAATTTCAAGTATGGCAAATCGATATTATTTACATAACGGTCGCGGTCGACTGACCACGCAATCACAGCACTGCTCATCACAATTCTATCAACATCACATAGAAACCCTCATAAAATCTGTATCCAAACTCCCCGTAACCCTGTCCAACAAGGCTGATATTAACAACATCGCCCACTTCCCAACAACATATTCCCCCCATCATTAGATGTCCACACCCACCCGCAGTGGCAACGTCCCTGTAGTGTCACCTGGTGGATTGTTATCACATTAAAGTGTCCCCTGGTGGATTATTACCACACTAAGATGTCCCTTGGTGGATTATTACCACACTGAAGAGCTGCCGACATATTCCTGACAGCAAAGCATCACACCATTTATATTCTAGGATCGCCCATCTCAAGTAACTATTATTATTTCAAAAAGAAAGAGCAAATCCTTGGGCAAACTGTGCATGCGCGCTGAATCAGACAAACCATGCTAAGGATCTACAGAGAGGTGTTATCACATGACCACAACAGCGAACAGCCATTCCAGCCTTTCCCACACACACACAATGCTGATTTCTAGTTCCTTTTCGAACAGCAATCTGGCAACACGATCATATATCCAACACAAAATGTGACAGACAGCCTGATGAAAGTTTAACCATACACTAAATCCATCATCATACTCAGACTTATCGCAATACTGTCTTATTAATGACGGTTAAAATCGGTAAACTCTTTCCTGCACTGTTTACACAGATCACACGCACAATGCTTCAAGGAGCCCAACTTCACGGCGACCGAAACTGTTCATTTGCCCTCGTTTGTACCCCACTCTCTCCTCCCTGTTCTAGTGTGGGTGGACCCCTTAGCGGCCACATTTCACCAGTGGCGCCACCTGTGTGAGGTGCACCCGCCGCTGACGTCACCGACGATGATGCAGATCGCGGCGGCGGTGGCAGTGGCGTCGACATTATCGTCGTTGGTGTCTGCGGACCGAACGTATGCTGCGGTGCCTGCGACCCAAAGAAGTTCTGCGACTGTGTCGGCGTGGCAACGGTCGTTGTGGCAACCACTGTCGTGACACTGTCGAATTGCGTCTCGGCCATGATCTTCTGTCGGACTTCCCTGATCTTCAGCTGCAGGCAGATCTTTGTAGGAAAGACGTCCTGGTGGCTTGCTTGGAACACGGCAGTCGCTTGCCCTGTCAGCCACAACAAGCAATACGTCAGTATCTCATGCGTTAAATCCGCAGCAAAACTGTGGCGGAGTAGCACAAATAATCGAATGCAGTCTACCAATTATATGTGCTACTCTGCCACCGTCTCTTCCAATTCCAGGTGTATGCAACTCTCGAAGATACAATTTGGTATTTATTTAATGATTTTAGCATTTTTATTTAGAACCTGCTTTTATACCAATACTATTTTGAGGATAAAACAGTAAGAAGGCATATATTTACATTGACAAATACCAAAACAATATAAATGAAAAAGGATGAGAAGTTTGCCCAAGCACATAAGTAAAACAACGGTTTAGTACACGTGTAACTTGTACACCCGACCTGTAATGTACAACTTGTAATGTACAACCTGTAATGTACAACCTGTACACCAACAAAACATTGGTCTCATAAGAGCCCCCAATGACCTATATATAACTACCTTATTTATACCACGGGATAATGCAATTAAATATATCCTATCATTTGCAATAATAGGTGTACATGCGTGCAGAAAGAGTCATACAATGAAATACAATTTTAAATGGTGTGCTTGGTTAGTACGGTACAGTGCATAAGGTCTACTGTGATTACAGTAGTAATGCTGTTGTTGTATATATCTATAACAATACTGCCAATGTTGTATATGCTGAAATGTGGGCTCTGTCAACCTGAGGGACAGGAGATTAGTATGGGCTCAGTCACAGGCCTGGCCTTGGGATGTAGAGCCCACATTTCTCTCTCTTTAACATAATCTCTAATAAACGTCATTCATTTGACCTTCTTTCATCACAATTCATGACTTGTGTTGGTGCTTGCATAAAGAGTCATGCAATGAAATACAATTTTAAAGGTGGCGTGTCTGTTCCATTACTCGGAATCATCAGGGAGGTAATGAATAACTTAGTCTGCTGAATTTGTTGTCTTGAATGTTGGGACGTCATGATGTGGGAACATTGCAATTGTGCTGAACATTAAAAGGCTTTGTGGTTAAACCAGCAGGATTCCATTGTATTACAAAAACAGAAGATGGTTGTAGAAGAGGAGGAAGACAAAAGCTGGGATGGATTGACAATGTGAAACAAGATTTTTATGGTGAAAGTGTGAACAGGCAAGAATGGATGACCATCGCAGAAAACAGAAAGCGATGGTAAGCAAAGCATAAGCTAGTGTGACATGGACCCCGCCCTACCCCGCAAAGGGAAGAAGAAGATTGTCCTCACAATAGCGGAAGAAGGCTTGGGAAGAGACAAACCTGAGGGAAAGAGCCCCTGCTCCTCAAACAGTTGCATCACCAGCTGTCGTCTCTGGTCAAGGATACGGCGCAGAGATGAGTACGCTCCCGGGGAACTTGGGGTCTTCGGGGTGCGGGGCGATTTCACAAGGTCACCATCGCTAAGGTCAACTGAAATGGCATAGATGAAACACTGCTTAATTTTAGGAAACAAGATTACAGTTAATACTGTCTAAAAGCATTGGTTCCTACTGCTTTGCATCGACTTTGAACACTTGATTTTAGTTACAATTTTGGTAATTTTGTCACCAATGAAACGTTTCAACAGTAACCTCAGTTGTTTTTGCAGAAGACACAGGACAGCCTGGTTTTTAGTTTAATGAAATATAGTTTTGAAGATTGACAAAATGCGATTGTAGTAACATCTTAATAGCAAGAAAGCTCTCAAATCAACTGCGAAATTCTGGGCACAGCTGTGAAATTCTGATGAGAACAATCACCAACTGAATCAATGAAGAATGACTGGTATTTATTATAGAAATGTGGTACTCTACTTTCTGTAACAGTGAAATATAGGAAATTAATCTCGCTAATAGGGTCACCTCGCTATTCAGGTCACTTATGTCCAGTTCCAAGGGTGACCTTAATAGTGAGGGTCCACTGTGTAATGTGATTGTAGGTGCACCAAGAAAGTGCCACAGAAACAATATACCCGCCGTATCACTCTGCAAAATGGAACACACAAAATCAACTCACCAAGACTGGGTCGTTGCAAGGTTGCGACCTCTGCAAGGGCCTCAAGGTTGAAGTTACTGCCAAAGAAGTGTCGGTCATCGATCTTAGCGCTGCGTGGCGTGCGTGTGTTGGGTGTTGATTGGTTGGAACTTCCCGGCCGACCCCCCGCAGTGCTCGGTGTCCCCGCAGCATCCCCACTGTCCATCTCCTGCGCCAGCCGCGTGTCTGTCATACACACAAATTTTCAATCAAAAATTTTATAATAACAAAAGTTCAATTAAGGCAAACGTTCATGTTTAAGAATGTATAAAATTGCAGAATTAAAACAGGAATGCAATCATGATGTTGTATGTTTATTTAATAAACAGTTTTGGATTAAAATTAATAAGAATATAAATGCATAATTATAATATATATATATATATAAAAGCAGGCTGCGAAATAAGGCCGGTCCGATCGTCCCGGACGAGTAGTTTCAGTGATCGGACTAGTCCATGTTTAGTGGAGCAGTCCCATCGGACTAGCTGTTATTATGTAAATTAATTTACGCTCTGTATACGATAGTTGGGTGTTGTGATGGATTAAAACAAAATCAGACAGTAAGGTAGCATTTTATCACAGGCAGCTAAATATTCCGTACGACCGTCAGATGGGAAACTTGCTGAACGCAGTGAATGTAAATGGCGGCTGTTTACATCCGGTTAGCGTAGGATAGGTAGTGCCACCTAGCGACCATGAGTGATGAGCGACATGGACAAACATACATGCGCGGTTTACAGACATCGTTACGTGCTATCCCGTCGTGATGGTAGTTGCTTGCGTTACTCCTGCATTGGGTGATTATTTTAGCAAGTTACCAAACGCCAGCAATGTTACTGATTGTTTAGTCGGCTTCGGGAAAGAAAACGCTAATGAAAAGTATAGGGCAAATGATGCAACTTAGTCCGACAATGTCGGTCCTTTGTCGCCGTCAGGCTTCAAATTCTGCTGGCATCGCCTTGTCCACGACTCCTGTTTGCTGCCCCTGATTAAACTAGTCATTTCTTCTGATAACTTTGCAATTGGATCTACGAAATCACATGTATTTGTTTCTATTAATGACACATTTAGTTGAACATTTAATTTAAATGGAAAACGGCTTGTTTTCTTTATGAAATAAAGCCACTTTTAATAGGTGCCATAACTGTCACACATATATGATACAACAGTATGATTGATTTTTAAGGACTAGTAAAACAATATGAGGACTAGTTGTTTCTGAGTCAGCTAAATCCACCGTGCACCCTGTAAAGGAATATAATATAGTAATACCTTCTACATTTGTAGAACAGAAAAAAATTCCTCACATATTTCTAATTTGCTTTATATTGTTATTACCAAACAGATGATCACGACCTAGAATACAGCAATTGAAATAACCATGACGACAACGATGCCACATCATTGTCACTCACCGACAGAGAGCCGTCGCTTCTTGCGGTAGCTAGAGATGATGTCCCGGGGACTCTTGGGCAGGGGTGTGCCCGACTCAGAGCTGTCGGGGTTGAACTGGGGTAACTCCTCAAAGCGACGCTCAAAGTCAACCTGCTCTAGAACTCTGTCGAAACAGACAACATTGAATTAAAAAAGGTAAGTTCTTCTACAGCGCAGTATCCAGTCTTTGGGACTGTTCAAAGCGCTTTACACTTTACTTCCTGGGAGACCTATTCAATCGAACACCATCTCTAATTCTTTGGGAAGCATTCAGCCATGCTGCAATTAATGCACAAAGATTATTCATACAAAATAGCCACCTCTGATTTGAACTTGGCTCCCTCGATTAAGAGCCTGATGCTCTAGTCACTGTGCCGTTGTGCACCACAGCAACCAATGGAATGTTGGCGTGTAACAATTATCAACGCATCATGATAGTCAATATTTTGGTGCAATATTATCGACAATACATTTAACTATCAACAGTTATCATAGATAGGACACCAAAGTATCCATAGTAAAGACAATTGGTAAAATCAGCAGATCAGACATAATCATATCACGCATTCATGTGAATGTTCCAATTTCGATAGAAACAGAAATAGCAGAAATGAGTCGGCATTCGTAGTGGATACTAGGCAGGCCTGTTTTTCACAAAATTAATTTGAAATGAGATTAGCCAAAAAATCGAGTTACTGAGGCACCTTTAATTTCCTTGTGGCAATGTGTCTAGATTTATGCATTCGGTTGTCCGTAACATACATTTAGGGGGTGGGAGTTTCTGGGTAGGTGTTACAAGTAATTTTTTTGACATGTTGGTTTGTCGAACTGTCGATATCACACAGATATAGCATTAATTATTCAGCCAGGTATATTTCAACAGTTTGCCAACATAAAAACCAGCAATGTGCTACTGCTTTAAATTTATAGATGACATTTTACCTGTAAACAACGAATTAATACAAATATGCAACAAACGTAACAGTTGTTACAGATGAATATAGGGGGTCTTTGTCAAAACAAACATAATTGTATGGGGACGAAGCATGCCAGCAATAAGAAGCATGACAAGGGGGTGGGAGGGGTCTCAAAATGTTCACAAATATCATGCCCCTTACCTCTCCATTCCGTCATCAAAGTGTCGCTTCAGGACGCCCTTACGTGGACTCAATGTGCTTGGAGACAGTAACGCCTTCCCGGTCACATGACTGGGGAGTGGAAGTGGGGGAGGGATCTGTCTCTGTTTCCCCGCGGGAACCTGAGAGAAACATTTCCGTCAACTGGCATGTTTAACCACCATTCAGAAAGCATTTCTCCAGTCATCCAAAATGACCCGGGAATTGTTTCACTATGGTAATGAACTTAAGGAAAATTCATCATTACGCAGAATCAGTTGTTAAAATTAAGGAGCTTCTTCAAGATCAATATTACGGAGAAAAATAAATTTTACAGAGTAAAACCAGGTTTTACTGCTCATACTGAAAGTGAAACTGTCCCCAGATAGTGAAATCGTCAACATTTCAGCATGTATGTCTGTATTATATTTTACATTTAAATAATGTAAAAACAATAAAATCAATTAATTAATAAAATAATTAATAAAAATAAATTAATAATGTTAAGACATTATACTACTTATAATACTAAGTAATGCACTGTAGTGACATGTTATTACTAACGCTGACAACAGAACCAAGAGGTTTCTAAAAGCTCCGCAGAGAACATGTTTTCCTTTTAAAATGGTCAAAATTGTTGAATAAAAATTATTTTAGCAATTCACTTTTGCACAAAATGCAAATTCCATTGTTTACATTATGCAATATTTCATAAAGAACTTGAACAATTAATTGAACCATGAATAGTCTTATAAAATTTGCCATCTGAGTATTCATCACAGCAAAATGAATGCCGTTAAACATTGTTTTTGTTGGGACGAGAAAATTAAAATACACAATGTCAAAAGAGGGTACCTTAGTTGGTGACCAAGTTTGTTCATTGGACATCGAGAAATCTCCGTGACTAGCTGCCTGCAATGGCAATAGACTCACGGTTATCCATCACTGATAACTTATAACATGTCTCAAAATGTTATCCATCACTGATAACTGATAACACGTCTCAAAATGCAACATTACATTCTGCCACAATACACCAATGTTTGTCAGCAGCAGTAATTAATTTAACCACCTGCGTCTTATTACAATGAAATAGTCCCTCATGAAAATGTTACCAAACTCATGTTTTTTTACTGCTCACCATATTTATTTGGTGTACTCATTCGCAGTAAAAGCATTCACGAGAAAATGTGAAATCACACGAATTTAACCAATTCTCAAGAATTTAACCAGGTGTTATTAAAAAGTAACAGTTCCATATGAACATTTTACCATACACTTTTTATCAGTTGCTATTTGTATTTGCTGTAGTTGATCACAGTGAGAGCATTCACGAGAAAATTACAAATCACTACAAAAACCAGTTATTATCTTTCAAGAACAACAACAAATAGATCAATCTTGCTGCAAAAATTCAGAAAATTTTTGAAATGTCAAAAAGCAGGACATTTCATCAAAAAGCAGGAAAAAGCACAGAATCACTTTAGACCCCAGAAAAGTCTTGTGTGCAACAAACAGATTGATTTAAATGTATTTTACTTATATTGGATGTCTTTGAGCAGTTATTAATGTTTAATAATAATAATGATAAATAATAACAATTTTACAACAAATAAATAAAAAATACATTAAAAAACGTCAATCGTCCTAAACAAATGTGGTACACCTAAAGTCGTAATAATGTTGACACCTACAATTGTCCACTCCCACCTACCAGTGACGCTGCAACGGTCAGTGTTGGCTTCTTCTCCTTCTTCGGGCTGTCTTTCTTCCCCAGCTTCAGCCCGCTTCCTGCCACCATCTCCTTGTATCTCTTCCCCTTACACGCCCGCTGCAGCTTCCCATCTGCGTCCCCCTCTGAAACGTCGTCCGGCGCTAACTGGTCACTTGAGTGGTTGCCAGGCAATGGGGCAGGTGGCGCCACTGTCTGGTGCAACTTTGCTTCACTAGTCTCTGAGGGGGCAGCACCGAGCAGCGCTGTTTGCATTTGGTTCACTGCTGCAGAATTCAACAGGCATATTATATAACATTACGTATGTGGGTTGGGTTTGCATACTTAGAGTAGATTTCTGAATACAGTAAACATAAATCCAGTCAAAAACAAGAAAAACCTTTCACCTTCGAATGACGACACAATATAGAAAAACACTCCTTGTCTCACCTATAGATGCTGTTGACCTTTGTAGTGATTCGGTTGCCATGGGAACTGTCGCCATGGGAATGGTTGCTACGGCGGCACGTAGTTTTGTCGGTTTCTGCTGCTGGAGCATGTTGCCGCTGATCCTGATTTCGCCCCAGCCACCACTTGTTGTCACCGTCATCGTGTTTTGCGACCGCCCACTGGTCATATCTAAAAGACGAATTCGGTCCGACCAATCGGTAATATAATCACAGAAGTTTTCATCCTGGCACATACATTCCATATATTTGTGACCTGTCGGTAATTAAGTCGCAAAATTTTGAAATGGGGTGTTGTACCTTTTTGGATTGTACCAAGCATAAGCTTTAACCCTCTCGTGGTCAGAACCCCTGAATCAACCCAACTCCCACTCACGGCCAGAACGTCTGAATACACCCGAATACATGGCACATTTAAATTGGTACTGCGAAACAGTGTCATCCAATAACGGCAATTTATTTCGGCAGTTAGCAGATAATAATATAGAAGTTTCACTGGGAAGCGTCAAAAGTTTGAAATATTGGCGATTCCCGTGGTGAAATAGTGCCAACAACGTGCGGTTTTGTAGTCAAACTCAGCGTCACACAATTTCCGGTCCCTCTTTTATGCTACGCAGTGAATATTTTAATGGGGATTTTCAGCCAATGAGATTAAAGTTTAACATTTGCTGCGGGCATAAACATGGAAGCACCCGGGAATTATTCCCAAAACACGCATCTGCAGACGATTTCTAAGATTAAATGCTAGCTTTTGAGCGGTCTATTTTGTTGTAAACAAGTATTAATGCGCCGCGCGACGAAGCGGGTGGTGTTTTTTAGCTTTGTTGTAATTCTCGACGTTGTCATTATGTCGAACTCCAGTGATTTGGATTTTTATGGGATTTTCTAATCGAGTTTATAATGAACGCTGCCATCGAAGGGGAATGTTTTGCACTATGATTACACATTTTAAAGACAACACCGACTTAATAGTTCAGACGGGATGACGGCTATGATCGCGAAGAATGCCATTTTGTATAAAATATTGAAAATATTGCACTGAGAAAAAATGAAATTATTTCAGTTTTATTTACCACAGACTGTCACAAAGTGGTTTGTATAGAATTTAATCAGGCTTTAGAACAGTGGTTTTGTATACAAAGTATGGTTGATGGGATGGTGCTGCCATCTCTGGTATGTATTGTCGCGGAGGTATACGCTGGTGCCCTCTGGCGATTAAGGCGTGTAACGTTTTAACTGCCGACGAGTCAGATTTAATTAATTTCATTTGTAGCGTACACCACTAATTCTACGGTTAGGTATACCAAATTTGGTACCAGTAGAAATTATTTAACATGACTGGTAATATGGTGACCTTGCAAACTACTTATGTTGTGGTTATAAGAAGATTATATTATGAACTTATAAAAGTTGTTTACAGAAATGTAGGTGTGAAAAACACTAGGGTCACACCTAGCTTATGAATAGAGTGCGTGTTTTATTAAAATTATGGATTAATTCATGAGAGTTGGAATGTACGATGAATATTGTGGTATCCGGCTCGATACAGGGAATCCAGTGATATTAATTATGTAAGTAATTCACGTAAGTTAAAGATTGAATGAGCACTTATATAGCCATACGTTTAGCTCGCAAAATATATTTTAAATTCAGCGAGTTGAATGGATTGCTTCGAAGTGTGAATGGTTTCAGGAGCCGGTTTTTGAAGCGACTTTAATTTGTATTAAGTGTTGTAATTGGTCAGACTAACTTCCGGCCATCAAGCTATATAAGAGCAAGACGGCCATTCGAGGCCAGATGTTAACATTTGAGCAGAAGAAAGTGTTGCACTCTCGTCTCCAGGAATTGGGCTGAAACGTGTGTCCGCCCAACGCCTGCAGTAAATACTTCTACGATTTCAACAGCACTGATTAGTTGTGAGACGCTGCACTTCTCACGCGTTGAAGAAGACTGAGCGATAACCGATTGCAGTTCCGTTTTGACATGATCTTCGAATGCGAGGCCACCACCGTTTCGTCTGCTAGCTGTCGTAACACAGACTCCGTGACAGACCTCGACATCGCCGATGTCGTGACATTGTTTCCGTGTTGTCGTCTGGTGATTCACGTGGGATCGACAAGGCAAATCTACCGTCTACTTGATTGCCCGAGTCGCCTGCTTTCATCTATGTGAATTCGTTCGCCGAACACCGAGCGATTTTCGACTTCGTCCTGACATCTCGCCAAATGCGACCGATGCGAACGTTGACATTCACACATCACAAGACATTCAGTGGTTACAGTTCATAGACTTTCAACGGTGTATACCCGTCTTCATGTAAGTGACCAGCTGTTTAAATTGTCTCCCATGTAATTTCGTATTTGGATGCATACTCGACGAGTACAATGTATGGTGTTATAAATATAATGTCATAGCAGAGTAACGGTTGGCCAACTATCACTGAACCGCTTTTGTCTATTGTTGATGTATTAAATGGGAATGCCAGTTGGCTTCTCGTACATACATATCTGATGTCACGTTATGTCTCTCGTTCACTCCGAATCCTATTGCACCTGAACCTATAACTTGCTATGTCAAACCGGGTACCGCCAATTTATTAATTTATTAATACTTACACTCGATTTTGTGACACAGACATTTAATTAGTTTTCCATTCTGTAGCATAGTAATTTATTAACATTTCATACGCAGCATGTATCCACTAATTATTAACGAAAACATTAAAAAACAATTATTGTTGAGAATTATTTAAGTATTTAATTTTTGTCAAACTTTAACAATTCATATTTGGGTAATACATTGACATATATGTCACATACTTGGCTATTTACACCAGGAACTAGTTCTTCAGATGTAGTGAAAATTTTATTTGAATCGGATCAAAAAATATTTATTTATTTGCATTCATGCAACCCGAGTATATCACATGATTCACTCACAGCAAAATCTCTTGATTTAATAGGATTCAATAACAGGCACACATTTGCATTAATCTGGCCTTGGAGGGTTAAAATTATGCCGCATTTGTTGAAATATATTAAGTCATTTTTTATTTATTGCTAAATTTGAAGCAAACTTCAAAAATACAATGTTTTGAGAAATGTGCATTTTATTAGTTTGGGTTTATTTGTCAAGGAAAATAAACTGGACATTCAAAGATGAGACTATAAGGTGTACGTTCTGTTAAAACCACAAAAATGATTGGACATGACCTGGACAGCTATTTTTGGTTTGTATGCAGAATAGGCCTGTGTCACTTAATACCCGGTTCACTGGGGCGGGTCACGTTTATTCTAATAATAAGAACAAAACATTCAGTTAAAAAACGAATGTCATACCTTTAAACAACACAGAATGTGTGACATACCTTGACTGGAGGGGGAACCACCAGGAGCACGGGCTGGACTTGGTGTGGTTCTCTGCACTGCCACAGCCGCCTTCGGGGCGAGCACCTGTGTGGTCATGAGACTGCTGGGAAGGGTCGTGACAATCGGGGAGTTGGGCGCGAGAGAGAAGATGGGTTGTTGCTTGGACAGGGCCTGGGGTTGGATGGCTGGAGAGACGGGAAGGAAGGCTGAAACAGAAGATGCACAGCCAACATGTAGTAGTAATAATATAATCATTATCAATAAATAGTAATATATTTCTTATATGGCGTGCCATCCAAATAATTGTTCTGGGGCGCTGCACAAAGGTAATTATAAATAAATTAATACAAAAAACCATACATATTTTAAAATACTAATGTGGTAAAATATGCTATAAATACTTCTAAAAAATCTACTTAAAAAATAAAATAAATACATCTTAATTAATTATTCATACATTTGTTTTAATTTATTTTTTATTATTATAATTCATTTATTGTTATTACTTCAACAGCTTGTATAAACAATTAATTAAGATCATGAAATGTTAATATAACTTGAAAACAGATGCGTCTTGACTACAGTACACAGTACACACTAGCGTGGGGGGTCGTTCACATTGTTAAAGGCCATATCCTGGAATAAAATGTGCTCTGTCCCTTAATAACAAATGGTTGATACCCTTTCAAATGATGATAGTGCCAAAATTTTTAAATATCGTATATGAGCATACGACATAAAAAGAGCCTTTAAATTTGCCATTTTATGGAAACTCCCGAGCAATGCTGGGTTTGCATTTGTTGCTGAAACGTGACGTCAGTTGTGGTTCCGCCGTCAGTTAGTGCAGCGGCTTCACGCCTGCGGCCCTGCGCAGTCGCGCGGTGTTATGTAAACAACTCGATACAAATGGCGGCTTACTCGAGTAGTTCAGAGAGCGATATCAATTTTGACGCGGATCATGAAATGTTTGATCATATATATTTTGGTGACAGTGAGGATGACATTGCCGAGATCGACAATGTTAATGTTAGTCAGCACGTTGTGGCACCGTATAGACACGAACCAGTGAAGATGCTCCGACAACTGACCGGGCCCACTTGCGCAGATTCGCCGGTAACCGATTCGCCTTCGGCTTCGCCTGTGTTGTGTTATTCAAAGGAACAGCAGATTTCTTTACATCTGACTTACGCCTGAAACCCATCTTCCATTGTACGAAGCCTTCGAAGTCGTCAGGCGCAACGAAATGCGAACCACAAATAATGCTAGTTGCCATAGCATGTGTCCAGTCGGCCCTGCCGTTTCGAACAAAACGTTCCCATTTCTGCCGAGTAACTGGCTCTTTGGGAAATTTGTGCACAGAATGGCCAGTCAGATTCGAATTGTTGCAGTTTCCAACAACACATTTGTTCACCATTTCTATATGTGAACGAATGTATACCAGTTCAAACATCCACCAAAGAAATCCAGCCGCCGAGAACGCTTGCCATCCCGGGAATGTTTTCCACAACTGACGTCACGATTCTGCCCCTCGCGGCATTTCCGGAAAACAGACTTTTCAAAGCCTGCACAGGTCCCGTTTAATGTCAATTTTTGAAATGTTTCAGCAAATGTGTGGTTTTGGGGAAGTCATTATATTGCAGAACACATATGTACATGCATATTTTTATACTTATTAGCAATTTTTTTTCTCCCAGGATATGGCCTTTAACATTTATCTGTACAGAGTACAAGGAGGGGGTTTGAAGCCCGAATACTAATGATAAAATGGAAGTCACATGTAAACTGCATAACCATTATGACTGTAGCAACAGTACCACTGCTAATATGACCATAGCAACAGGATCACTGCCAGTATGACCTTAGCAAAAGGACACCTGCTAGTAGAATCATAGCAACAGGATCCCTGCTAGTATGATCATAGCAACAGGACCCCCTGCTAGTATGACCATAATAACAGGACCCCTGCCAGTATGACCATAGCAACATGACCCCTGCTATTATGACCATAGCAACAGGACCCCCTGCTAGTAGGACCATAGCAACAGGATCCCTGTTAGTGTGACCATAGCAACACGACCCCTGCTAGTAGGACCATAGCAACAAGACTCCCTGCTAGTAGGACCATAGCAACAAGACCCCTGCTAATAGGACCATACCAACAGGACCCCTGCTAACAAGACCATACCAACAGGATTCCTGACAGTTCATATGCCTTTGTGAGTACTTCCTACATGGAATCCCTGTCCCGCTCAGACAACTGGTAAGAAGAACACACTACACAGTCAAAATCATGATGATTTTACATGTACATATTTTGCCTTCAACGTCTGATACACTAGAGTCGCTGACTATCTTCGGAGTCGAATCACAACTCTCCTTCCTACCTGTGTTAAGTGGAGTCACAAACGCCTGCACAAATGTTTGTTCCGCCTTTGTTGCACCAGGTGTCAGCATTGGCAAATGAGGTAGCGATGTCGGTGTTCCTGGCTGGATGTAGGCAACCCTAGAAACAAATACGCAGTGTCATGTGGTAGCGTTGTCACATGTAATGCCAAGTTTACAATAACAGTAACAAACTCTGTGACATTGTTGTATCATGTAAAACAGAATTCATGATTGTAGGCAGAAATGCAATGTAAGAACTTTTAAATTTTATTTCAAGTGTTCGTCTAGTGATTAGTCAAGCTGTTGACTAATCAGTGACGGTCAAAACTATGTCATTAGCTGATCACTGCTGTACTGACTGTGTGCTAGCGGTGAGCAGGCCATTCACTCTCCCCACTGCCATCCCTGTACCTCACTTCTGCCACCTCCAAATTGATCTTTTTTGGGAAGATATCGCCTACCAGTGTGAACAAATTCTATAACGACACCCAGAAAGCATGCAAGACATGGTTAACGTCTATGTTACAGTCTTGCGTGTGGTCTTCGAAAAACACGCTCCAACCAAGAACACGTACGACAGAAAGGTGAAGGAGGCTGGAGAGATGAGACGCCATTGTGAACATCGCTGGAGGACGACCAAAACTCGTAGTTTACCGGTAGCTCTATGTCGAAGCCCACAATGCGCATCAACAGTTTGCATAGCCAAGGCTAAGAGTAACTACTGTCAAGACACTCTGCAGAGAGCTGACAACAAATCAATGTTCCCGCTTGTCAGGTCCCTCGGGGCTGAACAGAAGAACATCTACCTGGACTTTGAATCCACTGAAGTTGGTTGCTGCAAGTTCACACAACACTTCACTAAGAAACGGCAACAGCTTCAGGCAGAGTTAGAAATGATGCACTCCTCAAACTCACCAGCAAGAGAGAAGGTATGTTTCAATGAACCTCTCGTTTTGCTCGTGCCAACATCGGAAGAGAAGATACACAGTATTGTGTCTGGATTAACAAAGACCTGTGAGCTCGATCCTCTGCCAGGCAAACAAATTCAGCAGTGCCTGTCATCATTGGTACCAGTTATTACCGCTATTACCAACATGTCATCTGAAGAAGGAACAGTGCCAGCATCTGTCGACACACATACCTCAGAAGGGCTGGATATATGTAGATAAAAGGGTTGGACTCTCGATAAGCCAAAGGGCTTCCTTGTCCACCTGCCATCTAGAGTTAATTCTCTGGATGGCAATCTTGTTAAATCTTGTTAAATCTTTAAAGGAGGCTCATGCTCAATATTGAAGAAGCCATCTCTGGACCATGACGTGCTGCATAGCTACAGACCTTTCAGCAGTCTGTCTCATCTGTCCAAGGTTACTGAAAAGATAGTAGCACAGCGATAGTCTGATCATCTTGACGCACAAGATATGAATGAACCGTTTCAGTCGGCATACAGAAAGGTTCATTCTACAGAAACCGCATTGTTGAGAGTCTGCAGTGATGCCCGGGTGGCCTTGGATCGCAAAAAAAGGCACTCTGCTCGTGCTTCTTGACCTGAGTTCAGCTTTTTACACGATTGACCACACTATTCTACTCAATCGGCTCAGCAAGCGCATCAGTATTCACGGGTATGCTCTCCAGTGGATAGAGTCATATCTGCTAGACCGCAAGCAGCGTGTTGTGATTGGCCAGAGTGCATCTGAACATCACATACTTAATACAGGAGTGCCGCAGGGGTCCGTCCTTGGGCCTGCAATGTTCTCCCTGTATGTCCATCCAACAATTTTTATCACATGTCATCAGAACGCACGGTGTAAAGTTTCGTCACTATTCTGATGATCTGCAGCTGATTCATGTGTTTGCGCTTAATCCTGGCCCTACAACGTCTTGAAGTCTGTGTAATGGAGATTCGGGAGTGGCTGATCTCTAATTATCTCAACCTGAACGACCAGAAAAACAAGTTCCTTCCGATTGTCCCACTGTCTGCAAAGAAGTTTGTAAACGAACTCAGTATCAATGTTGGTGGTTCTCTCATCCGAGCTGTGCATCAGATTAAATACCTTGGTGCCTTCTTAGACTGTTGCATGGACATGTCTGCCAACACATCAGCGATCATCCGGTCCTGCTATTTCCACCTACATAACATCAGCCAAATCAACAAGTTCCTGCCAAGGCAGACCAGAGAGACAGTAGTCAACGCATTAGTGACATCAAGGCTCGACTACTGCAACTCCCTCCTGTATGGCACCATGGACAAGAACTCTGTACAGTTACAGCGTGTCCAAAACGCTGCAGCCAGAATGATTGTGCTGGTGCCTAAATACGCAAGCATCACGCCGGTGCTCCGAGACCTACATTGTCTGCCGGTACGGGAACACGTTCGTTCCAAGGTCCTGGTACTCATGCATAGAGCTGTCAACAAGTGTGGGCCCATGTACCTGAGTGAGCTTGTCTGCCTCTACGTGCCCACCAGGTATTTTCGGTCAGTGAGAAACCGTCAACCTGTGAGACCGCGAACAAGATGCAAAGTCAGAGACGCGAGTTTAAAATTTTTTTTAAGACAGCAGCTCCGGACCTCTGGAACGATTTACCCGTATCAATGCGTGAACTAAATAGTGAAGCAGCTTTTAAATGCGCATTAAAAACACTCTATTTTAATCGATATTTTAACTCCAGTAGCCGCAGCAGTCCCGGATCTACGAAGTGATCTACTTGTTTTCAATGCATCTAATGAACAGCGAGACAAATTTGAAGAGCACTTTTAAACTCTCTTTTATTTTAACTGCTATAATGACTTTTAGATATGTAAAGCGCCTTGAATAGTTTCTAACTAGAGTTGGCACTACACAAGTATATTTATTTATTTATTGCCACCTTGTAATTTGTTCTTTGATTTGGTGTTACTGTTAGATCGTACATTTGAAGTTCTTTGCAATGCTGCACATGTTTTCAACGACTGTTGCAAGTGTCATAAAACTTCCCCAAATGATCAGCCTCAGGTGATGGTTTACCTACGTCAGAATAATCTCAAGAAACATGCATTGCAAGCAATATTCTAATGTCTATCTAGCGAACGGTACAAACCCTAAAACCGATAAAAACCCTAAAACCGATAAAAACCATTACCCCATGGGGAATCCAGAGAAAATAATATTCTTAGGGTTGTAGACGAATCCCTGAAAGTTTGGTGTCCGGAATGGAGAAACATATTAACATACCCACCCACACACGTCTTGTTTACATTTAGACTTTACTTACTTGTTTGTGGTTGGTAACAGTATTCGGGGCGACTGGACCCCCTGCAGACCCTGAGACTGACTGTTGACCAGGGTGAAGTGTGACAGCCCGGACGTGGTCAGCATCTGTTGACCGCCAATGCTGACAACCGCAGTGGCTGCCGGTTGAGCGGTCTGACCCATTGCAAGAATCTGCTGACCGGGTTGACTGAGGGTCATGAAACGGGGGGCCACGAGGGGGTGGGAGGGCGAAGCCGCAGGGGCGGGCTGAGTGAGATTGGGGTTGACCATCTGGAGGGTACGCTGTCCGAGAGTTATCGGCTGCTGCATGATCAGTTTCTGTTGTATCGGGGGCTTCGCCATGGTAACGGGGGCGGAGGCGACCTGGAACTTCGCAGGTATGAGCTGCGGCTGCGGGGATGCGACGACGCTCGGAGACTGCTGCAGTACCGGCTGGCCCTGGATCGCCAGCTGGATGCTCCCAGCATGCAACTGGGAGTTCGGCATCGCCATCTGTACGACGTTCTGCACCTTGCCGTTGGGCCCGGTCTGCAGTGTGAACGACGGCAGGATATATTGGACGGGAGTCGGCGCCGCGCGCTGGATGTTCGCGAGAAGCGCAGCAGGCACCGGCTGCACATGAGGTGATGCCACCTGTGCTGTGGTCAGGCTCTTCACCGCTATTGGTGCGTTCATCAGCGTCGTCCCAATTGTCTCATGCGTGGGCTTTGGGACGGCGTTCACAGTCGTGATCGGCGTTTTCAAGATCGTAAGCGTCACTGGTGGAGCGACTGCTGCAGGAGCTGCCACCTGGGGGCGATGAACATTGAGTGCGACGGCCATCGGGCTGATGCAGACCGTCGGTGTTGCAGGCGATGGAGGCTGCAGAACCTGGGGCATGACTGGCTTCGACGCTATCGCAATAGGCCCCACCATCGGGCGACTGCCTCGCACCATACTGCCACCTACCAGCGGTTTTCCGACAGACATGGTCTTCGGCAGACCTTTCGGGACTTTCTGCGTCATCTTGCTGAGAATTATGCCGTGTCGATTGTGCTGGCCCAGTCCAACCTGCGTGTTCGTCGACAGTATGATCCCGTGTTTATCCGGCTGAGTCATCATCGTTATATTATGGATCGTCTTCACCTGACCCGTGCTGCCACCTTTCAGTCGCATCTCCGAACTGTCAACGCTGTAGCTTCTCTGAACCCCAGCAGGTGTTGCCACTGATGCCGCCACATCGCCCTTCGCACTAGCGGCCTCTGTGGTGGAGTTCTCCCCATCCCTGAGCCGTGGCATGTGAGCCTTGAAGACAGCCCCAGTGGGGTGAAACACCGACCCACTACTGCTTGGTCGAGTCACATGCGGTGCTGCCCTCTCACTCACAACTGCTGCATTACCCGCCGTTGCATCAGTCTTCAGCTGTGGCTCTGGTTTCAAGAGCATCGGTTTCGGTCGATAGGGAAGATCAGTCGAACTCAGAGGTCGCATTACCGGTGAGAACCGTTGCTGCGGAAATGCTTTGTTTTCAATGAGTGCCTCATCCTCTGATTGGCTGTCAGTCTCCGAGTCCGACACATGTTCCTTGCAGTTCAGGTCGATGCCACCGGCGTGCTCCGGCTGATTCAACTCTTCGTCTAAAACATGGAACATTACGACGACTTACAATGGTGAAAATGTGCATCAATTCAGGAATCAAGTTATTATAAATTTCTTCTTGACAATTACAAAGTTACTTTGCTATCTACCAATGGGTATCCTCACTTGGTATCTTTGGGAATTGAAGGGTTTAGTTCTAGTTCCTCTCGCTAGATGGCATACTATCAGGCGAGCAGAAGAACAAGTCCCACAATTCAGTTCCTGAAGGTTGCCGATTTGTAGAACATAAGTTAACTACACAACTGTGTCAAGCAGAATGTTAAGGTACTACTTTTGAATTCCACAGTATAATGTTTACAAAATCGCAGAGGAGTCACTCAAATACCCGAATAGCAAGCTTGGATAATTCTGTGGGCATGATGATGTGCTGATGGTACACATATCTATCTTACTAGTAGTCAGACCTGAGGCAACGCCTCTGAAAGGGGTGTGTTTTCATGTAAACAAACTGTTCCCTCCCGATACAGTCAAATTTCAATAACAAATGGTTCAATAAAACACATTTGGACAGTCAGTATAGTTCATTAAAACAAATTTGGACAGTCAGTATGGTTTATTAAAACACATTTAGACAGTCAGTATGGTTCATTAAAACATTTGGACAGTCAGTATGGTTTGTTTGGTAAAACACATTTGGGCAATCAGTATGGTTCGTTAAAACACATTTGGATAGTCAGTATGGTTCATTAAAACACATTTGCAGAGTCAGTATGGTTCATTAAAACACATTTGGGCACTCAGTATGGTTCATTAAAACACATTTGGACAGTCAGTATGGTTCATTAACACACATTTGCACAGTCAGTATGGTTCATTAAAACACATTTGCAGTCAGTATGGTTCATTAAAACACATTTGGGCAGTCAGTATGGTTCATTAAAACACATTTGGGCAGTCAGTATGGTTCATTAAAACACATTTGGGCAGTCAGTATGGTTCATTAAAACACATTTGGACAGTCAGTATGGTTCATTAAAACACATTTGGACAGTCAGTATGGTTCATTAAAACACATTTGGACAGTCAGTATGGTTCATTAAAACACATTTGGACAGTCAGTATGGTTCATTAAAACACATTTGGCAGTCAGTATGGTTCATTAAAACACATTTGGGCAGTCAGTATGGTTCATTAAAACACATTTGGGCAGTCAGTATGGTTCATTAAAACACATTTGGGCAGTCAGTATGGTTCATTAAAACACATTTGGGCAGTCAGTATGGTTCATTAAAACACATTTGGACAGTCAGTATGTTAAAATATATATAGCTTATAGTACTAAATAATGTACAACATGATTTTACCCTAAAGAAATGAGCAGACAACCCTCCCCTTAAGGAGGGAACAGGAGACTTGTTTTCCGTCTTCAAGACTAGCAGATGACTGGTAATTATAACTGATAAGACTGGTGGAACTTAGAAGTACCCAAGTGGCCACTAGATTAATTAATAGTTCCAAGACTAGGGGCCCACATTGATGACTACCATTGACACAACTGGTAGTGAAACAAATCGAATGGATCAGTATTAATTAAATAAATGGCTCAAATGACACTGGTTTGTCACTGAAAAAAACTGAACTGGCCAGTACTTGCTGTGATATACTTTTGATTAATTCAAGACTGGCAAATAATTATTTCTAGCTAAGGGCCTAGTGGGGAAACAAAATGGATGCCACCATACCGATTGTACCTCCATCTTTATCCTCACAGATGATCATGCGATCATCATCGCTGTCATCCCCATACTTCAGTATCTCATAGCGGGACTGACGTGGAGAGTTCCTCTCCTGCTCCCTAGGTGTCACCTCTGAGCTGCTGTATGACACCACTGGCTGCATCTTTGCGGGGACTGAAGCTGAGCTGTCTTCTTCTTTAGCTGGTTTCGTTAACATCGACTGGCCTCCCGGCTGGGTAGAACACATCTAGAAATGTGTATAGTGATAAGATATTACTAAATCAAATATTTATTTAACACATAAAAAGGCAGTTGAAAAAAAAATATCAATTATAAATATGGTAATTTCATTCATGATGTAATTTACATTATTTAACTTAAATATACATTAATATATATACATATATTATATGTAAATATATATATAAAACTATAATTTTGTATGTTTAAAAAATGTCCTATGAATATCGCATCAACTCATATATAAGTTTAAAATTAGCATTAAAACTTGTGCTGAAATTATTGATTACATAAATATGCAGTAAACCATTCTCCAATGGTGCGGTACATACCTGCGTCAATTCAGTGAGCGCCTGCGGAACCGTGGCAGGATGAGAGCCATCTGCTGGCAGTAATGACAAGCTCTGTGACCTTGACTTGAGGTCAGCCAGCGGGTCTTTAGTGACTTTGGGAACATCGTCAGAAATGCTCGCAAATGCTGCTGAGGCATCTGCTGAAACGGAAATCAAATTTCGTTTTTTTGTCACAATTTATTATTAAAGAATTTATATCAAGATTGTTACCCTAAAAACAATAAAACAATAAGCTTCAGTTGCTCCTCATTGGAGTCTTTCTAGTGAATTTATCTTTTGTGTTCTTTCTAGTTTATGTGATCCTTCTAGATTAATGCGATGTGGAATCCTATGCCAATCCTGCTCGTGCTAATTTCATAGCCAAAAACAATCATAGCACATTTGCATGCCGGGCATATATTTGAATATTATAACATAGTGTTGTATGAAGCTGCATGAATAATTAACCACTCCTGTGTCAGACCCTGTGGCTTGATATATGTTGCACCATCGTCACAAGATGCAATCGATCGAAGGCATGTCCTTTAGTGCCACTATGGAAACGCTATCCAATTCCAGTTAGTCGCAATATGTCTAACTGCAGTGCATGCCCCTCTTGCTGTCAATGTTTAATTCTGTGTTTAATTAAATGACATTTATAGCTTAGTTCAAGTTTTATTTAGCTTACGACACTAACCAACTGTTGTCTCAATGCAGAAAACAGCCAACGGCCAATGACTCAGATATTGCATAACATAAATTTATTGATGACAATCGTGATGTTAGTAGTCAATAATCTTTACTTCCTCTGCTGTTCCAAACACACACACGCATACACACAGTACACACACACACACACGCATGCACACACACACACACATGCACACACACCAAGACACATACGCAAACACACATACCCAGACACACATGCAGGTACAGCCGCAATCATCAAAACAATACAATACAATAATACAATCTACTAACCCAAACTTGCACCGAGTGGCCCAACGCTGTCTTCGGATGACCCTTGACCGTCTAATTTCCTGTCTCCGCCGGTCGACTTCTTTCTGTCTTTGGAACACCACTTCCAGTCTGGATGTGCCTTAAAATGAGCTTCTTTCACCTGGACAGAAACAATGTTAAAAAGATAAATAAACACACATTAATTCGTGAAATCTTGTTTAACATCCAATTTTCCCACGAATAATTTTAGTGGCTAGAATTTTAATGGACCACCATATTTTCCACAGTTGTTGATGTATATTAGCTGTCTTCATGGATTATCGAGTTGAGCTATTTCACAACTCATTCACGAGGTGTTAGCCATGTTGCTGCGATGTGAATTCTTCCCGGAGAACTTCTGAAGTAGAGAGGGTTCAAAAGACTACGTCTGCCAGGGGATGACATGTAAAGCGCTTCGCATAGTCCTAATGCATATTTGAGTAGTTCTGCATGTACACTCCATTAAAGTGATTCTAAATATTGGAATCTTCATATGAACACGTGATACGATTACGCATTTGTTTCTGTTTCGATGTTGTCGACTTTCCTTGTTCTCTCAGAAACCACAACTTCAACGGGTTGTCAGCAGCGCAGTTGGTTTGGGCAAATTACCAGACATAAACACCAAAGTTGATTCTTTCGACCATTTAAAGAAATATACGCATCACCAATCACAAACCTGATGGGACATGACCGAGACAGCTATTTTTGGTTCGTCTGCAGAACAGGCTCGTGTGACTTAAGACCTGGTTCGCTGTGGCGGGCCATGTATCTTTAGAAACAGTGTAGGAAGAGGTGGTCATGCGTTAGAGCGCTGGACTGTTGATCGAGGAGACAGTGGTTCGATTCCACCTGCCGCCGTTTCGAAACTTAGGCAATTTTGTTCACCTCACGTTGCCTGTGTCTTTCGGAAGACACACTAAAACCTGTCGATCCCCTCTATCTGGTGTCTATGCCAGGGGAAGTAAATGATCCCACACAGGGGGTCAATGCAAAACCTGAACTCACAGAGTGGTGGTCTCTATCTCTAACCCACTGGACCTTGCTCCTAGTGGCCGGTATTGCTTCCTGGTCGGGCATGTGAGAGACGCCCCGCAAGCAGTCAGTGTATAGACAGACAGACAGACAGACAGACAGACAGACAGACAGACAGACAGACAGACAGACAGACAGACAGTCAGACAGACAGACAGACAGACAGACAGAGACAGACAGACAGACAGACAGACAGACAGACAGACAGTATTTATTTTGACCATCATAAGTACATAAACAATATAAAATTCATTGTAAGGTCAGGGAGGCTCCCATTAAGACAATTATATGCCGCTATCATGGGAGCCACCCCACTGATGTAACATAATTATATTATTATCACGTGATCAACTCTATATGCATACATATATATAGTATGTTTAGTATAGTACATTATAATATAATACATAAATTAGTTTAAACAAATGCAAAGTCATGTGTAGTTTAAGAATGACAGATGTAACAGTTAGAAATATGACATGATTCATAGTTCTTGATAAAGTAATTTTTTGTATAAGTGAAAAAACCATATAAACTGCATGTATAAATTTTATCAAGGATGATGTTTGGAGTATTGTTAACAGTTTGTATAATGTTGTGTCTGATGTACTTTTTTGTATATTGTATGATTAACTCTGTGAATAAATAAGTTGTTTTTATCACGTGTATTGTATTGGTGAATTGCAAAGTTATATGCGTATGGAATACGATTGAAATATTCTGGTATAACCTTGTTGATTAATTTGTAATAAAATTTGAGCAGTTTGAGTCTATGGATGTCATCCAGCTTAAGAAATTTACATTCTTTGAAGATGGGATCTGTGTGAGAATTGTATTTACTTGAAGTAACTATTTGTACTGCTTTCTTTTGAAGTTTAAAAATGCGATGGGCTTGATGACCCCACACCAATATGCCATAATTAATCTTGGGAAGAATGAGCGAATTATACATTATAGATAATATATTCTTAGGTAATACATGTTTAACTTTATTTAAAATTCCAACTATTTTATTGATTTTATTCGCTGTTTTGTTTATATGGCTGTCCCAATTTAGATGTTGGTTTATGGTGATACCTAAAAAATTTAAATCATGTACACAGTCAATATTTGTCCCATCTATTTCTATTTTAGGAAGTTCGATTTCCTTTTGGGGCATGTGAAATACCATGAATTTTCTTTTTTTAATGTTAAGAGAAAGTTTGTTTGCCTTTAGCCACCTGCATATATTTTCTAATTCTTTATTTATATTTTGATTTTGGAATTGGCCATCCGGAGATTGGAATTTATTCAATGTACTAAAAAGAGTGGTGTCGTCTGCATACATTATGAATTTTAAATGGTCACTTGAAAATATTATGTCATTAATATATATGATAAATAGAAGGGGTCCTAAAATAGACCCTTGTGGGACACCAGTGTTTATGGCAGCTTCTTCCGACTTGTAAGCGCCAATTTCAACATATTGCTTACGATTGTGTAAGTAGTTTTTACATAGAGATCTACTGCTGCACCATTTATTCCATAATAATTTAGTTTTTGTAATAATATGTTATGATCAATTGTGTCAAAGGCTTTAGAAAGGTCTAGGTATATGTTTATTGGGGTTGCTGATTGATCAAGTTGTTGGACAATTCTGTCTATTATTTCTAGAGTGGCAAGTTCCGTAGAATGGTTTTCCCTAAACCCGTATTGATTCTCACAGTATAAGTTATTGGAATTGAAATGTTCGTGTATTTGATTAAACATAAATCTTTCAAATATCTTGGAAATAGCTGGTAAGATAGAAATTGGACGATAATTATCAAAGATTGTCTCATCACAATTTTTAAAAAGTGGAATAACTTTAGCAATTTTTAATTTATCTGGAAATATGCCAGTTGTTATTGATTGGTTAATGATTAGAGTGACTGCCTCACTTATTTCATTTTATTAGCTTTAGTAGTTTGGTTGATAGACCATCTTTACCACAGCTAGATTTTTGATGTAAGCTATCAATTATGCTAATCGTTGTACTATTGTCTATTGGCTTAAAGTTGAATGTCTGTATACGTCTCTCTGTTAAATAGTCTTTGTAAGAGTTATCTCCAGTATTGGTTATTTGTGATGCAAGTGTAGAACCAATATTGATGAAAAATGAATTAAATTTATTTGCAATAATAGTCTTGTCAGTTACTGTTTCACCATAAATTTGAAAGAAACCAAGAAATGTTTCTGTCCCTGTCTTTTTTGAATACTTTCTTTAATCATAGACCACGTTTTTTTAATATCATGCTTATTTCTTTCAAAACTGGATTGATAATATGCTTGTTTGACTAATCTAATATTTCTTTTAAGAATTTTATTATATGTATGAAAATTTGTATTGAGCGAAACATATTCTGCTGTACCTATATGAGTATGTTTAAGTTTTGAATACAATTCTAAATTTTATAGATCTAATGATACCTTGGGTAATCCAACATGACTTTTTGTGTTTGTGTTTATTATATTTAATGACTTTAGTAGGTAAGAATTTATCCAGTAGCAGTAGTAACAGTTTCATCTAGGAGGTTGTAATTGTCGTTGGGATTAGTATCTCTATCCTTATTTAGTTTATTATAAATGTTTGAACGCATCAATTCTATTTTTAAATGTTCAAGGCTGTCAGTATTTTGTTTTCTAATTCTGATATATTTAGGGACATTTGTAACAGTTGCATTGCAATGAAGGCATATAAAATACGGAAAGTGATCAGAAATGCTGCTGATTAAAATGCCGGCAGTTGATTTAAAAAGACCTTTTGAGAGTTTGCATAGAAAATTATCAAAAAGCGTGCAGTTAGTATTTGAAAAACGTGTTGGTAAAGTAATTTTAGGAAAGAAACCATGTGCTGTGATTGTATCAAAGTATTCACATGTTATGTTTTTTTCTTTTATTTTCAATAGATCAATATTATAATCTCCGGTTAGTATTACTTCACCAGTTAGGTTTTGCAGATGATCTAATTTAGGGCATAATTCTTCTATGAATGTTTGGTAATTCTCAATGACATCTCTAGGAGGTCGGTATATATTTCCAATGATGATTTTTTCTTGACGGTGTTTGATGTTATTTCAATAAATTGTCCTTCCCATATGTTTGACTTTGTATAAATATCTAACAATTTATAGTTGTAATTTTTATCAAGATATATTGCTAGGCCAGCGTGACCACTACATATTCTGCCTTGTGATATTAAATTGTATCCATCAATTTGTAATAAGGAGGTATCAGAATCATCCTTAAGCCACGTTTCTTGTAAACAAAGAGCGTTGATTTTACAATTATTGTTTCTAAGTATGTCTAGCTTAATAACAATTTCATAAATTTTTTAGTTTAGACTTTTGTCCTGTTTGTTTTTTATGTGATTAATTAAGTCGTCATCATTAAAATATGGTGACTGGTGAATTAGATTTAATTCACCATCTTCATCATTTGTATCTATTTTTAAAATATGATTTAAAGAATTATTTTCTATACCACCGTAACTTCCTAACAAACGTTCAGTACTGATCATATTTAAAACAATATATTGCTTGTCAAATTAATAAAATTAAACAGCATGACAAGACTAATTTTACTGTTAACAAAAACACATTTTGGCAAAATAATATATATAACGCATATAACACACATGCGTCTGAATAATACATTTAAAGGAGATGCCGCACGCTCCCCATTAGTGCATTTTAAACTTATCATAACTAATGGAAGTAAAAATGTGTAAATGAACATTTCAAAAAGAAAAAAAAGAAAAAGTGTGTAAAAAAACAAAAAAAACATTCATAGATATTAAGGTCGCATAAAGTAGATTATGTCTTGTTTGCACAGTCATACAAGAAGATAGTGCCTGATGATAGCCAGGTAACACACATTGCTGCATTGTTCGCGCAGTAACACGAGAAGAAAATACCTGATGATAGCCAGGTATAACACTCTGGCATTGACGCATTGTTCCCACAGTTACACAAAGGCCTTTACGTCTTCTTTTGTTTTCACGTGAACGATTTGCTCTCCCACTCTGATGAAGACTTTGCCATCTTTCGTCCACACAGTTTTTCTCTCCTTGATGTTGCTGATGCAGAAGCGATGTAGTTCAGCACGGTTTTTTGTTAACAGTTCGTTCATGTAAACGTTGGTGCCTTTAAAGGATTTTCGACCAGAGTAGAGTTCATCTTTTTTTATGAGTCGCAAATTTTTACGACCATTGGTCTTCCTTGGCGTCGGTTGTCATGGTTGTCGCGATTGTCTCTGGTTGGTAGTCGATGGGCTTTGCTAATGTCGCTTACGTTTATCGTGACATCTGGGAATTTGCTCTGGACAAAAGTTACGAAAGTTTGTTCATCTGTCTCGGCTGTTACCTTGGGCAATCCATTTATAACCAAACAGTCTCGTCTTGAGTATAGTTTCGATTTTGTCCAGTTGTGTTTCCATATCAACGTTTTGTTACGGTTTTTAATTTGTCGGTGAGAGTTTCAACAGTTCTTTTCAGCAGAGTTTTCTTTGGTTAGTTTTTGATGATCATTTGCTATTACAAAAATTTCATTTTGCATTGATTCCAGCTTTGTTTCTACCGTTTTACTGATGCATTCCACAAATTTGTTCATCATATCCACTATCATGGTGTTTTGTTTCTGAAGCATCAGTTCCATCATAGCTTGTTGCCTCGTCAGAATGGTTTCAATGTAGTCGTAGCGGTCGCTGTCTCTGCGGTCGACATTGTCACTTCGCTCACTTGAACAATCTTTTTTTGACTTTGAGTTTGTCCTGGGCATGTTGAGAAGTTGAGAAGTCTCAGCAATTTACCACGAAGTCGCACCGTATTCATTCCATGATGGAGGTCATACGTGACCGACGTAATCACTACCTCAGCTGACGTTAGTGCACTGCCATCGGTCACGTTTGGACAGGCAGGCAGCCAGCTGTGAAATGGCGAACACAACAAGTATTCATCACGGTCCGGTGACAATCACTATTGGCTGCTGGTAACGTAGCCACCTGTAGTGACCATTCACATGGAGTCAACTCGCCCCATCTGCATCCGCCGCATCCCGGACAACTTACGGAAATCCCTGCCAATTTTCAGGTTCGACCGTGAAGTCTGTCAATCAAATTTTGCTGCTTATTTGACGAGGATCATAAATGCACCGACCTCACTTTGATCACGTGATTCCCTACACTGTATCACTGAACCCACTGGATCCTTTATGAATGTACATACATACACACATAGACAGGTGATAAAATGAGAACTGTTTGTGAGACTCACATGGAAGGCGAGGTCGTGGTACTTCTTTTTCTGACTGGGCTGCAGGGCGTACCACCACTCACCCAGTATCTTGCTCACGGTGCGGTTGTCGTGGTTTGGGTGTCTCTGGTGCACGAGACCACGGTGGCGCTTACTGAAGATCATGAACGCATTCATCGGCCGCCGAATGTGGTCACGATCGTTCCGCTGGCAACAGCAACGTATCAAAGTCAGCAGCTCATTTATGTTTCGCACAGGGCGTGCGTCTATCAAATGTAGCAGGAATGTATTCATCAGTAGAAATGTTCATAAAGTTGGAAGAATAATTTAAAACAAATCTTCTTTATGGCACAACAGCATGATAGACTGGGAGGGTGCTAGAGCGGACGCCAGGGAGAATGACAGATGTGAGCAGTGGATAAACGAGGCCATCTGGATCCGCAAAAGCAATACCAAACATGAATTGAGACGACGGGGAATACGGACTGAGTCACATATGGGGCAGCCTCCTCACCATCTAATAATCTAATCTAATAATTACCATTCTATATATGTAAATTAGGTGCTATATTTTAAATATTTAGTTAATAGTTAATTCTTTTTATTTATAATTTCAAGAATTATTCAAATGTTCTTATAATAATAATATAACGATTTTACGTTAATTTGATTGTGTACAGCACTTTGAGCATTTTATTAAAAAAGGCGAGCTGAGGAAGAACACATCAGTTGCTGATGAAAACTGACAATGACTGTCAATACGTTGACGTGAATTTCAATTCTTAGTTTTGTCATAAAGAACATTTGTTTTAAATATAAATCTTTGTTTCGCATCTGCATACCTTCTTAGGACTCTTGGGGTCCTCCTTGAGGGCGCTGAGAGAGCGGGTGCGACGCTTCGAGTGGGCGACTATGGCGGTAACTACGGGCGCGGGCGAGTCCATCACAAACACGTCATCATCCTCATCCTCAGCGTCCACCACCGGGCTGCCTGTGAAATAGGATACGGCTACAGCAACTGAATTTGGAGCAGTGTGTGTGTGTGCGTGCATGTATGTGCAGTTTGTGTGTGGTGTGCAGTGTGGTGTGCGGTGTGTGTGCGGTGTGTGTGCGGTGTGTGTGCGGTGTGTGTGCGGTGTGTGTGCAGTGTGTGCGGTGTGTGTGCAGTGTGTGTGCAGTGTGTGCGGTGTACGTGTATGTGTGTGTTTGATCAAAGCTGCAGGGTGTAAGTGTTGTTTTTGACACAGAGTGACAGTCCAAGGGTCTAAGTGTTGTATTTGACACGGAGTGACAGCCCAAGGGTGTAAGTGTTGCATTTGACACGTAGTGGCAACCCCAGGGTGTAAGTGTTGCATTTGACACGTAGTGACAACCCCAGGGTGTAAGTGTTGTATTTGACACGGACACAGTACCACAGTGCAAGTGTTGTATTTGACATGGAGTGACAGCCCCAGGGTGTAAGTGTTGTATTTGACACGGACACAGTACCACAGTGCAAGTGTTGTATTTGACATGGAGTGACAGCCCCAGGGTGTAAGTGTTGTATTTGACACGGACACAGTACCACAGTGCAAGTGTTGTATTTGACATGGAGTGACAGCCCCAGGGTGTAAGTGTTGTATTTGACACGGACACAGTACCACAGTGCAAGTGTTGTATTTGACATGGAGTGACAGCCCCAGGGTGTAAGTGTTGTATTTGACACGGACACAGTGCCACAGTGCAAGTGTTGTATTTGACATGGAGTGACAGCCCCAGGGTGTAAGTGTTGTATTTGACACGGACACAGTACCAGGGTGTAAATGTAGTATTTGACACAGAGTGACAGCCCCACGGTGTAAGTGTTGTATTTGACACGGAGTGACAGCCCCAAAAGCTCATAGACCCAATTTTGCTCTTTAATTAAAATAAATTTAACTGTGATCTTATACACTGAAGTGTCAACATGAGGATGTGTCACTGGGACACTTTCACCTGGTGTGTCACAGAAATAGTGTCCTCTGTGATACAGCAGAATATTTTTGCACTTTCAAAAAGCTCCTTAAATTGTAAAACAGATTCTGTTTAATGGTGGATTTTCCCTGTGAGCTCATTTCTTAAAGAAACAACTCTAAATTAACCGACACATTAGACTTGTCTGATAGTCAACAGGCCTTGACATTAAGGTTTTGAATCCACTGGCCCAGGGGGCCAGTAGATTTGAAAAGTTACTGGCCCAGATTTTGTTACCGTCAAAAATACACTGATACTGAGGTGCAAAACATTATTAGTCTTTTTTATAATTTTACCAACAAAGTTGTTAGAAGTTACTATACACATATTGATTGTTCAAAGTGAGATGTCCAAAGCTAACAATATTGTAATATTGTTCAAGTGTGTACTTAGATGCATATATACAGTATTTGCCCAGTTTAAATAAAGTGTGGCCAGTTTGACGACAGCTAGTCAGTCGGTAGTTGAGTTGACGATGCTTTCATGTACAGGTCATTCAAGGCATTATACTATTTCACGGTTCATTCGCTAGGTGGCACCACCCAAAATAGGTGGCCTTCACCTTGCCCTTGCTGATGCAGTGTTACATTTGATTTCTGTCACTTTAGCCACTAGTTAAATTTGGATTTATGGTGTATTCCTTTCATATATCTAGAGAAGAAAAAGCGTGCATATTTTTTAAGTTGAGGCAGCTTCCAACCACTGTACAAAGTGTGTCCAAGGGATGCGGCGCGACTTAAAATTGGCGTCATAAAAACCTGCGCAGCCGGTGGTTAGAAAATTTATTTGATGTCTTTGAATGCCATCGTCCGTATGATAAGTGTTGGAGTTTGGACTCATTATTGATCAGAATTAGTATCTACGTTATGTTTACAATGTCCTATAACTGAGTCGAGTCTAAGAATTCTGGCGAACTGCATCTGATAACCGATGCGGTCGTGCTGTGACCGCCGCTTCATCTCGGAGGCGTTCGAGAACCGGAAACCAGTGGCCCATTGGGCCAGTAAAATATAAGAACCGGTGGCCCGACAGCTTCAAAAAAGGCGCCGGGCCATCGGGCCAGTTTTAATGACGAGGCCTGGTCAAACTCGAAGTTGTACCAGTCATGAGAAGTGTACTTGCCCTGAGACTAATGTACTGATCTCCAGAGAAGTGTACTTGCCCTGAGACTAATGTACTGATCTCCAGAGAAGTGTACTTGCCCTGAGACTAATGTACTGATCTCCAGAGAAGTGTACTTGCCCTGAGACTAGAGTATTGATCTCCAGAGAAATGTACCTGCCCTGAGACTAATGTACCGATCTCCAGAGAAGTGTACTTGCCCCGTGACAAACAAGATGTCCCGGGAGTAACATGACTTAATACTTCCAAAAGGACTAAACCAGTTGTGTTACTCTGGCTTGCCTCATGTTGAAATACAATGATGACCAACTTTTTTGGGGTCTCTAAGCGTCAGTGTTTCCTGTGGATTGTTTCACTATGATAATGATCTCAAAGAAAATCCATCATTATACAGAAACCATTCTAGCGTTTATCGCATGATGATGCAAGCCTGGGAGATTCAGATGCAACAAATCTGGAAAACGATCACATTTGCACTTCTTAGAAATGCTTTTCTGTTTTATATGGAATCCTGACTAGAAAGTGGTGTATCGTGTTCTGTTTACTACGCCCTGGTGCCACAACAACACTTCTGCTACACTGCAGTACAGTCTCTACTCTATCGACCATATCAAGATCACATGTACACTCGAGATTCAATGAATTAACACGAGTGAACTAATAAGGTTAAAGGTCATCTAAAATTGCGCCCTCTGTCTCAATTTGCCTATGTCACAATAAAAATATTGCGTGTGACTTTCGTCAAGCTTTGCCACACCAACAACGTTTACGTAAGTAATATGTCCATCGTACTACTATTGTGGCATAACACCTGCTAAGTCAACCTTTCCCACTTGAAGTTCTCGTTTGAACAACCTTGCTTTGTTTTTGTCTTAAACAAACATGTTTCGAACCAGAATTTCACGACCAATATATGATGGAATGTCCACGTGTTTGGCATCCATTTTTTGATGGCTACATGGACCTTTTGCTTGGCAACAGGTCACGTGATGGATCTATCTAAATAGGTCAATTAAGTTTAGGCCAGGCAAGTGAAGTGAGTTCTTGCCAGATTTTTTGTTGTCCAAGACCTTTGGACAGACTAAGGACAACCTTCCCCTTTCATCCTAAAAGAAGCAACTTTATATTAAATTTATATGAACCCTGGTTAAGTATAATTACTATTAATATAAAGGAATATAAAAGGTGAGTTCTTATTTAGCGCAGTATCCAATCCTCAGGACTGCTCAAAGCGCTTTACACTTTACTCCCTGGCAGACCTGTTCAAACAAACACTATCTCGACTTCTCTGGGAAGCATCCAGTCACGCTGCAATTGATGTGCGAAGAATATTCGTACACAAATATCCACCACTGTCTATAGCCAGGTACTCATTCATACAGCTGGGTAAACTAGAGCAATGTGGAGTGAACGAACTTGCCCAAGGATTCAAACCCAGGTTCTCTCGGTAGAGTCCGAAGCTCTAGCCACTGCACCACTAAACTCCATGAATTGGCCATGTATTCTGGAAATTGCTGGCAAACCTGGATTTCACAATGGAAACCTGCTGGAAAAATACTGTCAATCTATGGCCTCATTTCTACTTGCAATTTAGTCCAGTCCAGATCGAAACCAGAGTTGGTGTCACAAGTGTGAATGCGCAATCAGCGTATGGTCAGACCAGTTCCACTTCTAGACCAAACACCTTCCCACCTCCAGAATCAGTCTGCGGCAGGACCACGGGGAATTGTTATGTTGCTACCATTTCAAGGTGTGCACGTCTTACACTTTTGACATAACCATGATAATGGCTACCTTTCTACTGCCAATTGTATCATGCAGTGTGTGTTTACGTCAAACTCACATAGTTTATGGTGGTATCAATTTGTTTGTATTGCACCATGGGGATCGCTGCAACACTGAACATAGTGGTTTTCATGCGAGAACACGGTTAATTCAGCAATGTTTAATTAATTTTGTACCTGCGTTCTTAATGCATAGGTGTGTATATACATTTTACTTGTTGATACTTAGATATATTTTTTACTTGTGATTGCCTTCCAGATATATTAATTATAACTTATCCTTTTAAGTTTTCCTATGCATAAATTAACATATTGTTTCACTACTTTTAAAACAGGTTTGTATATATTTCTAGATTTTAATGATGTCTGTATCTGGATATGTTTACATACATATATATATATAACATATACTATAATTTTTATGCACGACTTTTTTCATGTACACCTGCATTTAAGATTATCTGAATTAAAATATACTACACTATTACTACTTGTTATTAACTCATTTTAATCCAACTGTGATTCCAGTTATAACTTATCCTGTTACAACAGATTTGTTGGAATGAAATCGGTTGCACCGTAAGTGTGAATGCACAAAGATCAATTTAAATAGCCTTCGAGGGAATCTTGAAGTATGTTCCACAATTATTAACAGGAAGTTCCCTGAATCAATTCTACTCTGTCCCAATTTGGCCAGGTAGGGGTGAACATCAAAGCAATAAGTGTCAATATAAGCAATAAATGCCTTTATCAACTGTTTACAGATTGAATGTTTTGTTTACAATTTGAACATTTCATGTACGCAACTTGCAAACATTGATTCAGGCTTATTAAACACAATTTTACATGCAGTATACCTTCAACATATTTACTCTAGAATTAAGAACAATACGTAAATAAATTGCACCTTTATGCACAGTACACATGTTGCAATGCCACCACTGTCACGATGTCATCAGAATAGATCACGACCATTTCATATTGCACGCAACATTGCACCGAAATAGGATCAGTTCTATTTCAAGCGACATCATCGCGATGCACAGGAACAATGGACAGTCTACAGGAGATGACTACGATGGAAGCTGGACATATGTAATGGCATCAGCTCGCAGGACTTTATGCAGGAACAATTTTTTACCATTCCAAAAATGTCCTGATATGTATGTCTGCGTGTACACACACAATTCAGTGTCAGCTTGTCACATGTGATGATATCACCTACTATAAATCCAATTTTAGACCATTTTAAGACCACCTTGACTTTTTTTACTTCACATTACTGAATGTGGTCTATGAATTTATTTATTAATTACAGACCATGTTTCAAAATGTTAAAAAGTGATAAATTTGATTGGGAAATATGTAAATTATTTGTGTGTGATATTCACCAAGTTGAAATTTGTACTATAACAATGCTACATGGGTATTATTATTAAAAAATAATTGTGTAATATGCTGTGAACACTACATTTTTGGATCTGCCGTTGTATCAAATAAAACATATTATTATTATTACGCACAGTTGAACCTCACTTTACAGTAACCTCAGTAATACAGCCACCTTGCAAATAAGGTCACTGTAGGACAGTCCAAAATTTTGCCCATAATAGTAAAGCATAGTAAATTAGTCCCACCAATGAGGTTACCTCTCTAATAAGATCATCCTGTGGGTGACCTTAATAGCAAGGTTTGCCCATCGGGAGTAAGCTTAGATGTGTAGAAGACAGACTTACCCAGGTTTCCCTGACCCGCGGCTTCCCGGGGAGCGGGAAGAGCCTGCTTCAAGACGGGCATCTCCGACGGCTGAGAGTTGGTGAGGAAAGGAACGAGAGAGTGCCAGGGGAAGACTGGGATGCTTCCTGCATCCGTTGAACTGGAGGCTGCGACAGAAGGAACATGACCTAAAGGAAGAGACAGATCCTTCGTTTCTTCTGCTTTCTCGCAGCCCGGTGGGTTAAGGGATCATCTCAGAACGCCGATGTTCAATATCAGATGAAATTACTTTAATCTGGTCTCAACCCCCCACACCCCCTCACACGACTGATAACAATATATTAACAGTATCAGTCAGAAGCGTAAAACGTCAATGTCTGATGCCAGAAGAAACTGCCTCTGACCCCCTCCCCTAATGAAAGTAATGTCATCTGATATTGGACATCGACATTCTGATATGATCCCCAAAATGGGGGTGGTGGAAACATGCCAACTGCAGCTGAACCTCAATTCATGGTCACCTCTGTAATAAAGCCACCTTGCAATTAAGGTCAACCTAGAACAATGCCAAATTATTTCTGTAATGGTAAAGTATACAAAGTTAGTCTCGCTAAAATGGTCACCTCTCCATTCAGGACACTTGGCCTAGTCCCGAGGGTGGCCTTAATAGTGAGGGTCCACTCTGATGTGTGTATGTGTGTTTGTGGTGTGTGTGTGTGTGTGTGTGTGTGTGTGTGTGTGTGTGTGTGTGTGTGTGTGTGTGTGTGTGTGTGTGTGTGTGTGTGTGTGTGTGTGTGGGTGTGTGAATTTGTTTTATGTACAGACTTCATATTATTCGTAAACATGTATGCACACATACATACATATTTTTAATTCAAACACATACTTTTTATACTTCAAAACACAGCAATCTCCATGCAGGTGTCCACTCCCCAATTTTATAAAATTTTCAAGTACTTTTTTTACAGGTTTAATTACCTTTTTACTTCTAATGAAAATGTCACTATTTCCTGAGTCATGACGAAAAACCTATCAAATTATCTTTGATCATTCCTAGGCCCCTACTGGCCTAATGAAGATTAATACAAAATTAGATGGCAACACATTTCACATCCCCTACGGCTGATTTCAGCCAAGACTGACGTCATACTGAACATCACAAGTGTGGTCTGCATATGGGAATAAAGCCACAATTTCCAGTTATCCCAATTGTGATGTGAATAATAAATAATTACATTAATCATGGACAAACACAGCATGACTGACGAGAAGACAAAGTACCAGCACATAGACACTTTTATCCACTCCGCAGTAAAAACAGTCATCGCTGTGTTTGGCTTAAAACATGCAGCCGCCTATTGACTGTCTGACTTATTAATTAATTATGATTGAGGTTTTAGTTTTTGCCACACAAATAAGAACTTGGAAAAAACACTACAATTTGCACAAACGAAAACCACAACTAGGCACAGACCACAAATATGCAGACCATAAATAGTCGTACTCCACAACTGCATTGTTTTACACACATCCACAAAACATTACTTCATTCTTGATCCCGTTACTACAAATACGGCCACGGAACAGCCAGTTTAAATTGTCATGAACACGACAACTGTGAAAAACAGAAATAAAATTACGTGGGCCACAACCGGGGGCCATGTAATGATTCCTTCCACCCCCCAACCACCAGGACCTGACTAATTATCGGTAGTGATGTTTGCACCACTCCAGGGGCCAGCTGATCCAGGGCACTAGATATTAACGCCTCAATAGAGACAGCAACATGGCAGTAGACCCTAGAAAGGCATCATCCAGGGTCCAGGGCCAGCTCTTGTCTAATGGGTCACAACATGTTTACACCTCCCACTACATGGCATTCTGAAAGAACTGATTTTGAAGTCTCGCACCACTTTTTATTGTGTCTCTTTGAAACAATGTATCACAATCCACATGAATCATTTATGCAACTATGACCATGTGCCATACTTTAAATCCGGTGTTGCGCTTACATTTATTCGGGCGTTAAATTTTATCCAGGTGATGTTTATGTGCATATGTAAGGCATAATATTGTCACCAGTAGATCACGTTGTGATAAATAATATCCAGGAGTTAAATATGTTTCGTTTGTTGTCGTAATACGAGCGTTATAGTTAGAATACAAAATTATAATTTGTTGTTTCAGATTCGTGACCAAGTAAAGAGTAAGTCACGTGACATGTGCGTGGAGAGGAAACTGTTTTATGACAGAAATTGTTTATGTCTGTGGGAAGCAAATATTTTTGAATTTATGTATATAATTTATATAGACATATGTATAAATATATATATATATATAAACATACATAACGCCCGGATAAATGAAAGCGCGACAGTTGTAGCTGGTGCTAAATATATTCCCCTAGATAAGCGCATGTGCAGAAACGTCACCTGGATATTATTTAACGCCCAGATAAATGTAAGCATGACACCGTTTACATAACCAGATGTGAATATATGTGGACTACTATCATTTTTTTTTCACAAGCCAAAACAATTGATTACAGACTCATAAACCATCAATTACACAAACCCATTAACAATTATTACTTTCACAGACCCCAAATAATCAATTACAGACCCATAAACAATAATTAATCACACAGATCCATAAACAATAAATTACACAGATCCATAAAGAACAAATTGCACACTCATAAAGAATTAATTACAGACCCAAACAAATAATTACAAACCCAAACAAATAATTTCAAACCCATGAAGAATTAATCACACCAGACCATAAATAATTACACAGCCCCAAAACCGTGAAACATCAGAGTTGAACCCCCAGTAGGGCCACTTACTTGTGCACTGACCTCATCTGATAGTGGCCAATTGGACAGACACACTAGATAAACACCACAACGAGAAGACAAGAAGCCGACCAGGTCACCTTTCTTCCAGTCTTCTCAAACTATTCCCACTAACCAGGTTCTTCTATCAAGTGTTAAAGCCACACCGATACAGTAGGTGTCTGGATTGACAACAAGTGTTGCTTTCCTTTGCACTAGGCCAATGAATCAGTACACTTATTCAAAACTAACAATTATTAGTGTAGCTGCTGTCACCCTCATTAGCATATACCATAACCTTGACTGGTGTCACCCGGTGTAGCAATGCATGCTGGAACCTTGACTGATTTCACCCTCAGTAGCAGCATATACCATAACCTTGACTGATGTCACCCTCAGTTGCAGTATATACCATAACCTTGACTGATGTCACCCTGTGTAGCAGTATATACCATAACCTTGACTGATGTCACCCTGTGTAGCAGTATATACCATAACATTGACTGATGTCACCCTGTGTAGCAGTATATACCATAACCTTGACTGATGTCACCCTCAGTAGCAGCATATACCATAACCTTGACTGATGTCACCCTCAGTAGCAGCATATACCATAAACTTGACTGATGTCACCCTCTGTAGCAGTATATAACATAACCTTGACTGGTGTCACCCTCTGTAGCAGTATATACCATAACCTTGACTGATGTCACCCTCAGTAGCAGTATATACCATAACCTTGACTGATGTCACCCTGTGTAGTAGTATATACCATAGCCTTGACTGATGTCACCCTGTGTAGCAGTATATACCATAACCTTGACTGATGTCACCCTCAGTAGCAGTATATACCATAACCTTGACTGATGTCACCCTGTGTAGTAGTATATACCATAACCTTGACTGATGTCACTGTGTAGCAGTATATACCATAACCTTGACTGATGTCACCCTGTGTAGCAGTGCATGCAGGAATCTTGCCAAATTAGCAACTGACACCGGATCAGATACTAGAACACTCAACTCTTGTGCCTTTGTGAGCAAGACTGCAATGCCCCGACCGTGGCCGCAGTGCCTTGACGGAGGCAGACACACTGGTCACTCGGGTGTCTGTTAGATTAGAACTGACCAGACAATTTGGCACCTGCAGCATTCACCCCGGCAGTGCTGGACATTCGCCTGTCATGGTCAAGTTCTTAAATGCTACGGGGTTGTCGTAATTAGCGATACATTATCCTGCTTGTTCTTGTTACGACTATATCAGGTTATCACAAGTCCAACAATTTATCTTCTATACATGTAAATGGCCTTTCTGACCCCAATGACAACAGCACATAACATCTCACCAAATAAACCTCTGCCTTCATGTCTGTTTCAAGGTCCAATATTTCATAAACTGACTTGTATCTTTCTCCAATGCCAATAAATCTGGTTTCCTTAGCATAATGGACAACATTTTCTACACAGTAATTTGTGTAAATGCATGACTGGCTCATGTAACTGAATTGTGGCAAAGAGAAACAAACAATTATAGATTCTAAGTGTCACATAAATAATAGTCTAATGTCAGGAATGTGACAATATAAATTACAGCATCAAACATTTTATCCACTTTACTTAAATTTAACTCCCATATAGGAAATGTGTTAAGGAGGAACGTTTTATTATGGAATGCTAGCACTGGAAAACTAATACAAAATATGTTATTATATAATACCAGGAATGTACAGCTGAACCTGTCTTAGGCAATTACTCTCATGAGCAACCACCTGTCTTGGGCGACCACCTGTCTTGAGTGACCAAAATCCTAGGCATGGATTATTTCTAACAGTAATATACCTATCATGAGTGACCACCTAACACAACCAACAACCACATAAAACTGGTCATGAGACCACTTTTTTACCCACTATGAGCGACCATTATAACATGTCAACAGCTGAAATATGATCATCACTGGCTTCGAACTAACTAATTGCACAGTGGAAAATTACTGCAGGGTTCTAGTATTTTGTGTAATGCAAAAAATGCTACAATTTCCACTGGAAAGCCCCCCTTTTGGTAAGCGTCGTGGCCCATGATTGGCTGGTGCGTTCACATCCTGTATCATCAGCAAAGTTTATTTATACAGAGACAAAGACTTTCTCTGCATTGTCTTGCTTAAATTGAAAAAAAATCACGTGTGCAGTTCAAACGAGAAGAACTAGCAGGGAAAATGTATGCCTATCAAAATGTTCCAAGAATTGAATGGTAACATTGCCTTCGTCTTTAACCATGCAGAATTCCATACAGAATTCCTGGCACCCCACTCGTCCCAGAAATCAAGCATAATGTACAACAAATGCACACTGAATAGTGTAATAACAATAAAATAATTATACAAGGGAATATTATATACATAGGAGGCTACTGTAGGCTACTACTAATTTTTTGTTATATGTCAGGAGTAGGCCTGTACCTCTAAATATTATAGTTTTATACCTGCAACCTGCCGTGTGTGACCACCTATCTTGAATGACTGCTTCAACTGTGCAGAAGGGGTGGTCGTTCAAGACAGGTTCGACTGTACTTGTACTACTATTCATGGGAGTAAACTTATACTCAGCTTATAAAAATGTAATCGCACTTGTACTCATGCTCAGCTTTCAGCAATGTGCTCGTACTTGTACTCATGAAAATGTACTCTAACGAGTATTATGTTTTACTGGCTCAACTCTGATGTTACCATGTAACTACGACGATAGGTAAACACAATCATATGTGCATGCACGCACACATACATGCACGTATACTCCTGCAATTGTTCCTACTTCCAAGTGACAGCCGCCACTGTAGTCAGGTTATCACCTGTAAGCTGCAGCGCGGTTACTAAGCATCGCCCACGTAGTAACCAACAAACTGCAGTACAGCAAAAGGTCAGTAGCTATTAAAAACACCTGAGCCACGCAATGACAGCTCCAGTTGATATCGTCTTGACAGTCGGCATCGTGCTCATTGCAAATGTGATCACTGCAGAACTTCAGTCCAAAAACACTTGCAGCAACCAGCAGGAGCAGGCCCTTAGCCAGGATTGTGAAATTTTCCAATTTACATGTTTTAATTTTTCATTTACAGTTGTGCTCATGAAAAATCCTGTTACACATGGATTGGTGTCAGAACGTGGTGAATAATCTCCTACAGCATCCTGCTGAAGGCTATCCGAAAACCTCCAACTGCACCCCGACGAGGCTCGCAAAATATTCAAACTTCAACTACAGTCCTGCATGCACTTTCACATTTAGTACAAGACCAGTTTGATGATAACTAACACTGTTTTGACATTGTTATTGGGAAAATAAAACCACATTATGAACTTATGGTCCAACACCAAGATCATGGCAACTGAAAAAAATATCTTGTTAAGAAAAGACCAAAAGACCCATTATTTAAAAATAGAAAACGTGTTGTGATTTTCTATAACCCATTTCAATAATGGGACAACGCATCTCTGACTGAGGGCCTGGCGACTAGAAACCAGAATCGAGGACCAGTATGAAGGCCAGCCTCCCCCCATGCTACGGAGAGAAAGACGAAAGCAAAAACAATATTTATTAATTAATCAATATGGACAATAAATATGCATCTTCATCCATCCATCACACTGCTCCAACCAGACCCCCCAAACTGTCCCCGTAGAAATTCCTGTATGCGCTCTCAACTTCATTAGCATCCCAGCATGTGACAGGAAGTTGAAAAAATTAATCCTGCCGGCCGACTGAACCATGCTTCTTCTGCTCTCAAGAATGTTTATGCTAGACAAAGTAAAAAAAAGAAATAGGGCCTACAAGTTATTTTGTAGCCCAGTTTCAGGAGACTGCAGCAGCAGAACCTAATTTAACTATTTAAAGCAATATTATTAAAAGAACTGTATCTAGATCTATCATTGGCATCATGTGGAACAATTTTATACAGTTCTTAATAGACAAAAGTAAAACAACCGTAATTTGCCAAAATACTGGTATTGACTCAAATTAGTTTTACATAAGTATGTCATAGGCTATGTCTAAATAATGTTAATCAACCTTTGATGAAGATCAGATCACCAAATACCCAATTTTCACAACAACAATTATTATACAACCAATTTATGCAATAATTTATTCTAAATTGTAATATGACATCGTTAATAAACGCACACACAGTTTACTTTTGAAAGTTTGTATGAAGGTTTTTTACACTCCAAAAGTGGTCAAATGAAACAATAAAATAATTTGTCATTTGACAGGTAGGTTGACAAAAAGTTGTGCAGGCAATGATGTTTGACCAATCCAGTAAATAATAATTGATTTCCTATGCAATCATAAAAATTAATGTTCAAAAGTACAGGTACAATATATATATCATAAAAAATATTATTAAAAATACACACAATTCCAATAAGTCCCATACATAGTGTCATGCATCAATGGCAACTTTCCCAAAAGCTTGGTAAAACTCTGAGAATGAAGAGAGAGACCATCAGAACATTACCACTGACTATCCCAAAGAACAGATCCTAGAAAAAGTGTTACTCTGGGAACCCAAGTGGAGTACATACTACAGAGATCGTGAAACAAAAAATCTTAGGAAGACGTTATGAAGTTGAGAACAACCGAGAGAAGAATGCGAGGTCAAAATGAAATGAGTCAGCAATGGCGGCCATGATGATGATACATTGATGTGTTCTAAGAATGTAAAGAAATGTCAAAACATTATAAAAATTATACGCAATTGTTTTTATTTTTCACAAGTATAATTTACAGAATTCTTATGAAGTAAGATACTTCTTACATATGCACTGTCTATGTTTCCATATTCAGTATAGCCACAGCTATTTCATTTTAATATTATGACTCATTAAACATAACTTAAATAACATTTGCAAAGACTGAGAAATGTCTAAGATCATAACTAAAAAATTTCCCCCTCCATAAATTCATAATGAACGGGTCTACACTTAAATTCATTCAGGCCCTCATTCAAAACATTCATGGCATCATGCCATGGGTCTTATTTTGGCTATTCTACATTTGGGTATTACTAGTTTCATTCCACAAACTGCAGTAGGCTTTCAAATAACTGGAACCATGATCGATATTTCACTATCGGGCCAGCGTTGCTCAGCTGTACTAACACACCTGTTGTTGCATAAACCAATCAATGCCCCACGTGGCGTATCGCCAGTATCGGACCCGCCCTCACCCGGGGACATGTACGTTATTGTTTTGTTGACGTCAGTGTCTATTTTGGGTAGAGCCACAACACGAATCGCGTTTGGCACTGCGACGAAGCATTTTTGTTAGACGTCTCTGTGCTGTCTCAGACTATGATATTTCGTGCGCTGCTGAAAAATGTTGAACTTTATTTATTTGCAATGATGCCCAGAAGTACACGCAACACAGAGCCTGAATCACTGACGACGCAGTTACGACTAAAAAGCAGCGCCAGAACCGAGAGCATTTCGCTAGTCAATATCGTAAACACGACTTGGCGAACTGGAAAGTTCACGATCTCCTCGAGTTTACCACTTGTAAAATAGGGGTTACTAAGTTGTTTTCACGGTGTACACGAGGTGATTGGAACGCAGCATTATCCACGAACATAGTTTCGACCGACAGCGAAAATGGCGACCCAAACAAAGTGCGTACGCGGATCAGTCAGCGACAAACTCTGCCTTCGACAACGCAACATCGGCCGGCGCGATCAATGGCTGGACGCATAAATTATGGTAATCAGACGGACTCTGATTGGTGGCTTCGACAACGCATCAATTGCGGAACGATGTCTTTCAGCTGATTGGCCGTTTGTAACTGGGTTACCCAATCAGCGACGAGACAGTTTCCCAGGTACCGGCCGCGATATAAGTAAGCACGAGACGAGTACGCAAGCTGAGGTCGCATTCCGATGAGTCGGGAGTACAACGCGAGACAAAATAATTACATAAGCACGTCGTTGACGTTGAGTAGGCTCCGTGACTGACTCACACAATGCGCGACCGCTTTTCCTGTTTGCCGCTGGGCTGGTGTGCTCTGCACACCCACCTACACGTATAGGAAAATAATTCGTGTAATTTTACTGCAAATAATTTATTTATGTAATTTATAAACAATATAAAATAGGTCATTTATATCTGCCTTGATGTAGATAAGAGTTTACAACGGTGTACAGTAGTTTTGTATAGTTATTGATGCTGCTTAGAATCCAAGAGAATTGACTGTTGCACAGTATAATATGTTGTGGTCATTGGAAAGATCATAATTGTTTAATCTATCAAAATAAACATTAATAATACAAATATATGCACTTAAATCAGATGGTAAATTTATATGCAACATTGAGCACACAGCCACCCACACCCACTGGCATGACTGATGATGGGGTGGGTGTGACAGGAAATTGGAGGTGGTATAGGTTGGTCCTAAAAGTTGGTAGGCGGTTGACCTCAAACACAGATGGGAAGTGGATTCAAATAAAAATGGTGTGAGGTTGGGCCCAAAACTGGTGCGAGACAGGATGTTGGCCCCAAAATAGGTTGGAGATGGGACGTTAAAAAAGACACTGTCACCCTCCCATGGCACATGGTGGGAGGATAACAGTCAGGTCAATGTTAAGCATGTGTACCCCATAACAGTTACATTACATGTACTAGAATACTTTGGGATATTCCATTAGAATGTTCTATAAATGGTAAACGGAAACAGCCAGTTCACACATTTTCTAAATACTGTCGTAATGTTCTGGCAGCCATTTTGATATCATATTGTGCCTCCAGTATAATCTTTGAGTTAATGTGGGGTGAAACTCGGTTTATGGTTTCCTATTTAAGTGTTCATCCTGCCCTAAAGGTACATCATTACATGTCCTTATACTTGACCGTGTTTTGGGGTAAATCATTATAGTGCAGAATGGGGCATATAGTGGTGCTAAATTAATTAATTTGGCACTATTTTCTAAGTACTTATAATTTATTTTATATGTCAAAAAACAAACATTGATAGCCTATGTACCCGGGTATTATCCGATATAAATACAGAAAATAATTTAAAAATAAACCCAGAAGGTATAAAATATTTAGCCACTTTTTCTGTCAATAAAATTATGAATAGTTATTCAAATAAGATTATAAAATATTTAAATACAAATGTGGGAATCAATTAATGCTCCTTATATACATGGATACACTATTCATAAAGATGCTGCACATTACTGATACCATCACATCAGTATGTGCAACATTTATAACCTTTTTAGACTTAACTAGGCATCTAGTGCTGCAGAATGAATATCTGATAAATTATCAAATTAATATAATTTGATTTGATTTGCCCTCTTGTCTGACTTGTAATATTATTGAAGGAACAGTGTAATTAGTTCAAAAATTAAAGGAACAAGTTATTTGCTGAATGTGTGTGTGATAGCAGCTTAGCAGTGTGAATATGTTTAAAAACAAAATCGACAGATAGCTCAGGAGGGCAGGATACATATATACAAAAGGTTTGACTCTTAATAAGCTAAAGACTGTCCATTTGCCATCTGGGGTTGATTTTCTGGATGGTAATTTTGTTCGATCTTGTAAACTTGCGAGTGTTATTTCTAACCACGATGCAATATTTTTAGTAAGTTGTTTTACCTGACACCTGTAAAGTAAGTTATGTAATAAGTCAGCTTTGCATCCTACCAATTATGTTCCACCAAACGTGACAAAGTAATAACCAGAATATATTGCAACAGAAACTGTAATCTGACGCTGTGCATAGACAAACGATATTGCAGGTTTTAAATGTGTAATGTCATCACACAATTTCTGACAAGGAGCAAGCTACAGCTGCCTTTCATCAGATTCATTATCATGTCAAACATGGGTTGTGTAATACATTTAATTATTCAGTGTTGCATGGTCAATTACATGGTAATTGGATGTTGAAAAGCCAATTCTAGTTTCAGATTTGGTGTTGTTTTTAAAACCAATCGGAACTGATGAAAATGTAATTGGAACTGATGAAAGAATTTAAAACAATCACATTTCAATTACACTACATCTTGGAAGATGTCCTTTCTCTTAAAATGTACCCAAAGTATATAAAATATAGAACATTATGTTTGAAATTACATCTAGCATGCATAAAAACTGTTTATTTTGCAAAGACTTTGCGTATGGTTGCTCTGGGCTGCTATTTTGATATGGAATAGATAATTTATACTTTCGCAATTTGTATTTTTTATGTGGATTTGGACCAATTGGTAAGTAAATTGAATTGATATTTTTGTAACTGATCCTCATGTCTGGTTGTTCATGAACAGTCCACCACGCCTTACATAACCATGAATAATTATTGCAGCTAATTCATGTTTTATATCCTAGTTCAGTTTCATCAGCAGTGCTAGCTGTGAATGTCCACGGAAATAAGTTACAATATTTATACACTTTTTTATATAGATACAAAACATGATTTTTCAATAAAAAACAATCAGAGTTTGTACCATTACACAATACCAATAAGCGTGTTAAACTTTTACAAAGCAAAGGGAAAGCCTGTAAAATTAAAATTAAACTCTGATTAACATGAAAAGAAACTGAAATAATGATTCACATTTCCCAACATGCAACTGCGAAAGAACAATCCTACCATATATCTGATACAGCTGCTGCAGTGCAATCCAAGTTATCAGATGAGACATCATGAAGCAAGGATCTGGCACAGGGAACAGGGAGCATTGCCGAGAAAAAGTCAACATTCCTCCTGCGTTTATCACAGCACAGAGATGACAGGCACGGTGAACAACTTGATAGTGGAGTCCTTCTCCGTGACATTTATAAATTTACGTGTCCACAGATGTTTAATTATCATCACCTGTTGTCATGTCTTCTGCGATCACGACCCTCCAATTTCCACGATCATGCCTGTCCTTGTAACAGCCAGGAAGACCTACCACTGACTATTTAAATTTTCTGTCAACCTCTGCTTCTCTTCCCCTCAATCTTTCCCATACCCTGTCACAAGATGTTCTATTTTTACTTTCACATGACTAATAAATCCCGCATGTTGTTTCCTAATTTTGCAACCAATCTTCCTTTCACTTTCAGCATTTGCAAGTCTAAGAATTTCTCTACGTTTCTGTTCACCATACTTTTGTCTAAGCTTTCTTCTCTAGAGCCACATTTCTGTTGCTTCTATGGTCTTTCCTGATGATTTACTCATTAACCACATCTCACCGTCATACACCACAGATGTTTAGTGCACTGTTAATACTGATCAGATTCAAGGTAGCAGCATATCCACTATTCTCAAAGTACTGACATCTATAATATTAATATATATGCCTTATATACACACTAACTTTGGGTACAGCATAGTTGTATCTCCTCCGTGGGCCGACTGGCCTCATTCTACGTTCATTCAATTCCTTGGACCATTGCCTTGAGATGTACCAATTGGCGATCTACCAATAGGCGATCTACCAACTGGCGATCTACCAATTGGTGATGTATTAGTAAAACACAACTCGAGTAGTTATTTTATAGTAATTTACTGATGTGTCCGTGATATACATTTATATCTGCTGCAGAGACTTGGAAACAGTGGGTGAATTTAATGGCCGGAGGGCACCACTGTGGCTTTGTGATTGGCGACAGAAGAAACTGAACGGTCAGCACGAACAAATGTAAGATTAAAATGTTGCAGTGGTGATAACTGACAACTGCTGCCTTTGGTTTGTTTGCTGCACAATGAGCAGGTGAAAGCAAGTCAGAAATTTAATACTTCACCTGGCTGCAATATCGTAAGTCCACAAAAGAGTTGTAGATTCTTGTCACACGTGAGCGAGTTGGCTTGTGTCAGCTACCAGAATGGATATTTAAACTATACAGGTGCTTGATGTAATTAGCTCAGAACTTGCTGACGTGTAGCCCTTCAACACAGAACAATGACAGGACGTTGTGTGTGTGCGTGCGTGCATGTGTGTCTGTGTGTAGAACCCAAAGGCAGGCTACAGAAACACTGTTAAACATGTGTCTGCTATCATCAGCAAAGTTACAATACTTTACCTGTGTCTTTCGGAAGAGACAATAAAGCCATTTCTCTCTTCTCCCTGGTGTCAAATGTGCAAGGGGAAACTAAAGATCCCACTGAGGGAAATGGAAAAAACCTGCTGTCAACTCACACAGCCAATAGTTTTAGCTACAAAACCCATGATTCATTATGATGCATTAGCTGCAGCCAAAACGGCCTGCTGCCAATTTGGTCTTACAATGTCATATCAGTGTAACTTAAGTATTGCTGTTGAAGATTTGCCAATGCAGGATACACCAAAGAACCTACACAATGAGATTAATCTCCTGTTCCTGAGTACTACAAAGAGTGTTGTAATATACCTGCCAACCCTCCCAGCATGACAGAAAAAAATACCCAGATTGTAGTCCGACAGGGGTGCACTTGGAAATTTTTAGTTTTAGTTACCCTCAAGAAGGGGTGTGGTTGGAGATTTTGGGGCACCAACTTTCTTACAAATTCTCAGATGTGAAAATTAAAAACTGTCGACAAATGTCAAATCAGTAACTGTCAAATTATTGTCACATATAAATTTGCATAAATTTCTTACCTCTACCACATTTAAATTCTTCAAGTAACACTATAACTCTAAGTCCACATTATATTTAAATAATGTGTAATTTGTACACATATTAACATTGTTCACTTTTCAATCCAGTTTTGTACAGCATTGTCTTGCAGTTTATATATCTAATTTTAGCCAATTCTTTGTTTACTGTATCTTGATCAAACCAAACAATTATCATTTGTAAACAGTATTGATCTTCACAATCCATATTGATTTAAATCTATTTTATAATGTAATCATCTTTTAAAGCAATTTATACATATTAAACATGATAATTTAGATTGTTTCCCTTTAATTTCTCCCTCCCCGATATTGTCCAATTTCAACAATTTAAATGTTTTCAGGGACTGCAGAAAGATGAACCCAAAAATAATGCTAAAGAGTGTTATCAGTTTACTGAGCATTATTAGTAGATTCAAGTTTTATCACCTCACAAATTATATAAATGCAAATATGATTTTACAACCAATCAACTACCAATAATCACCTTTGTTTCATCGAAACAAATAATGCCAATTACTGGACAGACAACATTGTAGGCCCAGTTAAATGTTGAGCCGGGTCTAAATATAACAACGTAATATGGGCATGCCCATTATATTTGGTTACTTTAAATAACACGTTTCCTTCAGCCAGCTTGTGTGATGTCAAGAAGACGCTGGATATAATACCACTCTGATGTCCTTCGCTAGGTTCTGGGTTATATTTAGCCTGGCTGCGTGGAGACGGCATATGTAATAAGTGCCCCATCAATGGATATTATGGAATACCCAAAGGATATGCATCACTATGAGAACCCACTAGGCTGCACCAGCGTACTTGGCAACCGACATGCATATACATATATATATATGTATATATATATATCTGTGTAGCATTAATAATAAATAACTTTAAATTCCATTTGTGTATCTCATGCGGTTGTTTCCGGTATCTGCATGCAGCGACATTTGTGGAGGAATCCACGTGAATTCTGTTCGCAGGACTACTTTTCTCAAAAATTCTACGAATAGCAGTAATATAATACAAGATACAAATGCATACCATGTAATTATCACATCACCAGAAACTATACATTATAAATTACTGTGTCTAGACTTAGAAGAATAACAAGAATTTTAGATGAACCCAAAATGAAACAACAAAATGGCAATTTTTGGCAGTACTGAAAAAAGATCAAAGCAAATTAATGATCATTGTTGTGAAGCAAATTTATTTAATCACAAGAGTACTGGTGCCACTGTTACTACACAGAATAAAAAATCCACATAATACAGAAAAATAACATACATTTTATTTCAATTTGGGCAGTTTTAACAATTTTGTTAAAATGTCTGTGAATCAGTGATCGTCCATCAAATTGAAAGACTCGGAACCGCTACAAACCACACCTCTGAACACTATATTATATGATAATTATTACTACTTTTCAACGACCAGTAGACATGGTTACCCTGGCTATGAAAGAGCACGTCAACAACAGCAGCATTTGTCTGACACAGAAAATCTTCAAAGTTAACATTTGACAAACCCAACCAGCCATACCAACAACAGACTTTCGAGGATCAGCTTGACAAAATAGCAGCTCATTTTTAAAGAACCATGAAAATGACAAAGAGGTTATGATTCACACAGGCAGCCATGGAAAATGTATGGTAATGAAAATATTATGGGTGCAGGCATACGTAAATGTATGTCACCTGAAAACTCTGACATGCAGTCATGCATTCACCAGTTATATTTTGGTGTGTATACATTGGTTCAAAACCTGCCCGTTTGCCAGAATTATTTAAGTTTTTGATTACAGGTAAACTCCCCTTTAATTCTGTAACTAGAGCAAACTAACTGGCACAGCTTTCTAAATAGGACATCAGAGTTGCAAGGGACCAATCTTTATCAAAGGCATAGAAACTTGATTTATTTTGCAATGTCCCATACGAGGAAGAAATTACAACACTGATATATATATTTATAGTTTTCTCCCGCCAATTCAGAAGGTAATGGAAATAAAATTGCCATACATGGGCATATATGCTATCAATGTAATTGTAATGCATTGCCAACTCACCAGGGGGCATGTTAACAGCTGGCGGACCAGATGCAGGTGCCGTTTCCGCGGTTACCGCTTCCCCAATGGGCATCACAGGAAGGAGCGCCACAGGCGAAGGATGCTGGGAAGACATCATGGCCGACTCACCGAGGCTGATCTCTGGCACCCCCGATGTAGACCCCCGCGGGGTTGCGTCCTTTGACCTGTCGGCGTAACCACGTGCTTCGCTTGACCATTGTCCATCTTGACCTTTGACATGGTGACCTTCACCGGGAGAGCGTGACGTGGATGCTCCACGTAATGAGTGCTGTAGGATGCTATGTACGACTTCGCTGGTGTCTGCGCTCATGTTATGTGAGATGGCAGTGTGTGCCTTCATGTAGGGCAGTCCGCCGGCCACATGTGCTGCCGCCACAACATCCAACGATCCGAACTTACGCGGTGACATCACATCCGAGGTACCACAAGATGGCGTACGGATGTCGATTCCGGAATCGGCGCGGTGAGCATCGACTTTTGACACCATCGGGTACTGGGTGAGTTCGGTGGGCGTGGAAAAGTTGAGGTGGGTTTGGAACGATGGAGCGATGGTGCCAGCAGCATAGCGTGGCGGCACCGGAGAAACCAGGTCGCCTTGACCCGCTTTTGGAGTACTCGTTCCCCATCGGCGTGTTGGTGATGTCATCATCGAGTGATGAGGCTGGATGGGGTGCGGCGATATCGGGGTGAACGTCGCCGAGGCGGGACGGTATCCATGTGCGGAGGGAGAGGGCGCCACGTGTGCTACGTGGGATGTCGTTGGAGAGAAGACGGGAGTCCCCGAACGCGACCCGCTTAGCGACACCAACATGTTGGCCGCTTCTGTCTCGTCGAAGCGAGTGTGGGTGTGCAGTCTGCGCTCGCACTCCATCAGTCCTAGTTCTGCCTCCCTCCCTGCCTCTATCTCCCACTCAATGTGTCCCTCTTTCATCTCCCCCTTGCGCCGGCCGGGGAACGTCAACGCCTGGCGCAGACTCTTCCCCTTAAGGGAGAGATGGCGAGAGCAGTATCCCCGCCGCTGCGACTCCTTTGTACAGCCCTCCTTTGAACATAGGCGGCGCCACTGTTTGCCATTGAACTTCTTGCGGATACCCTTCGGTGTTGACACAACATCACCCTTCTTGTACTTCTGCGTTGGGTTCGGGGAGCGTGATGCACTTGATGCGACGCTCTCAACCGACTGCACGCTCTGACTGCGAACGACCTCCACACGACTCATCGCTTGTGGCAGAACCACTGGGCTCTCCTTATTGTCCTTGGATGACAGTGACGAATCCTTTGAACCCGGTTGTGTCGACCTTGACCCCGGGGTCGTGCTTCCCGACCGTGGCGTGCTCAACCCAGATGAATCTATTGTCATTGTGCTGGTTCCGCTGGTGCCCCCGCCGCTGTCGCTTATCCGCGGGTCGTGCTCCTCGCTCGCCGACTTTACTGGAGTCACCTGATGGGACGGGGTGACATTAGCCTGCGATGTGATGCTCATGATTTCTGCCTCATCCAGGTCTTCATGCCACGGAGGCTGCAGCAGGCGTAGATTGGCCCGCGACACCCATAAGGGGGGTGGGTTCGTCCCCGCATGCTGATCCAGAATGACGTGATACAACACCGGCGGCTGTGTTCGTTTCTCCACCACCCGACCAACGTGGAATTCGTTCTCTTCGGCATTGACACGCACGCACACCTGCATGCCGACAAGCACCGACACCGCCGGCGGACTGTAGTCACTAATGATGTCATGCTGTCTCAAACTGAGGACGTCAGCGAAGTACGTCACATCGTCATCACCGTCAAATAACACCCCGACGTGTCGGTCAAGTTTGAGCGTCTTGATTACCCCGGGGAAGTAGAGATTGGGGCGTCGAGCCGCCAACACCCTGTGCCCCTTCCACTCCTTCAAGTCAATCAGTGATCGCCGTGTCGTGACCGGCGCTGGGACCAACATCTCGACAGCTGGTGACGCCACCTGCTGGAGCTCTATCTCACTAGCCTTGCGTTTCTTTGGCGGTTTCGCTATGGCTTTCTGCTGTACAATGGCGGCCATGTCGTGACCGACAAACTTGCCGTGCGCTTCATGCACGGGCGGCGCTGCACCAACAGTGGCGCCACCAATGGCATGCGGTCCAACAACGTTGCTACTAGAGGGCGCTGTGGGCTGGCCGAATGGCATTACCTCGGACGTGCTTGTTTCATGCTTTAGTTCCTCGGCAGGTTGAGTGTCAGTGGCGTGTGGTTGTGGCTGCGGGATTTCTTCGGTCATCCGTTGAGGTGTGCTGCTACCACTGTTGCTCTTGCTATTCTCCCCGGATGAGGCACTCTCATCATCTCTAGACGGCTGCTTCAGATCCTTCCGACCCCGGCTCTTCTTCTTCATGCTTCTACATATGGCGGCTGCACGGTGTCTCGTATTCTGTCTTGTCTTACCTGGAAACCAAGCAAAGCTGATCCATTAACCTGTTAAAAATCTCTAAATTATACATGCAAAGTGCAAACTGGGTGATCATTAGTCATACAGTACAGGCGTATGTTCCAGGCTTTGCTGAAAATAGTGTTATATTTGTTTCTCTATTATTCAATACTAGATCCATCCAGCACTTGTCAAATCCAAGTTGTGCTATAATAAAAAGGATATACTGAGTATTTAAGTAGGTAACATTGTACTGTACTGATCTTTCTGTCTTTGTGAACTGTTGAATCTTGTGTGTATCTTGGGATGTTTTTCTTAAGTATTGCAATTGGACATGGTACTTACTAAATATTTGTGTTTGTTTACAAACTATATAGAGCATGACAACTGAAGATGAACTATGTGTACAGTTTATTGTCTATGCTAAAATAACTGAACAAAGACAAAACTACTGACAGGTACTTATTGAGAAATATAAAAAAGACCAGCAAATACACTGGATGAGTACATTAGAAACTCCCAGTTAACGGATCCTATGGGATTATAAATTGTGTTGTCCAATTTAGCCAACCAAAAGTGATATTGTTTGGTCTGGATTAATGTGAGCTGTCACTAACAGAGCTTAACATGTTTAAAAACAGAAGAGTTCAAATTACACGGAAAGGGGTGGAACAACAAATAGCATTCAGTGGGTGCTCCATATTATGATGTTATTACCTTACTGGCATGTGTACATAAATAATGGTATAACTCAACTTTCAACAAATGGGAAGCAAAATGTATTTTTTTGCAGAACTACAACCGAACGGTGTCTTGCTGCCATATTTTGTTAACTAATGATTGTCAGTAGGTGGCAACAAAGGTTAATCGGTGCTGGATGCACAGGGAAAATATGGCCACCAATCACCGTTCTGTGTGTATTCTGGGTAATATATGAATGCCCAAAAAATGTATGATGTACTACAAGCATGAACAATTTTGTACAGAATATCTAAATTTGTGCTTGTGGTCCTATGAAACAAAATCATTGTAAACTTTGAGTTATATATATCTTTGACCTCTCATTAGACATTGCAATACAAGTTGACTTGTGGCTATACTACAAACATATTTATAGGCCTATAGTGATTAATTAAATAGTGCATCTTTTTATTACATCCCCAAGCAGTTAATACATTTGTTTCACGCTCCAAAAGTATCCCTGAAAGGTTTCAGTTTGATCTCCACCTTGCGACAAACGTATTCGTCTTGACAGCACACACAAGTGTTGTATGCTGCGGTGCGGTCCCAGTCAGGCTCTGACCTAATCCTCGGATCCATATGGATTGTACTTCAGTTTGCTTTAAAAATTCCGCAACCTCATATAATTTCAACGTAATATCCGTATGGAGAGAGGACCTCGCATATCCAGTGCTGATGTGGATTCTATGTAGGTCATTTATGGGCTGGAACAAACGAAAGTAAGGCAAATCGTAGGGAGTTTACGCTTCCGACTACTCAACACGCTCAATTGCCTACGCTACGACGGCGGGCCGTTTCCATTGGCCGCTTCTCGCTCGCTCGCCCGTCCACCGTCTGTACTATCGTGCAATGTCGGACAACACTTCTTGCACTAAAATGCCAGTATAGTGGCAAAGTATTACATTAAAACTACGAACTTTCATTGATGTGTCTTTCTGTCGCCACGTCCATTTCTTCAATATATGTGTCAAAAAGAATCCGTGCAGAAATGGAGTGACCGGGCGGATTCCAAATGAAATCGTCAGCTTACAACAATGCGTCCGGGACGTAGAGAAAACGCCCATAATTTCCAAAATCGGGCGGACTGATGACAAAGCAAATCAGTCATGCGTATATGCGATAACCTTCGCTGGTCAAACGTACCTTTGTGGTGGTCATTTGCTGCTTTGATTCGTTTTTCAGAACAAACTGTCTCGTCCACTGGTCTGGTCACTAAAAAAGGTGAATGAGCATATGCCCTTACATATCTTGTTGCTGATTGGTTGTACGATAGTCACATGGCCTCCAAACAGCGATATGACGTGTTTGATTGGTCAAATTCTCCGTTAGCTAAGCTATCACGCCTTGTATTCAATGAGGTGAATTTACGTCGTCATAATAAATATACTTACATAAACTGCTAACTAAATAATGCATTACTGAATAATGCATCCAAAAACATTGATAGTGCATATATTTTGTAATAACCTTACCTGCACGCATGCATTGGTGAAAATTTGGACTGCATACTAGATTGCAGGTTTTATCTATGTTTAGTGAACCTTTGGCCAGGCACACGTAGCGGACAAAGCCCAGTCGCGAACGGTTCGAGTCTGGGGTGCCAACCAATCAACGCTCAGTGCGAGTGAATATTGATCAAGTAGCTCGGTCATGTTTGGCCGTACTTCTACGTTAGCGGTATTGCACACGTAGGCCCAACCATATGCGAACTACACTGTCAAATGACATATTGGGCGATTAAAGGTGTACAATTCGAGTTTTAGCGTAAAATCATGTTTTACAGTATATCAGTTATATTTACCATAGCAGCAAATTGTGTTTTGGTGAACCATCAACTGTTAAATATTGGAGTAGACCGAATATAATGTTATTTACACAACACTACGTATTAACCTAGACCTATATTGCACGGGGACACAGACGGACCAGGGCGGGGACACACACGCACACATACACACACACAAACACGCGCGCGCGCGTACGACATAGTCACCTATCAACTTATTTTGGGAGCATTCAGCTACATTTAATTTACTGAGCGAAAATTACCCAATATCATACAATTCCGCCAAGTATAGATATGTCTGCTTCTTTGTACACAATTAGAAATTGCCGAGTGAACTGGGGTTACGTAGAGTGCAAGAAATAACACAGGGTTCAAAATACGACATTATGCATGTTTCGAAAAGCGGTTATCTTGATTGATTGTGCGACGGTCTATATACCAGTAAGTTGCCGCAAGCCAATTACAGTTGTAGACTTGTAGTTGCGTAGTAGGCCCCCCTACGATATCATCAGATAAGAAACCGTCCAAAAATAACATAATCGCTGCCCCTTGGCAACAAGGCACACTTCGTGCAACGTTTATATAAATACGATGTGACGATAATATTTACCGATTCGTTTGGCAGAAACTGTAGGAAATAACCATATATCATAGGCGTCAGAACTGGGGGGGGAGTCTTACGGGCTCAGCCCCCCATGTTGAGAGAGAGGGGCTTAGCCCCAAAATTAAGTTTTTTGTTAATGTAATACGATTGTGACGATAATACGTTTTGCAGAATCTGTAGGAAATTACTATACAAATTATCATGGGCGTCAGAACCGGGAGGTTAGGGTTTAGCCCCTTCAATATCAAGTTTTTTATGTAAGTGATCACTATTTCAGTTGGCACTTCGAAATAAAATGTGAACAAAAATAATACTGGCAATAACATATTTTTTCCGTGAAAATGTTCACCAACACTATGTTGGACATTTTGTTTTTAGTGCCAAAATTGAGAACGTAATCCTGGAAACTTTTCAACGGCGCGGAGTGCTGCACAAAAGCTCCGGGCTCAACTCTCTTTATATTAATTTCGTTTCGACGCCAGTGCATGTACATATAATAATACATTTATATAAACATGCAATAATAGGGCATACGATGAAGAATGTTATTTCTACTTGTCTAGCTGGCTGCACCCGTCCCGAAAATAGACGTCTGTAGGGAACCTACTACGCGTAGACCCCATATAGATACATTATTATTATTAGTTACAGTATTATATGCTGTATATAGTAATTGTGCAAACAATCGGTGCTTTATGCCCAGGTCGATACACTCCTATTAGAGTTCATGGTCGTCACGCAGTTACCGGTGTCATGTGATGACTTCAGATCGGCTCGTTGATAAAAACTTGCCAGACGCAACATTTTCTGCGATGATACTTGCATGTGGATATCGATGTGGGGATTGTTCTGTGGGAATCCCTACAACGGGTTCTCGGATGTTTACCAAACAGTATGCCTGTTGTCTACAGTAACAAACGTGGTTTGTTTATGTAGATTTTAAAACACATGCATGGGTCTAGAGGTTTGTTTGTTTAAGAAATGTTTGCTTATTTATTTGTCCGAGCATAGACCGGGGTCTATCCCCGTCAGTTTCACATGAGGACCCATTGGTGTCGGAGCGTGGTAAATATGTTTGGGGGAGGGGGGGCTGGGATCACAGAAATATCAAATTGCACCCCACACTTGAGGCTCCCCGAAAGAACGCACCCCATTGAGGCCCCCGAGAACGAAACAGCTACAGCCTCTGAAAAAACGTCAACATGCACCCTCTTGTGGCTGCCCGAAAAAACCTTCAAACTCTTCAAAAACCTAAAATATTTAGAGGCTCAGCCCACCCTCCCCTTCCCACCGGTTCTGACGCATACATGGTTGGCATTGTGATTGTGAAGGCCTGCTAGCGTGCTCGCATGTTGGTTCTGTTTTATTTTCACCCTGGGTCCTGTGGGCTATGAGTCTTGGGTGGCTCAATATTTAAGAATTCTATATACGCCTAATTGTGTAAGCGTTTGTACGTGCGTGCGTTTGTGCGTGCGTGTGTGGTATTGGTGCGTGTACTTGTTTGTTTGCTTGGTTGTTTTGTATGTAGGCTGTGACACCGCTAGTAGACGTGTGAGAAATAAATGACACCGTTGTGATAGCTTGACCTCTAAGTCACAATCGGTTCGTTTTTATATCTGATTCGCCAGATGGCAGTAGCGGATGGCGTAGGCGTTGGTTGGTTTCCGGCACGCCGTGTGTCGCCACTTTTAGCCTCATCTTCTTGCGGAGTAGCTGCTTGAATCCGCCACGACGCCATTTCCATCGCGTCCTCCTTCACAACCTTTGCTGTCAATTCCATGTCTCTCCTCACCATGTCACTCATTAGTATCCGTTGCCATCTCATGTGTTTGTCTTCCATCGGCAGCCTCCACGCATTCTTGATCAATTGTCCTCTCTAACCTCTGTATATGCCACACACACACACACACACACACACACACACACACACACACACACACACACACACACACACACACACACACACACACACACACACACACACACACACACGCACGATTACAAGTCCTGTGTAGTCTATGTACCTAAGCCACCGTAGTATGCTCTTTCTTAGTTCACTGTTCCTGGGCGGGGCGGACGATAGGAGATCATATAGAAAGCTCAACGTGGTGACTATTAAGGAGACTGCATGCCCTGCACCCCGTTGGCGCTCACCAAAAACCACCAACTGCACATCCCTTCGCAAAATATTGTTGTTTGTCTGCCTTGTTCTCTGCTGTACACGGGTGATGGTCAGGTAGAGTATTGCTGACCCTCTCGTTATGGTCTTTCTCATCTTGGCTTCCTGTCAGCCACCCACTTTCTCCATATATTTCATCATCCCTGTCTTCTCGTGTGGATCGTCGTCACGCAGTCTTTCCATCTCAGCTGTTGCCTTCCCCTTGTCTCCCGTCTCTGCTATATTTGCTAGTTTGCCTGCATGCACCCTTTCCATGTGGTTTGCCCACCTCATCCAGCCTCTCACCAGTCTTCCCGTTAGTTTGCATTGCATTCCAACCTCTTTCCACAGGTCCTTCATCCTTCTTCTGCCCAGATTCCTTGAACCAAATTGTTCTCATAAATGTGCAACTTATGTTGTTGTTGTTATTATTGTTATTGTTGTTACTGTTGTTATTGTTGTTGTCTTTGTTGTTGTCGTCGTCGTCGTTGTGTTGTGTTAGGATTTTCCCTTTAAGCTTTTAAACGTTTTTTTTTTCTGTTCAAATATTGGGGGCTAAACAAAATAGCTGCAAACAGACAAGAGTGGACAATAAACGTCGAATTACAGAAGTGGAAATTGTACAGAAAAGCGAATAATAAAGACGCTGAGGAGGAAGCTGGTTTTACCGGTCGCCCGGTCCGGTCGGCGGAATGATAAACGCGTGACATGCGAATATTGTTTCGTCTTTCGCGCCATTTTATCTTAAAATTACATAATTTTAATACATTACATAAGTTAAATTGTTTTATAGGGTATTGAGGAAATTGGTATTGTATATATTATAGTGATATATAATGTACGGGGACATGATGAATCATTGGAATTTTGTATTTAAAAGATGGACGATCTCAGAATGCAACCCCCGTTATTATTTTTGACAGAATTTGTTTACAGTGAATGGCTTTGTATCCTTTCTCGTGTCATTGCAAGTGTATATTACGAATGAGCATACACGTAAATAAATTTGCCAACTTTTCAAATCTGAGAGATTCGTCAGTTGTTCAGAACGTTTACCGCGTCGCGCTGTCTCGTCGCGCTGTCTCGGACCTTATCATCGGAAGACGGGAGGAGGGGTGCTGTTGGAGGTTTATTGCCAGAACGTCACCGGTTCGCTTTCTCGAAGACGAGGGGGGTACTGTTCGAGATTTTTCGCCGGAAATTCAGCATTTCAGCACGTCTCTCGTGTTGTTGCGCTGTCTCGAAGATGGGGGAAGGGGTGCTGGTGGAGGTTTTCAGAGAAAAGGGAGATTTGCCTGTATTCCGGGAGACCGGGATATACACCCGAAATCCGGGAGACTCCCGGATTTCACAGAAGAATTGGCAGATGTACATAAATAACACACGACTGATTTACACTGGACACGTGTGAAATATATTATTGATTATCGGTGCATTGAATACAGCATGTGTATAGTATGCGCGCGCGTGCTTGTGTGGTATACGCGCGCGAACATGCATGCGTGCGCATGTGTGTGTGCGTGCTTGCGCTCGAGCACGTGCCTGCACTTGTCCGGGTATTATGTTGTCCCCGTGCAGTACGCAATGTTATGTAAATAATATGGGATTCGATCGGCTGGAGTAATTTTTAAAAAGTGTGGCTTGCGCGCGTCGGTGCATGTGCGTGCGTGCGCGTGTGTGTGTGCATATAGGCTATGTTGCTCTAGAATGCTGGGCTTTCTGGAAAGATAACCTGGTACTGAAACTATACATATCAGTCTCGTGGGTAACACCATCGTGAATCGTGGGCTGCAGTGCATCAGAGTAGGCTCTACTAGACCTTTGTAAGTTTACGTGTCCGTAGATCTTTTTGAATGGGCCAATGTGATTGTGCCCCCTAGACCGTTTGAAATGTGCCCCCGTTCATGTTACAATAAGGTGAAGCTACGCTGACGCGGCGGCAATTTTTTTTTTGCGACAGCAACCCCATCCCCCATCTTCGATATAACAGTCTAGGCAGCGGCGAGCCAGCGGAGAAGCGGAAGAAGAGCTGAAAATACGGCGGCGCGGCGGAGAAAAATGTTCAACAACACCCTCTCACCCTATAATAACACACGACTGATTTACACTGGACACGTGTGAAATATATTATTGATTATCGGTGCATTGAATACAGCATGTGTATAGTATGCGCGCGCGTGCTTGTGTGGTATACGCGCGCGAACATGCATGCGTGCGCATGTGTGTGTGCGTGCTTGCGCTCGAGCACGTGCCTGCACTTGTCCGGGTATTATGTTGTCCCCGTGCAGTACGCAATGTTATGTAAATAATATGGGATTCGATCGGCTGGAGTAATTTTTAAAAAGTGTGGCTTGCGCGCGTCGGTGCATGTGCGTGCGTGCGCGCGTGTGTGTGTGTGCATATAGGCTATGTTGCTCTAGAATGCTGGGCTTTCTGGAAAGATAACCTGGTACTGAAACTATACATATCAGTCTCGTGGGTAACACCATCGTGAATCGTGGGCTGCAGTGCATCAGAGTAGGCTCTACTAGACCTTTGTAAGTTTACGTGTCCGTAGATCTTTTTGAATGGGCCAATGTGATTGTGCCCCCTAGACCGTTTGAAATGTGCCCCCGTTCATGTTACAATAAGGTGAAGCTACGCTGACGCGGCGGCAATTTTTTTTTTGCGACAGCAACCCCATCCCCCATCTTCGATATAACAGTCTAGGCAGCGGCGAGCCAGCGGAGAAGCGGAAGAAGAGCTGAAAATACGGCGGCGCGGCGGAGAAAAATGTTCAACAACACCCTCTCTACCCCTCAACATTTGACATGGTTTACACCATGCTTGTTCCGTGTGTATTATCGTCGACGTTCTCAGATTTTTAATAAAGTACTTACTTTCTAATCGATATATTATTGTATTAAGAAACCTAGGCTAGTGTGGTTTCTGTTGAACTGTGAATCTGTGTGTAGGTGTGGTTTCGTTAGAATACTTAATCAACAATTCTATTATTTCGGCCTTCGTCAGTACTGACGGCGACGCCACCGCATGAACTGTTCAACTTACTGTTTGTGAAAGCACAACCCTTTGAAAATGGCTGGCGTTTTGTTTGAAGATATATTCGATGTCAAAGATATCGATCCGGAAGGAAAGAAATTCGACAGAGGTAAGTGAAGCTGTGAACGGTAACATGCATTCGAATCTGTATTTCGCGGGCTACCGGCTTTTTGAATGCGGTTGGACGAATGAATCACGGCTGTAGTCTAGACGTGTAGTTGAACGCGTTTGACACCGCTAAAATAAAACATAACATCCCCTTCCCTCTTTGGCGCAGTTCCAGCATAAATTGCGTTCTGTAGTGGTCGCTCTTTCTGTGGCGACTGCGGGCGAATCTCGGCCTGGTCGCAGGTTTGACGTAGCCGAAGTGGAGCGTTCTTCGTGTGCCCACGTGTCCGGTGAAGTGAACAACAAACACGTCGACGGGACACGAATGAACAGAGCGACCGGGTCCGAGCATCGACGATGGACATGTAAGGTCCGCTCGCTGTTAGAGTGGCGGGCCCTTGCCCTTGGCGTTGGCAAGTTACCACATGATTGTCGCTAGTTCCGCTGACTTAGACACGGATGCACTAGCCCCGTACCAACAGGAACGTAAATTAAGCCGTTGGCGTTGTTGTTGACACCCAATAATGGGTGTTGTTTGTGCGCGCTCTCTCAAATGTGTGAGTTCTTGAAGGGTTCTACAAGAAAGAGGGCTTATCCAACGACTTGGCAACGCGTGACAGGACTGTTTATTTAGAATATGACCCATCTCACACAAATAAATAATGAGAAAATATTACCATTTTGATTAATGTTACAAAGTTTTAAAATTTCTTCAAATTAATTATCTTATACTTTCTTTTTGTGCACAGTTTGTTGAGCTGTGAGACAATTTTATTATTACTAATTTAGGTAATTGGAATCCCTGTGGTCAGCATCATCTAGCTATAGCCACATCACTCGGAGTTAAACAAATTACTCATCATCAGCTGATGTCAGATACATGTATTGATTCAACTTGCTAATTGACATTTACAGCAATGTTAAGTTCATATCTCCATAACTTTAATTGTATTTAAAATGCTTACCATACAGATCTAAGATGATATAATAATTAGCAACAGTAATCCTCAAATGTTCTGGAGAGAATTTTTTTAAATAACACACTTTATATAACTAATAATGTATTTATTTCAGACAATCATCATGTCCATATATATACAAATACATCAATAAAAGTATGTAAATAAATATAAAAGTACATCGATAAGAACAATATGTTTAAAAATTATATAAATCCCGGACCCAATGTTGCCGCAGTTTCAAAGTACAATACACGTCGCTAGTTTTAATGTTATAAATAATGGGATTCAAAGACATGTCAATCCTATTCATTAAACTAAAAATAGCCTTTCTGATTACTCATTTACCCGAGCTGACATTAGCTGTAGCAAACATGTGGCTAGCGCTACATCTCATGGGCAAATTGTTCAATATCCTGAAAGAGTTGTTATATGCAACAATGAATTGCTGAAAATTAACTTTTCTAAAGTTCACCCATAACGCACACATATAGATATTACCAAAATACGCTGTAAATAGCTTATTTTTTACAGCAGTTGAACAAAAGTGGAACTTTTGACGTAACATATTACTATTGGCATACAAAAGTCTCACTTTGGCTTGCATGTCAGACTCATCAGACAAGTTATTAGAAATGACATGTCCAAGATATTTACAAGAAGTGGCAAAGTTTAACTTCTTTCCTCCTAATGTCATTTCTTTAGACAGATTTGACATTCTAGATTCAAAGTACTTGACCAGGGATTTACCCGCATTGTATTGCACGTCATGCTCACATCGATATGAGTATCACATGAGTATCACATGTCTAGTAGTCCTGTAGTCCTTTAGCAGAAGGTGCAAACAGAAGTAGATAACTAATTTATGTTCCAGTTTTTTTTTATCTGCAAGACACATTCATTGATTGGCAAAAAACTACACTCAAACACATACTAACTATGTGACTGTTAAATAATAATATAATAAAAGAGCACTTGTAGAGCCCCGTGGCTCCATGTAACCCTGTTCAAAGGAACAGATACAATGAGAGTTAAAAGAATCAAATACAGTCAATATTATAAAAAAAACATAAAAACAGCACTAAACGTTTAAATGTACATGTATGTATGACAGCAGAACTCTGATGTTTATTATTCCACGTTAATTTATATGGATGTTTAAAAATAACTGTTTTAATACTAGATACATTCTTAATTACAGAACATTAATTAATTGCTGTTAAATGAAGCAGTGACTACCTAGATTACAAAGAGACCATAGCAATAGTGATTGTCATAACCAGAGTCCAGCGCTCCTAAAGCGACCTGGTATTCATTCAATACACATGGCAAATGAGTTAAGGCATGAATCTCCGATTACAATCTGAATCGTTCCCCTATAAATCTGATGTCCCACCTGGTTTCAAAGGTTGAGTAGTGTTCTATGGTGTTCTATGTGCTTCTGTGCGTGTGGCCACATTAAATAATTACCGCATTAATGGCTGCAGTTAATTGAACGGTTTTGAACTACCAAGTGCATGAACCAGGCGCTTTAATGTTGATTCAAGTACACACACATGAGGATTAGATACATTTATTTGTGTTTGCATTCTACCATAGTATATAGCTATACATTTTGTGTGTCTATTAAGAACATATTTGAAACATTGGCAGTTGGTAAATTGACTTGGTTTACTGTGCGTTATTTGACATAATTTCTACTGTTGATCTGTGCTTTAGTGGATAACATGTGAACATAAAATAAAATCAGGATATTTTTCATTAAAATTATAAAAAGACTTACTGGTAATTTGTGAGTGCACTGATTAGGTGAAACTAGCTATGGCACATCTGAGGACTTTATTATTTATATATTATATTAAATTTCACTCAATATTTTCACTCATCAATTTCACGGAGCAAATTTGTTCAGTGGTTTCATTCAGTAGTCTTTTGTTCAGCAGTCTCGCTTAACAGTTTTGCTTCAACAGTCTTGCTCAGCGGTCACACTCAACAGCCTGAATCAACAGTCTCACTCAACAGTGTCACTCAACAGTCTCAGTCAGCAGTATCACTCAACCATTTCAATCAACAGTTTCAATCAACAGTCTCACTCAACAGTCTCTCTCAGGGGTCTCACTCAACAGTCTGAATCAACAGTCTCACTCAACAGTGTCACTCAACAGTCTCAGTCAGCAGTATCACTCAACCGTTTCAATCAACAGTTTCAATCAACAATCTCACTCAACAGTCTCTCTCAGGGGTCTCACTCAACAGTCTGAATCAACAGTCTCACTCAACAGTGTCACTCAACAGTCTCAGTCAGCAGTATCACTCAACCGTTTCAATCAACAGTTTCAATCAACAGTCTCACTCAACAGTCTCTCTCAGCAGTCTCTCTCAGCAGTCTCACTCAACAGTCTGAATCAACAGTCTCACTAAACAGTGTCACTCAACAGTCTCAGTCACCAGTATCACTCAACAGTCTCAGTCAGCAATATCACTCAACAGTCCAAATCAACAGTGTCACTCAACAGTGTCACTCAACAGTCTCAGTCAAGCAGTATCACTCAACCGTTTCAATCAACAGTTACAACCAACAGTCTCACTCAACAGTCTCTCTCAGCGGTCTCACTCAACAGTCTGAATCAACAGTCTCACTCAACAGTGTCACTCAACAGTCTCAGTCAACAGTATCACTCAACCGTTTCAATAAACAGGGTCAATCAACAGTCTCACTCAGCAGTCTCTCTCAGCACTCTCACTCAACAGTCTAATTCAACAGTCTCACTCAACAGTGTCACTCAACAGTGTCACTCAACAGTCTCAGTCAGCAGTATCACTCAACCGTTTCAATGAACAGTTTCAATCAACAGTCTCACTCAACAGTCTCACTCAACAGTCTGAATCAACAGTCTCACTGAACAGTGTCACTCAACAGTCTCAGTCAGCAGTATCACTCAGTCGTTTCAATCAACAGTTTCAATTAACAGTCTCACTCAACAGTCTGAATCAACAGTCTCACCGAACAGTGTCACTCAACAGTCTCAGTCAGCAGTATCACTCAACCGTTTCAATCAACAGTCTCACTCAACAGTCTCACTTAACAGTCTCACTTAACAGTCTCACTCAACAGTTTCACTCAACTGTCTCACTCAGCAGTCTCACACAGCAGTCTCACTCAACAGTCTCACTCAACAGTTTCACTCAACAGTCTCACTCAACAGTTTCACACAGCAGTCTCACTCAGCAGTCTCACTCAGTAGTCTCACTCAGCAGTCTCACTCAACAATCGTACTCAGTTTCTTTGCTCAACAGTCTCACTCAGCAGTCTTACTCAGTTTCCTCGCCCAGCAGTCTTAGTAATTTCATGATTACGCCTTTTTAAAATTCCCAGTTTGTTAAGGTGTTTTAATGGTTTTTTGGTTCATAACAGATGTTAGACGGAAATAAATTGATTGTTCATAACATTACGCGAGGAGTGCCGATCAGTTTGGGACATTTTATGCAACTTATGTTGACATGAAAATCTGTGTCAAATTTACAAACTTCCCAGAGAAGTCGAGATGGTGTTCGATTGAACAAGTCTGCCAGGGAGTAAAGCGTAAAGCGTTTTGAGCAGTCTTGAGGATTGGATACTGTGCTATATAAAAAACTTACCTTTACTTTTTTTACGTCTTGGCAAACATAATTTATGGATACTCTGAAAAACCATCTTCAGCATCTGTGTCACTGTGTGTATGTAGCACCATCCAGAGGATGGACATCTTCTGTGTCCGTGTGTATGTAGCACCATCCAGAGGATGGACATCTTCTGCGTCCGTGTGTATGTAGCACCATCCAGAGGATGGACATCTTCTGCGTCCGTGTGTATATAGCACCATCCATAGGATGGACATCTTCTGCATCTGTGTGTATGTAGCACCATCCAGAGGATGGACATCTTCTGCGTCTGTGTGTATGTAGCACCATCCAGAGGATGGACATCTTCTGCATCCGTGTGTATGTAGCACCATCCAGAGGATGGACATCTTCTGCGTCCGTGTGTATGTAGCATCCAGAAGATGGGTGTTTTTGTGCTAGTAATGATAACACTGTATTTTTGTGAATTGCTAAATTATGCTTATGTGCTTTAAAATAAAGGTAAAAAATTAATTAAAAAAATGCACAAATGACAAATAAAATAGATCTATAAAACCTGAACAAATTATCTTGTATACGATATACATCAGTGCAAACTTGCAAAAACAAGATTCCGTTGCATCTGATTCCAACTCTCAGTATGTTAGTCATTAGCCTATGTGTGATAACAGCCAAGTTTCTGTAAACAGCTAAGCCATTGTTCAAACAACATGAACAGACCTGAAGGGAGCCACTTTAAGGCTTCATAAAAGACCTGCTTAATGAAACAACACAGGATCAGGCAAGCCAATTACTCCAGTGTATTGTCAAGTTGGGCTGGCAGCATCACTGTCTTGTACAAAGGACATTGTTTCTGGCAGACCCATTATAAATGTTTATACTTATAACAACACTGCAACCCAATGTTTACTGTATTAAAATTAAGTAACATGGCCAAGTCTTAAAATCAGGATTCAATTGTAAATAGCAGTTGCATATTTTATTAATAAAAAATAGTTAATTGACATTCAGCAGTAATCTATATGATAATAGATTAAGATTACTTAGTGGTAAAAGTAATGGTTATTGTGCTGAATTAGGAGTAATACAATTAAGATTATAATAATAATTAGAATTAGTAATAATATTACTCTAGTAATAGTAACAGCAGTAAAAGTAATAAGTAATAAAATAAAGTACAAACAGCAGGAACAAAAGCAAACAATTATATTTTGTTCAATGGATTTTGCCAACATATATAACCACTAGCATTTTAGTTGTGAGCAGCATAAATATGCACAAGGAAATTATAATTGTAATTGTAATTATAATTGTAATTGTGATTGTGATTGTAATTGTAATCAGTTAACAAAAATACCTATCCTCTTGTGGAAATAACTTGTTAGTTCAAAAGTGGCTCTTGATGATCACGTTTTAATAGGTCAAAAACAAGCAATCCAGCATTTAGTTGGATATTATGTGCCAGAGGGGCAAAAATGGACAGGGGATAATTTCGTAAAATATTTGTAGATTATGTTTTCTACAATAGTTCAAAGTTACTTAAATGTCTCCAAATGATCAGTGGATCGTTTACATGGAACAATCGCAAAAATTATGCGTAAGATTGTAAACAATCAACAGATGATAACAAACCCTTAACTGGTATGAACCTTCATCAATATTCCAGAATTGTTAAAAATTGCCATGTTTTCTACTTTGGGTTGTAGACGAACCCCTGAAAGATTGGCGCCAGACATGCAAAGTGTCTAGCAGGTGTATCATTACATACATACCCTGATACACACATACATAATTATGCTAGCTTGATTATAGATAGATGACTTTGATTACTTTGGTGATGTACACTTTTGATTGACATATCTTTTTGAGGTAATTCCTCAATCAAACATCAGCGATTAAACATGATTACAATTACTAAGTAGGATTACGTTTACTAAGTATGGTATTCCTCTCTGTAGGGCACTATCAGTCATACTTACTTTGGAGTATTGTGGCATTTCCTACACACAGACACAGGAGATGGTTTCCTGAAGTATTCATGCTACGGAGTGCAGTAGCTCAGCAGTAAGAACTTCGGACTTTTGACTGAGAGAATCCGGGTTCGAATCCTGTGCTGCGCTGTCGAACCTTGGGCAAGTTCGTGTACTCTACATTGCTTCAGTTCACTCAGCTGTATGAATGAGTACCTGGCTATAAACAGTGGTGGATATTTGTGTACGAATAGTCTTCGCGCATTAATTGCAATGTGGCTGAATGCATCCCTGAGAATTCGAGATGGTGTTCGATTGAACAGGTCTGCCAGGGAGTAAAGTGTAACACGCTTTGAGCAGTCCTGAGGACTGGATGTTGCGCTGTATAAGAACTTACCTTTGACTTTTTTATGACGTTTGTTATGATATGATGTGAATGTGAAATTTTTTTGCAAAGCAAGTTACGTAAAACGTTCCCTACTGATTGGTCTTCCGTTTATGTAGCTAAAAAAATTGCAGAAAATACACATAACATTGTAGTAACCAATTTATGTCTGTCTACTTCCAGTAAGAACCCTAAAACTGTAAGAACCAATAACAAACAGGGAATTAAAAGATATAGGGTGTTACTTTTCTTATGAGGGATCATAGGTGAACCTTTGAAAGTTTAGCATTTGAATTGCAAAGGATCTAGGAGGAAAATGTTAACATAAATACGCTAACTTGATTACTGTTAGCCCCTCCCCCCTCCGTCGCAGCCATGTATGCTGGTACATGTTCCTAGTTGCATCATCCAGTCAGTCGAGTGGAACTAATGCAGTGGTTCTCCTAATTGCCAACATTAATTCAACTGATAATCTTACCTGGCTGCAAGCAGTTGCACCAACTAGACGAATATTACCTGCCTTACCTGGGAAGTCACCAATGTTGACTGTATTATATAATGTTATGACGTTAATTAATAAAACTTTCTGATAGATTTGTTCCGGTTGTGTTACTCGACTTAGTGTCATCCATCCATACTTTCTGAAAGATGTCCATGTCAGATTTGTTATTTGCAGTTATATAGCGCAGTATCCAGTCCTCAGGACTGCTCAAAGCACTTTACACTTTACTCCCTGGCAGACCTGTTCAATCGAACACCGTCTCGACTTCTCTGGGAAGCATTCAGACATGCAGCATTTAATGCGTGAAGACTATTAATTCACAAATATCCACCACTGTCTATAGCCAGGTACTCTTTCATACAGCTGAGTGAACTGGAGCAATGTAGAGTAAACAAACTTGCCCAAGGTTCGACACCCGCAGAACAGGATTCGAATCTAGGTTCTCTCGGTCGAGAGTCCGAAATGTATCGACTGTCAAAGTATGCCATTTAGTTTTTATGAAATTATTGGACAGGTTACCAGGTAATAATTTATTTTTGAATGGGCCCAGTTGGAATATGACAAGAAATGGCAGTTATATGTAATGTAGCACCAGTCCTTCTCCAGTACTTGTCAGTCAATACAATAGAACGTCACCATGTGCTGGAAACAACTAGAACTAGTCACTTGGTCATGTGACACACCTGCTGAAGATGAACTTGGGATGTGGTCGAAATATTCAGATTGGAAACCAAATCATGTCTATTAATAATAACCAAGAAACCAGATCATCAATCCATTCAAGGAACATTAATCCCGATGATGATTTTGTCAGGACAGGAAATTGAAAGTGTCTATATTTGGTAGCCTGCAAGTAGTTGTTTTGGTTGGATTGTCTTCATGATCGACATGTTGGAATGTTATTTCAGTCTAGTTGTCCCTAGGCTTATAAACTACCAGGAATTTATATCAGCACAATAAAAAAGAGTTTCTTAATTATTGGAACTATATATAAAGTATGATTAGATAACTGGAAATAAGTGTAAATATACTTGGTCAAATACAAATATATATTTTTTAATTATAACTTTAATGAAACATTATGTGTCCACATTTGAAAGTTGTTCACTTGTCTGTCACAGTAAAATTGTAGCCCATAGTTATGGAATATATTGTTTCAAAGTAAGTCTGTCATTTTCACATTTTGGTAGCAGGTTCTGTAAGATGAATTATTTAAATATGTGGTGTTTAAAACTCTGTGGATCTTTAAATATTTATCCTAGTGGTACTTCTAGATAGATCTGTTTGTTATGACTTTGATTTATTAATCTCAGCCACCAGTGGTTAGGCTTGCAGTTGTAGCATGTGATTGCAGTTAATTGCGTTTGATGTGGCAACTGGGCTACACAAGGTGTTGATTGTCTGTGTATCTGTTACCTGTCTGTTACTCAATGAGTCAAGGCTGTGAGGGAGAACAAAGCCACACAACACATGTACATGATGATACCTGCCTGTGCTCATTTGCCGCCTTGTCCAGTCACATGGTGCCAGACGGCCAATCAGCTGTGAACATGCATGCCTGGGCTAGCCTGGGCTTGAGGTTGTCTTAGGAACCATGAATGGCCTGCTGGCCTGAGTAGGTTGACTGGTATAAAGGCAGCGCTGGTCAAGCCTTGACAGCATTGCCTGTTTGACAGCTTACAGAATGTCCACTCACCGATATTGGACGTCGAGCAGTAGGGTGGTGCAGGTATAGTTGGTTTTATAGTTGTTTCAAACTGTTTATTACAGGGATTGTAGTGGATAGAAGTGGCGCATTAAGAAATGTGCAACATGCCACATGTGGTTCAGTAATAAGCCATGTTACGTTCAACTCACGTAGGGATGATGGCTTCAAACTAAGAAATGTGAAACGTTGCAAGAAAGTGGCATCAAAATAATAATTGTCAATGTTTGCAAGATATATTGTTAATTTGTTACAAGGCTGTTCTAGTTCCCGTGATCTGTGTTGATTGGAAAACTCACTTTGAATCTGAACATATTTATTTAACAGCTGTTTGAGACATTTTACAGAGTATAACACCGACTTTGTTCCATGTTAGTTCTTCATTCAGAAAAGTTACATATATTTTCTTAAGAATCTTTTGATTAAACTCCAATTGTGGGTTTATGGTTTAACCATTGCAGCAACTAACATTATTATAGATATTTCACTATGTGAAGTTAATTAAAATCCATAACATCTTGCATAGTAGATTTTTGAAGATCTGTCAGAAAGTCTGCTCTATATGCGAGACATGGGGTTAAATTGAAATACAACCGTTGTTGGTTGCTGGGCAGTAGTATGTAATAAATGACATTCTTGTTTGAACAGCGATGTTGGACTGGAGGGGTGTGTGGAAGTGGTTTACCTTGGAAGTGGTTGGGTTAATGAGAGCAGGGTCTAAGTGTAGATGGACCATTACTTGAGTGTAATCTGCAGATGCATAGATGTGATACGCATATTCTCTGTTCATGGTGTGTCGTGTACCCTGTTATGTACACTCCTGTCTACACTGCTTGTACACGGGTGCATGCTTGTACAAGTGTATGCATGTTCATGCAAGTGTAAGCATGTTGTACCCTAAACAGACTGAGTGTTGTGTAATGCATGCTTGGCAGTTGGTGTACAATCTATGTGTACATATAGAATATATTGTACAGTATCAATATTATACCCAAGTTTATGTGAATGTTTAAATGGCTGCATTGTGTGGATATGAAGGAAATATCCTGTAATGTCTGTTCCATCAGACTGAAAGAATACTAATTGATTTAAGTTTTCATAGAACAATTATATGATACTGTTAGACATTTGCATTCTGTTTTAGGGATCTTTCCATATTATCTTGAAAATGTAGTGTAAAATCTTCCATTTGTAAGCTAACAGTTGTCATGCTGGTTACCGTCATGCTGAATCAAAATCCTCATAAAATAACAGCATTTTAAAGATATGGTTTTCAGTTTTAGAAAGCTGGGGGAAAATGTGAATATATCTGATGTATATAAAGTATGTGATGTATACGCAAACAACGAGCACACACACAGTGATTGCGTACCTGGTGTGTAGTATCTATAGCAGAGTAACACAAGACCAGACAGAGAATCAGACAGCTAATTGCCCCTGTTGTCATGGAGTGTCTGTGTGTTTAAAAGCCTCCCTTGTTGTGTCAGGTAGGAGGGGCAGGAGGGAATGCCCTGTCTTGACTTGTCCCAGTCTGGCCACCCAGGTAGAGCAACATGTATTGGCATGTAGTGACTATGTCAGTTACCATGGGTCTTGTTTGCCCAGGATCAAGGTCAGGCTGACCAGTGGACCATCAGTTGTTTAGAAACGTTCTTTTCATCAGGGTTTGAATCAAACTTGTCTTTGTATTTTGCTTGTATAATTATATAAAACGGTGCTAGAGTGCGTGGGTAGGGTATGGAAATATTTCTAGACAGTTCTCATCTCGGATGCTAAACTTTCAAGGTTCATCTATGACCCTGGGAAGCATCTGTAATGATTTTGTTGTTGTGGAAATTAAGGGTTTGTAGTGGATATTTGCCATTTTCTATGATTGACTGGAATATGTAAACTGTTTGTCAATCAACTGGGGACTTTTTATGTAACTTGCAACAGTCATAGAAAACCCTTCCCAAACTATTCTGTTCAAAATTATGTAATCTTTGTTAAATTGTTGTTACTTTTGTAGAGTCACATCTATAATTTGGTTGTAATTTTGGTTTATATTTGTACAACCACGGTTGGTTACACTTATTTATATAAATCATCTGCAACCACTACAACACTCCTTGGTCTCTCTCCCTCTTTCCAACATTTTCATTTGCTCTCTCCACAATCTCCTGTTAATATTATCCCTTCCCTTTCACCCGTTGGCATTGTCCATCTCTCATTCCTTTTTCACCTTCTCTTACACATATCATTCCATATATTACCTCTTTTTTCACACCCTCCCACTGGACACTTACTCTCCCCCTCGACACTTACCCTCCCCCTCGACACTTACCCTGCCCTTTCCCTGCCTCTCTCCCTCTGCTTCCTCTCCTCCACACACCTAAATGTGCCCCGGTTGTAACAGCTGTCAGTGTCAACCTTTACATTCCGCCCTTATTCACCCTTCTCTCCCTCTGTATATCTCTCATCCTCCCACCTTCCTTGTCGCCCTCACTCTCTCCCCCTTTCTTCCTCCCCTCCCCTCCTTCTGTCCAGGTGATGCAAAAACTCTCCAAGTTTCACAGGATATCAGGTCCTATGAATCTCTTCCTCCTTCCATTCCCACCTCTCTCCTTCTCCCCCTCTCTCTCACATTCTCTCTCTCCCACTATACCTCCCCTTCTCTCTCTTCTTTTGTCTTTTCTCTCCTCTCTCTCTTGCTCTCTCTCGCCCTCTCTTTCTCTTCTTTTCTCTCTCTCCTGCCTTTCTATCTGTTGTCCCTCTCTCTTCCCCTCTCTCTCTCCCTCCCTCCTCTCTCTCCTCTCTACCCCTCTCTCTCCCTCCCTCCTCTCTATCCTCTCTACTCCTCTCCCCTCTCTCCCTCCCTCCCTCCTATCTCTCCTCTCTATCCCTCTCTCTCTCCTCTCCCCTCTCTCTCCCTCCCTCCCTCCTCTCTCTCTACTGTACTCCTCTCTCCTCTCCCCTCTCTCTCTCGCTCTCCCTATTTTCTCCTTTCCCATCAACGTTTAATCTGCACAATTAGTTTACTACTTAAAAAAACTTAACAAAATACAGATATTTATGCACAACACTTTCCCCAGAGGAGGCAGTGACCAGACACAAGTAGACAGGCCACTGACCACCCTGTGTTCTGACCACTCACACATACTCGTGTGTTGTTTCAGTGTCGAGACTGCATTGCGAGAGTGAGTCGTTCAAGATGGACCTGATCCTCGATGTCAACACACAGATCTATCCTATGGATCTTGGTGAGTCCACTTCCTGTTCCTTCCTGTCTCCGGCTCCGTAGAATACATCATCTGTACTCCACACCCCCTGAGAACATGGTGACAGAACATCAGATCAGTTTATTGCAGATTCATTCCTTACTATAAGCAGTATTTCTTAAATATATATATATATATTGTGATAAAACTGATAGTATTATTTTTACAATTTGATATAATATATATACAGAATACAAAACACCAAGCTAGCCACTTAATACAGTTATCTGGATGTAATGGCTTGCTGTAGTTTGTCTTATCCATATTTTCTGCAAGAAAGGTAGATATGTCACATTGCGTCTTACGATACTGCAAACAATATAATTGTTTATTTTCGCAGTTAGCTTAAAATAGTATATAGATTACTTCAGATATCACATTGACACTTCAATGCACTAGTCAAGTGAATTTGTTGTAAGCCCTTCACAATTGTAGATCTGTTCTTCATCCTGGTTTTCTTGTACATGGGTGAAGTCTAGCTCCTGTACTGTTCTTCCTCCTGGTTTTCTTGTACATGGGTGAAGTCTAGCTCCTGTACTGTTCTTCCTCCTGGTTTCCTTGTACATGAGAGAGGTCTAGCTCCTGTCCTGCTGCACTGCTCTTGCTGGAGTTGCCCTCCACTGGTCCCCATCAACCCCTCCCTCCACTAGTCCCTATCAGCCTCTCCCTCCACTGGTCTCTATCAGCCTCTCCCTCCACTGGACCCCATCAGCCTCTCCCTCCACTGGACCCCATCAGCCTCTCTCTCTACTGGTCCCTATCAGCCTCTCCCTCCACTGGTCCCTATCAGCCTCTCCCTCCACTGGTCCCCATCAGCCTCTCCCTCCACTGGTCCCCATCAGCCTCTCCCTCCACTGGTCCCCATCAGCCTGTCCCTCCACTGGTCCCCATCAGCCTCTCCCTCCACTGGTCCCCATCATCCCCTCCCTCCACTGGTCCCTATCAGCCTCTCCCTCCACTGGTCCCCATCAGCCCCTCCCTCCACTGGTCCCCATCAGCCTCTCCCTCCACTGGTCCCCATCAGCCTCTCCCTCCAATGGTCCCCATCAGCCTCTCCCTCCACTGGTCCCCATCAGCCTCTCCCTCCACTGGTCCCTATCATCCTCCCTCCACTGGTCCCCATCAGCCTCTCCCTCCACTGGTCCTCATCAGCCTCTCCCTCCACTAGTCCCTATCAGCCTCTCCCTCCACTGGTCCCCATCAGCCTCTCCCTCCACTGGGCCCCATTTTTGTTATGAAATTGTTTATGATTCACCTTAATAAACAAATTTGATACGAGAATAGACAAAGCATCGATCTTTATACAGGTGAATGTACATGAACGAAAAAGGCAAAATGTGACATTTAATCCCCCAGCTGTAAAGGTTGTTTTATATTTAGTACAATGCCATGCAGTTATGATTAGTGTCATTCAGGTTTTGGTAAGTGATGCTTTCCCGAATTTCGCTGACATTTGCGGACTGTGGGTGGATTCTATCTTTTTGCCAATTTCTCATCCCCGATTGACAGCTCACACCTACCTGAGTGCTGCTTTAGGCCATCCTTGAAGTGTGCGTATCGCATGCACATGCCCTTTCTTAATATACACCATTATATTCATGTTGACGCTGGAAGATTGATGTTGACTGTAGATCAGGTGTAGGAGTTGATGCAGGTCTGTTGTCAGACATGTGGCCACCCCACCACTGTGCAATCAGTGGGCTATTGTCGTTCTATAATCCCTGACACTGTTTGGTGTCCAGTTGCACATTCTCCCCAGCTGTTTGAAGCCGAAATCGCCGCCGAACTGACGTTGTTGCATCCCAGTTTCTGTTACGGTGACGTGTGCACATGGCCGCTCGAAGTGAATGAATGAAATGTGACCACATGAATGAACCCACGTGCCAGCTGATTGGTCGGTCGTCATATCACAACTGACACGCTCGCTAACGTCATGTGTGTTGTTTTTGAGCCTCACTGCGAAAATAGAGATGGTCAGTGTGTGAAACCTCGGGGGCCGGTGCACGGCGGGTAGCGACAGGCTCTAATCCCGTCACGTGCTCCGTTCAGTGATGTCACAACGTCAATGGTCATGCGGTTACCGTGGCGATGCCTGCGTCATCACGCTGCTGTGTCTTGTTGTCAGCGCGCGATGACGATCGCAGACGAAGTAACAAATAAGAAATGCGCGCCACCGTGCGGGTAAAAATAGAACGCCCACGTTGCAAGGACTGTGACGTGGAATCAATAGATGACCGTAAAGACAGGCAGTGCGTAAATGTACCTGATAAATACTACGCACATGCACTGCCTGACTCGCGCACACACGCATGTTGCGAAGTATATATACAAAACCATGGAGCAGCAGGCATTGTGTGTCCGTGTGCATGTGTGTGAGTGTCTGTGTCTGTCCTGGGATGTATTCAGCAGGCCTATCTGCCTCACGGGGGCTCTATTTGTGGCTGTCATTGTCATCATTTAGTCAATTATTGTTAGTGTCATTACAACTGATGTGATTAGTGTCTATTTGTGGCTGTCATTGTCATCATTTAGTCAATTATTGTTAGTGTCATTACAACTTATGTGATTAGTGTCAATTTAATTTGTCACTATCTTTAGTGTATTTTTGGTCGGTCTGTATTGGTAAATTGAGAGCAATATTGGTCAGTCCATCGTAGTCAACAATCTTGGTCAGCAATCTTGGTTAGCCTTATCTGTCAGACATCTTGGTCAGCATTTTGTGTCAACCATCTTAGTTAGCCATCTCAGTCAGCTCTCTTGGTCATCCATCTTCTTCAGCCATCTAAGTCAGCCATTTTGGTCAGCCGTATTGGTCAACCATTTTGGTCAACCATATTGGTCAGCTATCTTGGTGAGCTTTGTTGTCAACCCTTTCTTTGTCCTTGGTTGTTATCATCACCAGCCTTCTACCCATAGAGCATTTATCGCCATTAGTCACATTTCTATAAAATCCCCCACTCTATGCGTGTGTGTGTTCGGTCGAATGTCGCCATGTTTTACCTCCCGTACGACACCTAGTGATCATCCCATGAACTCTATTAATATATCGTTGACTACGGCTTGAAGCGAGAACACCTGCACTCGACTGGCGCCATCTACACCACATGGATGTGTATTTCTATATTTCCCTTTTTTAGTTGCCACTGCTGAGATTTGACATGTCAAATTCTGATAACCAACTATTTAGATGCGTTCAGTGCAACGAAGGTAAGGTCAATTTAGTTGATGTATGAAAGAGTTTCGAGAAGAAGCTGGCAAGGAGTTGATTAATGGGGGCTGGGAACGGGTAACAAAAGGGGTGGAATCCCTCAGGGTGGAGGGTGGAAGGAGAAGAGGATCACAACTGAGATGGGAGGACTGCGGGAAGAGAGGTTTGGCCGGATCGTGCGGGAGTAAAGAGCAAGGGTTGGGGGGGGGGGTGGAAACGGGTGGTGGAGATGGCAGTGTGGGATCAGTATGAAAGAGAGGCAAAGGACCAGTATTTGGGCTAGCCACACCCTGGACTACGGACAAAATGAGAACAACAGTTTATAAAATGTTGCTTGTCAAACATCTTGTAGTAAGATATTAACCACCAAGAACACTTGGTTTCATTGTAAAACTAAACTATAAACTAGGCTAACTTTGCATATCTGACACTAATATATTATTTTCAAAATTGTTTTTGTAATTTCAGGTGACAAGTTCCGGATGGTGATCGCGACGAGTTTACGCGAAGACGGAATGGCGGACGATGGGGAATACGACCCGACCGATTCGACCCCGTCACGAGCGGACAGCTTCGAGTATGTCATGTACGGCAAGGTGTACCGAATCGAGGGAGACGAAAGCACCCCGGAACCCGGGTCTCGCCTGTAAGTATCGCATGCAATTTTAACCAATAGGATGCTTCCGTTTTAGTCAGTGCGGGATAGTCGGTGCCTGTAGTCTTAGTAGTATTGTCGGTGTCTAGAAAACAGTCAGTTGCTGCATGTCTGCTAGATGTTGTCATAATGCTTCTAAAAAGTTGTAGCTTTTTGTTTTGTTTGAAAAGTTAGGGTTTTTATCTTTTTTAATTTGAAGACAGTTGTAAGTGAAATTATGTTACCATTTTATAGTAATAGGATCACACAGGCATGTAAGTAAGTTTTTCCCTTTTTAATTTGTTACATAGGAAGAAATTAATAATCAAATTACATTTTTACTATTACTATTTTATGCTGAAGGGATTGCGCAGTGTGTGTTATCTATTAGCATTTAAAATAGCAGTGTTATCGAGGTGTAACCAAACTCAGGAAACATGGATTTTCCAAGGTAATTAACATTTCTGAAACTGTATAGTTATTTAAAAAAAATATTTTAAAAATACCTACTGGAATATACATTGCTGTGTTGGAAACAGTGCTGAGTAATATATTATTAGCAGTAATAATAAATTAAAGTCACTGTTTGGATTAATTGGGATCTAAACATAGTTTTAATTATAATTTGTTTTCAATAGTAGGTTGATAGATTGATTCCTATCCTGTAATTTGATGCCCAAAGTGAAATGACAACACTGAAATTGTGTCTTTATTATTGCTATAAATTCAAAGTAGAAAGTGGAACAGTTTACTAACGGTGCCAGTACAATTTGTTACGCAAATTATTAATATATGGAACATAACATTAAAAGGTTCAGACCTTTTTTATGGACTCTTGAATAATGTTTTTATAATGTTCTAAATTGATATCCTAGCTTCATCTACCTTTTTAGTATTTCTTAGCTAACTTTCCCCCCAGCAAAATTGGCAAGAGGTCTCCCGTTTTATTAAGTCCAACTGAATGTTTAAGCCATTGGTTAATATGAGCTGAGATCTCTGAACATTTTGATGTGTTCCATCTAGAGACATTGTTTGCATCATAACGGTTGCTTAGCAACACGGCATATAGCAACGAGAAGTTTTTGTAGTCCATCGGACAATGGCCTTTATCAAAGATACTCTTAAGTTGGCACCGCACATTAGGTGCATGTGGTGTGATCATGCAGTGGTGCTTTGTGTGGGCACCGCCGGCACGGGATTGTGTGTGAGATTATCCGGCGGTAGATAGTCCTGTATGGACATGCCTCTCTCTCAGTGGACTTCTACTCTGATCTGGAGGGAGACTTACTCCAAGTTTTGACACGTTTTGGACCAGTCCATTTACCCGTGGGTGGTGCAGATTGTGTTTAGTGCACAAAACAAGATGTTTGGTTTTGTTTTAAAAGCAATTTGTTGGATCTACAACTGGTATAAGTGTATGACATGAGTTTTGGTTTGTTTAAATCAGTTTGTGAAGTTTTACTCAGGAAAGTTTGGTGTTTTCGTCGACGGTACTACCCCGAGTGGTGAAGTGGGACGGTTGCAGTTGAGGGCAAGCCTTGTCATGTTAATGAGTAGTGCTTGCATTGGCTGCTGGCCAGCCAGGTAGCTAGGTACTGAGAGCATTCACTCACACCACACTCTAGGTGGACACAGCCATAGTGACAGGGCAATACCACATGGGTGCAGGTTCAGCTGTCGACCGGGTAAACTTACCCCCTCGCACCCACCCTGGTTAGTAACTTTGGTGTAGGGTGGTATTTGCACCCCCTTGGTTCTCTCAGGTAGTTTTGGCTTGTTTGGTGGTTTTTTCAGCAAGGTAGGGTTTTTAGTTATGGTGTGGCGTGGCGGATAGTTTGTTTCTGTGTTCTCACAGTTGATTGGATCGAGGTTGGGATGATTTTGTGAAGATCTCGACATTGGTTTGTTTGTTAGCCTTTCTTTCTGTCTGTCTGTCTATTTCCATGTGTGTGTGACATGTGACGCGGTCAAACAAACATGTCCACCTGGTCAGTGTTGGTTTCCATGGTTACTGCCATCCACCATACCCATGATCCTTTGGTGAGTTCCTGACTCTTTTCGTAATTGTTTCCACGTGTTGTTGAGATCTGTAGAATTCCGGTTGTTCGACAACGACACTGCCACTGACACACCACTGACACGACACCAGTTGACAAGTTGGAGCAAGTCGGCCACCCCACACTGGAAATTATTCTCTCAACTGTGTGGACACGCATACCTGTCACTGTTGAGTCTCATGGCTACTGCCTGGCCCTGTCCACAGCTGCCTTTGATGTGAGACACTTGTACAAAGTTCTGTGTAATTCTCTAGTTTCTTCCCGTGCACTCTCCTGACCCTGTCAATGAGTGCCACTTATCAGGAGAGCTTAATCAACAAGGTTCGGTTTTATTTGACTTGACGATCACCGCACGTGAATATGTCTAGTCTTGTTCGGCATTATCTCTAGTGGCTTTGGCTGTCCGCTTGTCGAGTTGCCACAGTAGTGGGGGGTTTGAATGGCACGGAAGTTACACTGACAGCTCTAATTGGAGGGATCATTTTGTAATTCAGTTAAGCTTATTCTGCCTATAAGTTAAGACATACAGGTGAAATATTGCAGGGTGTGCGTTTGGTGCGATTTAAAAATATTTCGGTTGTGGGAGGAAGGAGCCGTTTGGACAAAGACGAGGGACGCCGAACGATTCCGGGAAGAAAGATGTGCTTGTTTGAGAGAGAGATTACCAGTTGTTTCACAGTGTTGATAGATTTGTGAACACAGCTGGTGGTATCTCTTTCTTCGACAAGTCTCACAACCGAACAGCGCAGTGGAATCGATCAGCGAACTCAAAAATAATTAACCAATAAAACTGTTTCCACTCAACCCATTAGGATCATTCCTGATCTACTGGGATTATTTCTGACCAACGGGATAATTTATGATCACCTGGATTGTTTCTGATTCACTGGGATCATTTTTGATCCACCAGGATCATTTCTGATGACTGGGATCATTCCTGTTGATCTAGGATCATTTTTTTATAACTGGGGTATTTCCTGACTCACTTGGATCATTCCTGATCCACTGCAATCATTTGTGATTACCAGAAAAATTCCACTTGAATCATCCCTAACTCGCCAGGATCATTCCTACCCTACCTTGATCATTGATCCGCCAGGATCATACCTTAAAACTGGGGTTATTCTTAATCCACTGGAATCATTCCTTACTCACTAAGACAATTTATGACTGGGATCATTTCTGATCACCAGGATCATTCATGATCTTAGGGATCATTCCCAGTTCCAAGAAATATTAAACTAAAGACATCACCTTTCACATCAGTGACACTTTTCATCTACCTTTCATCCCATGGCAAGGCTGGTTATGCAGGAGCACAAATTCCGATCCTCTTACAAATACCAGAAAGATCCTATAAAAGAGAGGACCACGATTAGGAAAACTTTGTATTCTTAACCTGTACCTGCATGTGGTTTTATTATTACTCAAACACGGTGTCTGAGTCTGCTATTCCCTCTGGTGTTCGTATCAGTGATGCATTCTGCATGCGCTTTACTAACTGTAAATGCATTATCTGGTATGCAACACCAGAGGGAGCTGTCATCTGTGGCAGCCATTGGCCAATCGGATGGTAGAGCTGGCTTCACTGCAGAATGTTAATGTACATGCATTAAATCTATGCAGTGTTTGCGCACAAATTAGGATGATAGTAGGATTGGGGGCACATGGATGTGTGTCAGAAATGCAGCTTGCATCGTAGTTGAAAGTGTAAATGCATAATCTGGCACACATTCAAGGCTCAACTTTTGATCCGAAGAACTCCTCCAATCACAATGACACCTTCCTGTTTCTTCCACACAGCTACCAGCACATTTACTTACTCGTTCAGATCAAAATAAGACAAGTGTTTTGTGATTACTTTATGAAAAGTCCTCCGTGTTTAGTAATTAATAAGTTATTATTACGGTAGAGTAAGCACTCAGTATAAGGACTCATAACGTAACGTTCACTGAAAAGGAACGACTGAAACTCCCTTTATGTTACTGCGTTTCGCACGGGTACAAGGGTGATCAGATATAAGGAATCATTTGACTTGCTCCTTATAACAAACGTCCTCAGTAATTAATCAATTACAATTAATATACAAACTGTTGATGCACATATTTGTCTCCCTGTACGAGGACAAGTGAACATTAGCTATGGTGTAGGAGGACATTATGATTGCGAGTCTGTGTACCCAGGAGTGGGCGGGGCTGAACCGTTTACTTTGGTCGACAAGTCCGCTGCAAGTCCGGACACAGACAGCTGTGGTCATATCACGAACACACACCTCTCTAAGACTGGCTCCACTCCTTATTACTTACTCCAGTCAATGTCCCTTTATGCACATCTCTGGCCATGTTTTTCTGTTTTACATAGAGAAACATCCCTAGTGTGGTCTGGTTCACTGCTATTTCCACTGTTAACCCAATTTTGTTCATAGAAATCATACAATAATAGTTTGTATGTATTATACATGCAGAGAGACATCCCTAGTTTAGTCTGGTGTTTTCAGCGATAGCCCCATTTTATTCATAGAAGTTCATATAATACCATATTTTCTAATCTAAACGAAATGAATAACAATATAATTAAGAGGATCGTACTGATAGGTTATTAATTAACAGATTTGACATTTTCACATCAAATCGCATTATTAATTGTAAAAACACTTTACTAATTAATAATTGTTAATTGTAAAAAACATTTAATAATAAAAAAACCTTTATTGGTTAATAATTATAAAACTCCTTTATTTGTGAAAAATTATACAAACTTGTTAATAATGGACTAATGCTATGGATGTGATTTTTGTGTAAGCAGTGTTTCCATGTTGCCAATAACTGCGTAGCAAGTCCGCATGTGATGTGCATACATTCATGCATGTACACCCACATTCTTCGCCAGTGATTTAACAGCAGTTGCTCGTAGTTCGTGCCTTGGTAGTTAGGTGGTGCTGCATGTCTGTCGGTGCGTAGTGGGTGCATGCGAGAGAGGTGTAGCCCTCCAATTGCGTGTTTCGCTGGCAGTGTGGTTAGCTGGTTGTGTGCTCGATCAAACTAACAACCACTAAACATTCTGCCTGGCAAATACACAATTAGTCAACCATTCAGCTGCTGGGTGAGTATCCACTGCAGGACTGCCCTCGCCTGTCTGTCAACGCAGCAAACTTGTGTTCGCCCTGCTTCGTGCAATGTTGAGACGGGTCGTAAAGTTGTTGGGTGGCTTTCTTTTGGGTTATGTTTTATTTTGGTTATGCCTTCGCACTGACTGTGTTTGGGTTTGTAGTACCAAGTAGTTGTAGGCGGTGTACTAGTCGTAACTGTGGAGAAGTTTATTTTTAGATCATACCTGTAAAGGGAACAATATATTGACTGACAGCATAAGTATGGAATAGACTTAGGCCAAAGAAAAGATAGTCGAATTTTCAAAATGTGTTTGCTATGTATAGTGTTCAGTTAACAAGTCCTGTTCTGATATAAGAGATCTCGTGGTAGCCAAGAATACCAGTGATGTAAATTAAAACAACGGAAATTAGTCATTTGTAGAAACTGGTGTAATAATGCGTTTTATACTTATAATGCTAATTCCCACTTAATGGATTGATGCGTTGCACAAATAAACTTTTACAAATAACAAAAAAGCTAAATGTGATTATGTTGTAGAGTGCAAGGCAAGTACACAAATAAATACATATATAAAAACTTAAAAGCTGGTAAAACTGCTAATGCTAAATATTTTAATAATGTCTCTCACGATAACGTTTGAATAAATACATCTATATAAAATAACTATGAAAAGATGAGTCTTTAAAGACTTTCTAAAACCTGTCAGTGTTCTGGAAGAACGGAATGGGTGTGCATACTGCAAATATTAAACAGTTTATTGGTTTAGAGGACAGAAATAAGAATTGGAGACTGAATTGATGTTTAGGTAAACAGATGTGGAATGGTTATGAAGATATCAATTTGTTTTCAAATCGAAGGAAGATATTAGAACAAGATAAGCACAAAGTAGAACATTAGAAAGAAGAAATGTATATTTGTAAGGTTCATTGTCATATTAATAATAATAATAAGATAAACTCTATTGTGTCTAAATCCTTGGAAACCAAGCTCAGAGGCGCATCAAGACAAAAGGATTGGTCAGTCTCAAAATCCATAAGCAGTATTCCAGTTGTCAACAGATGGGTCAAGGCACTAGGGAGCTATGGTGGATAAGGAAGGTTGTAAAGATATGTTTTTAAATGATGACGGAATTTTGTAACATTTTCAACTGATCTAACACTAAGAGGGAGCATATTCCAAAGAGTTGGTGCAGCAACAGAAAAAGCCCTAGTTCCAATGTTAGTGTTGACTCTAGGAACAAAAAGTAGGTCAGAACTAGATGATCGAAGCTGGATATTGGGGGTAGCATAAAAACATTCAGTGAACCTCCAGTCACATGAATTCACGGTTGATTTGTCTTGTTTCAGGGCTGCCTTTGTGTCTTTTGGGGGTCTACTGATGAGGCTTCAAGGGGATGCGAACAACTTGCATGGCTTCGAGGTTGACACCCATGTCTACCTGTTCGTCAAGAAACTTGCCTTCTAGGGAAGGGAAAGGTTTGGGAAGAGATGTAGGTGTCTGATATTTGTATGTCTTTGTGACAGTGATGGGGAAGTAGGGTGAAAGGTTGTGGAGGAAGTCATGATGTGGAAGAGGATTGTAGGCAGATGTTGTTCAGTTAGTATCAGTTATTTGTAGGTTTAAAAACTGTCTAATGTTTGTATTTGTGTGTCAGTGCATAGTAAACATAACCAGGCGTTTTCATGTGCATGCATGAAGGGAGCTGACGAATTTTGCCTTGAAAGTTGATTTATTCTATGAAAACGGGCTATGGTGCTGCCACCTAGTCGATTTGTTTAGTCACCAGGTGGCAGCACCAAACTTTGTCCAAATGCTACAGAAAGTTTTTGCAGTTTTTTGGCATTTGATATACACCAACAATTCACATGTTTATAAGAATATTGTTTGTGCATTTCCAGTAATATTTAGTTTGGTATTTCAATCACAACCTTTTGGATTTTGGCCACGACCACATCATATAAATGTCATACAAGTTGGTGTTAGTAGTGTTTTGTACTGGCGTAGACAGTTGTGTCATTGAACGTATTATCATTGTCATTTAATTATCATGTATCTATTGACTGTAACTCACTGCCAAGTTGATGCTACGTAATAGGAGAAACATTTATGTGTACAGAGGATTAGGTATGGGGACTAAATGATTCCCAGATCTAGTACATGTGCGTAAAGTCAGTGTTTTTCAATATATGTATACGTGCAGAAAATCTTGCAGATTGCAAATGATTGGAAGTTTACTTCCATAGAGAGGGGCTGAAGTAAAACATAAGAGGGTTTTGAAAAGTAAATGTTAGCAACAAATATTATACACAAGTTTTAAATGATAGCTAGCTTATACGTTTTTAGTATTAATGCATTGCTAGTCTGAGATTCAGGATTTAGGGGGAACTAAATTAATGTTTCGAAATTGAACACCTTGTCATTCCTGAAAGCAGAAGTTTTATATTTTTCTCCAAAATAGGGATATTGGGTGAACTGAAATTAATTTTTGGGTCGTGTTTTGTAAATATTGTTGGACATCGAGTTTGTAATGTCGCTGTTAATGCTGTAATAAAAATTTGGTTCTTATAAAACCCACAACCTACCAATGTAGTTTGTTTCATAGATTGTTACATTAACTTAATTTTACCTACACAGTGACATGTCTTTTGGTGTAAATTCCTATAGTACCCTTACCCCTGATAGCAAGACAAGTCACAAACTCCAACCGTGGTTTATAAAGTCACAAACCTCCACTGTGGTTTACAAAGTCACAAACCTCCATGGTGGTTTGCAAAGAAACAAAACTCCATGGTGGTTTGCAGTCACAAATCACTATGGTGTTTTACAAAGTCTCAAACATTCACAACAACGGTTTACCATATCATGGCGGTTTACAAAGTCACAAACACGATCGTCCACACAAACTACATTTTATTGCATTCTGGATGAAACAACGTGTCATGATCAGTACATAATCATTGGAAGCATAGACATTACACAATGCAGACAACACATTGTACGCCATTTCTAGCAGACATGGAATCTACTCTCGAATCAGCAGAAAGCTTGGGACAAAGTCTACAAAACTGCTACAGTGAAAGCAAACAGGAAATCGTCATCACACAAAACAGAAAAACACAATTAAATATCTATCAGACAAGTGCTTTTGTGTATGGATATAATATATTATATATAAATATTACACAAGAATCATATTTATAAAACAGTTCTGATTGTCTAAGTTATATAATATGGACGTTATTGTCATTAAGTCAGAATCTACATAGCATCATAAATAGTGGCGTCGGTGTTATGAATATGCAAACATGCGTTCCATGAGATTAATACAGACGACGCACATCAATCATTAATATTTCATAAATGTATACACTGTATACATTTGTAATTGCTATACCAATCCCATGTCTAGTATAATATCGTTGGAACAAAAGTTAAAAACTATCCCAGACAACGTATCAGCTGTGATCATATTTAATAAAAATTACAGTCTTGCATCAGTTTATCATTGGTTGCATGTATCAAAATTTTGTCACGTAAATATATGACGGTGGAATTAAAAATTGCATTTGTTGAAACATTTAACCTATGAGCCTGCTCTTTTCAATTAACAGGAATGTACGAATGCCCAAGTACGGTCTTTCTCATAAGACAGGTGTACTAAAAACATCTGTTCCAAGTATAATAAAATCACCGGAAAAGTTGCTGCTATTGCAAAAAATCACGTCTAGCTATCATTTAAAACTAACACGCTATCTATCAGCATTCTATGCCGATAACACAGCCAATTATCAACCAACCTTGAAAAATATAATTACCATTAATAAGAATAAAAATATATAAAAACAGCTTAAAATATACAACATAACAGCAAGTGAAATGTAAAGTGTGTCAAGAATCAGCGAAGCAAGCTGATTAGCTGGCTGGCACACTTGTTTACACACAAAACATGCATCTTGCATGTGGCTTCTTTTCATAGCTAGATCAACGTTGTATGTACTCAATATCAACTATACTGACATGTAACACTATTACAATTAATTACTAGAATTACAACTACACCAATTACACTGACTAATATACGATCAATATCATTCTTTACAATACTTATCCAATCACGAATAATTGGGCATGCTATCAATGTAATAATGAGTGAAACATTCAGCAATCGTTTCACTTATCCTCCGACCAAATCTACAGCCTAAACATGGTTCCACAACGGGAAGTGAAGTCATTGTTTTTCTGAAGCACTCTTGTATGAATCCAGCGACTGCTTCATTCTCGGACAAGACGTGTCCACTTGTTTGACGTTAGTAAAGTCTACACTACTCAGAAGTTATCGTTATTTCACAAACAACATAACGTCAATCGGATCACAACAATCGACAGCTATGGGCCGCTGTTGTCGTTTCCCTCAACGATTTATCCCTGCTAATATATCTTTGGTTCTAGTCAGTCTTTCACAGACTCGATTATTTCAGTATTCCGTAGAGTTAGTGAGTTTACTGGACGACAGTCTACACTGGCTTATGCTGGAAGCACGTAATACTGTTCATCCACTCCAATGACTTCTCCCTCAATGTTGCATGGTTACTAATGGTTACACTATTTTATATATTATCTAATTATATGAGAAACCTAGAGATATATACAATGTCTTCATCAGATTCGTCCAAATTTTTTTACGTGTATCAATTTTGTCTGTAGCAACATTTTGTGTGTGAATCAAGTACAATTGTACGTGATGCAAACTGACTTGGATTTCACCAGTGGTTCAAGTCCAAACACGGCCTATGATGTTTCCATCAAAGACAAGTAATACAGACAGCGTGGCACAAAGCAAGTGCAGTGTGTTGAGTAAAAACTAGGTAAAACATTGTCCCGAAACCAACCTTGTCGCGTAAACAAAATGTGTCAAAAGATGTACACACATCAGGCGAAACAACACGTGCTTTACTGATGCTAACACACATGTGGTAACACACTTTACGTTGGCCAACACACTGGATACAATGCAGCGACGCAAGCGTGTTAATACTTTACATGTAAAACTGATGCCCAGCCAACACAACATTTCTGACAACACAGTTGAAATGAGGCATGTCAACACACTTTGTGTCTGCAATGTGGCTATAAGAAATGTGTTAACACACTATTGAAAACCTCATACTCTGACAACACTATTGACATGTATGTTACATCAACTTGCAACATTTCCCCTGTAACGTCAATCGTAGCAGTACATATTTGACTCAGTAATCGGAGAAGTCACAATTTCAGATAACAATCTCTCGAGCAGGTCTTAATGTAGTGACCTAACGCCACTGCTCACTAAAGCATTTTTTTGAACGGTAGTATTACAACGTTACCACTCTCACAAAAGCATAACATTCAAATAACGTGCAACAACTTCGATGATGAAAATGCTCCCTGGCTCCCTTGCCTCGTGTTCATTTTGTACAACGAAACAATTATTCCATTCTTGTAAGTTTGAAGTTTACTACAGGGTGTATTGTGAAAAATTTCCTTGGTGAAATTACAAAACCCGCTAATCTTTTAACTGCAATGAAACTGATGAATATGCAGTTATTCTGCATGACTGAATGCATGTTCCGCCTGACCGTACACATGTTCCGTTCGACCGAACGCATGATTCTTCAGTGACCAAGCTGGGCACCTGAGGCTGGTTTTTATCTGAGGAAATGTCACAATGACATGTCACTAGCTCCGACATCACTATCTGCTATCACAAAGATACACAGACAGTGTGAGTGCAAAATTTTAGTTGACACTGACATCAGTGACACCGACTGTTGCTAAGCAACGTGCTAACACCGCTGACTGTCACTAACCCAGCGTCAATTTGGCTCAAACTGACACTGACGCGTAGTGACGGCACGCTGACAGTGTCAATCCTGACATGATGATATTTGTGCATGTCAATGCTGCCAGATGCATTGACATAGACAAACATCATGACGATCGACACAATATCAGCACATCACCAAAGCTGCTGTATTTAGTGACATCGATGACACGTTGAGAGCAGGCATTGTCACTACTGCAGGCTCGGCGGCGGAGTTGGCGGCTTTTGGTCTGTGTCACTAGGTGTCGCCGGTGGCTTCTGGGCGGAGTCGTTGCTTGCCACCGTTGGTGACTCGGCTGGCGGGGGAACGGCCTTGGGCTCTCCATCCTGCTCAAAGGAACAAGGTTTGTTACAGCTATATATACCCACAACATTCGTTCATAATATTTACAGAAATGACACTGACTACAATCTGACCATAATTCAGCTAACACATGTATGTGTCTATATTAAAGTTGCATTCAGAGATTGTCCATCTTTTAAATACAAATTTCCAGTATATCACACTGTATATAATAATTTTGTTCAACTCAAAATGTTTAATCCATTTCACTATTTTGCGACTAAATTACTGACTGCTGTGGCAGGTCACAATAATGACTGATCCCTTACCTTGGGGCTCTCGGCAATCATTGGTTCATTCTCCCGGCCGACCTCCTCATTGCGAATCTCTTCCTTCAGTGCAGCTTTCTCGTCCTTCACTTCTTCGTTCTTCAGTGGCTCCCTGTCAATGTCAAACACAAACATCAAACACCTGGCCGATTCTTGTACTTGACTGTCTGAGTGTGGTATGATGAGTGCTCAATGTCCTCAAACGTATCACATTTAGTAGAAAGAGGTTCTAAGCAAAGCTGCCCAGTTGTTATTTACACAATAGTGCCAACGTACATTAATGAAGTTTCACTCATTGGACTGGAAGATTTTTGCATAAAGCGTGGTGAAAATCAAAATACCACCCACGAATAATAATGTCATACATGTTTGAGGAATGTGAATTCATGTGATCACCCCTTATTAAGATATCTAAAACAACATCTACCAGGTACGTGCCACTAAAATGGTGATGTTTGAGGGACTTCACCATAAGGTGAAGCTGCTCAAACATTCTTGGGCATAGGAGGTTTGTAAAAAAATAATTGTGAAATTTAGTGCCCAATAATGTGTCACATTAATATATATATATATATTTGTATTGAACACATCACGACATTGGTTTGAGATGTAACAATTGGTCCTTATTAAATCCATGTTCAGACCACGGTCTTCCGTCAGTACACTTTTAATAGACTATTCTTCTTGATGCTTTAATTATCAGACACCATTTTGTCTTGACAGACCATTTTTTTTCTGAGAACCCATTGACAGACCATTGTCCTGAGAACATCTTTGATAGACCATTCTCTTAAGAGGACCACTCAACCCCACCCCTCTGATGGACCTTAGTGGAGACAGATCACGATTTTTCAGTCATCTGATCTCAGTTTCTTGAATATACAATTGTTGTCTTCACAGACAAATATTTGCTTTAGATATTTATGATTTCAAAGACCAACTCTCTTTAACGACCGTTTTTTCTTAAAATGGTGGTTTCTCAAGACATGGCTTTGTTATTAACACAAACAGTGTCACCAGAATAAACATATAATAAAAAACAGTAAATTTTTAGCAATCATTTAAAAAGTTATCACCTATACAAATGGCAGTAAAACAATAGCACATTTGTAGAGAAATAATCAGTTTAAATTACAACACACAAGCGTCTCTGAAAATAAAAAGTATAAAATATAACAACACCAAGTATGATGGCAACAGTAAGAAAAATGCTGTGAAAATCAATGTGTATAAATACAATAAACCATAACTTCATGAAAAACAAAACATGCAAGTGTCGCCCTCTATTGCAAATGATTTATAACACATAGTGCCAGCGATTTCCACCTGGGGTAGACAAAAAGCGAAGTGGCCAGGTATCTTCTTCCTTCCGTCTTAGGTTCATGCGTGTTGCACGTCGTATTTTAGAACAGTATTGATGGGGGCCATTAAAAAATTATGTAATGCCAGAGTATATGCCTAAATGTTATGGAGTGTTACAATGGGGTTGTTTTCACTACTGTCACCTAATATCGCAGGCATATATTTTATTTCACAAGCTCAAAGCATTATATCAGCTGTTGAGACGCATCATTTCTCAGACATGTAGGGAGTGTCAAACTTTCGAGAAAATGGCATTACATAATGTCTGAATGGCTCCTTATAATAACGCGGTACTATATTGTGTGGCAAAGTGCAGTCACATCATACACAATGGTCATTAAATATTTACTTCCAATGTACAAATGAAAATGCAAAACATATCGTCGAACGAAAAAGCATCTACAATGTATCAACAACTAAAGAAAATGTTTATTTTGACACCAACTTATCTACAAAATAAGGGTGTTTTAAATAGAAACAGCAGGTCATTGTGTAACTAACTTTATCTGCGGGTTGTATTTAAAATAAAAACACAAGTAACTCTGCAAGGCGTAAAAAGCAGCTTCAAACCAAAGGTGATCTAAGATCTTGCTGCGTCAGCTGAAACAACAGCACAAATAATAGCATAAAGAAGCGAAATTGAGACGTTAACAGAATTGACACTGTATTCCATCGAAGCCCTAAAACGGAACACCAAGAACTGAAAGTAACACGACAACAGCTCTTACTCCTCTTGAGTGATCTCCTGTGCCTCGTGAGGCTGGTCCTCCTCTCGCCGAGCCTCAGCTCCTTCCTCCTCCTCCTCCTCATCATCTGCGCCATCTTTCAGGGGCTTCTTCTCGCTGTTCAGGTGAGTGAGATGGAAAATGAGTGGCGCAGTTGGAGGTTATCGTTAATTATATATGAAGGTGTGTTGTTATAAAGTAGCTGACACAGCTACTGCCGTTGCGTCCACCGCTACATTGTCTGCATCTGTGGGTCTCCACATAGAAGAAAACCATGGTTAGTGCAGGAACAGGTAGACACGTGTGTGACATTGGTTACATGTTACAGCTAAGACAATAACACAATCTATGAAGTAGACACATGTGTAGCACTAACAGTGGTTACACGTTACAAGACAACACAATCCACTTGTTTAAACTCCTAACATTACAACAAAATACACAGTCTGACCACACATCATACTTCAGAAATAAACTGTTTGTTTGGTCATGATTCATGTACATCACAAAACAAACCTTTGACATAACGCTCCTGGGAAACACAAAGAATAGAAACGGTTTTCATTCGCAAACAAGTTCACAATTATCATACAGCAAACAATTCTGCATCTTCCACGATGCTGCATTCGTCAAACTACTAAACCTTCTGGCACATAATGTGTTGGCCATATTGTGTGAGGATTTACAAACCAAACCAATGCAACTGTGACAGATCATCTTCAGCCCAGATCAAGTGGTAAACTTTGTCCAGTTTTGGTACAACTCGTGTAAAATTAAATAATGGCAGTTTTGCACCTCGTTATGAATGAGTTTGCAAGTTGCAGATAATCGAGCTTTGTGGGCAGTGGAAGCGTACGAAGGAGAGAGAAGACGGAAAAAAGGGAAGGGGAGGGTGCCTTTAGTAAATGTGTAGAGTGTGCACGAGACAGAGATTGCCATAGTGTAGAGTGTAACACCAAACAGTCTGTGCGAGTGAAATACAGGCAAGTTAAATGTTCTCCAACTTTAAGTAATGTTATGAAACACAATGGCTGCTCTTTGTGAGACTACTACAATGAAAATATAATTTAATGATGGCAGCAAGACAGAGGGACCAAATCAGCAGTTTATGGAAGATAATCTACTTAAACAATTTGTCATTCCAAATAAAAAAACTAGGGCAGCAATTCTTGAAAATTTTCTATACAAGTCATCAAGGTGATAGAGCAAGTCTTAAATGTTGACTTATGTGAAAGCTGTGCATTTAGCTGCAATTGTAGAATATGATCATAGACAAGCAGGTGGGCAGAACATATTGCTACATGGCAGACATAAAGTCAACTGTAGTTGAATAGATAGGACAGAACGTCATCTCCAAGACGACGTAAAACCAACAGACTCAACTGTCGGAACAACACATAGGAGGTGTGAACATCTGAAACTGTAATGTGGGCTGGTCATGTAACCAATTGTAAGCGAATGAAATGCACGAAAAGACAAACACATACAGAAGCAGCACAGGAACAGAATCGAAGTGATAATCGAAGTAAAGAACATGCAACTAAAATACAAAGTGTGATGTCAAGTTGCGAGAATTTGGATGCTGGCGAAACGGTCTGTGCACAAGAAACGGAGAAAATGGTGACGAGACAAGAAAACAAGGAGCGCTGTTGCGACCGAGGCGAGGACACCGGGAGTTGGAAAATTAGAATTTGTGGCACACAACACTGGCACGACAAGAAGCCAACAATAAGCCACTGCCCTCAAAAATAAGAACCTGCAAACTGCTCGTGTGTGTTCGTCGTGAGTCTGACGTGATTGTGGCGAGTGCAATGCAGGTGGCTGTTTCGGGTGCACCAGGGAGAAAGCGAGATCTGTCGAATTCTATTGCGATTGTTTCGAGAAACGCCAACGTCAAAGACTGCAAGCCACAACATCACATCACTTCGAAATGATGTCCTTTCCTTCTGTGTTCTTCCCCGACAATCTGTCTGTTTCACTGAAATATCTGTATCTTTCATCATCATCATAAAATTAAGGTAAATCATACGTCAGATGTGCTGAACAATCAACTAATCCAGACAAGAGATGAATCATGAGTTTGGGCCATTGCAACACTTTTTAGTGTTTCCAAAATGATGGTTTAACTAAATCAGAGCAAAGTACATAATATGAAATCTGCATGTTTTTTCTACAAGACCCCGCAGCACATGGGTGCAAAACACAGGTCAAGGAAGTGTCACGACAAATGTTTGTCCCAGTATAAACAATATTGTGACAGCCACCAACAAAAGATGACAAATGTAGAATGAAATGTGCTACAGGTGATGGCAGAATAAACAAATTCAAGGATAGTCAACAAATTTGACCAGGCTCACCAATGTATCCTATGTCTATGACAGATATGTATTTTATATTCTGTTTGTTTAATCAACATTTTTACACCTGTCTGAGTGTTTGGTGTATAGCTGTTGATTACCCTGAATGTCTAGAAAAGTGTAGAACTATGGCCATCTGCTATCACTTGCTCAGACCAGCATCTAATCTACAAACTAGCGCAACGCTGAACATGCGACCGAAAAGTTACAGTTGCACTTATGTGAAAAGAAACTAACTAATCCCCATCACAGCATTACTTCTAGATTAATCTAGCTCACAGAAATAATGTCCCGGGTTAAAATACCTTACTATAAAAGCTTTGTTTGTGTCTTACAATGTGCATATTGCTTCCATAGGACCAGAGGTATTCTAATTCTTTGAATCTTCATTTATTTGTGTTGTTTAACAATCTGCCGCAAAACAAGCCACCCTCTACAAACATGGCATAGCAACCATTCACCTATATAACTATCAAGTTTGATATGTCATACCAGCTTGTATAGGCCTGTGGCGTTTTCTGTTTTCTGTACTCACTTCATAAGCCTACACAGTAGGTGGAAGTCATAAACACTGTATTCGACAGTGACAAAAATAAGAGCTGTTTGAAGGTTCTTATTTCCAAGGTCATCGGGCGGTCACTTGCCTGATTTCTCTCTCCAATTCCATCACTACATCCTTCCACCTTTCGTTATTTTCACTTGGTGCTGCACTTTTTCGATTTGATGAGCCTCTCATCAATCTAATGAACATGATGCGCAGATGGTGCAAAACACCACCACCAGATGGCAGTGAGGAGGCAGAAACACGAAATAAAAACAGACGTTTCAACTCGTAAACTTTGGAAGCATTTTTGAATGTTACTGTACAATATCGAAACTTTAAAAACACGACTACCTATCCGATAATAAATAAAAAAGTTACGCAGAAGAAAGTTAATCGAAAAGTCAATGAAAGTAGTAAAACAAACTTAAAACATAACCATTCTATCATCATACGTGGTAAACTTGTGGTTGAAATGATAATTTTTAAGTAGGTAGTAAAAGAATAGGAGAATAACGAAACAAACACAACATGAACGACCACTAAACTATTGTAGTTCAATGGTTTTATAAGAGAATAATTAATTTAACAAGAGTCTGACAAATATCTAAAAACTTATTCCGCTGTCCACCATTTCCCTTTTTAAACCCTACCCATTCATCACTTCCCTTCTTAAACCCTACCCATTCATTACTTCCCCTTTTAAACCCTGTGCATAATTAAAACAAGACATTCTCCCTTCTATTCTCATTCTAGCAGGAAATCACTGAGTCACTATAAACTTTAAAAATAAATGATGCGCTGAATGATTAAATTGAGATCTATGAGTGGGATACTAGAAACTGGTCAGACGGGACATGCACAATGATGCAACAGCTGCTTACTCCTGGGTTTCATCTGGCTGTTCCGTTTGTTGCTGCTCGTCCCCGGCTAGCCGAGCTTCTTCTATTGGCTGTTCTTGTTTTAAATTCTGCCTGTTGCGTGTTGAAACAGGACAGAGACACAGACAGCTCAGGTCAACAGTTGTCTAACACACACACACACACACACACACACACACACACACACACACATACACACACACACTAAACACACGTCTAGCACAACACGGTGGTCAAACACGGCAAGGAACACGTGAATGGCTGGACAAAGGAACGGTCAGCATGAGAGAGCAGATCTATATTTCATACACAACATTCAGCAGATTGATGAGCTGCTGTAAAAGATGACTCTGGTGGCATGGTGCATGGAATCAACCATAATTTATTATGCTAGATTGGTGTCAAAGTATGACATTTGGCTGAAATAAGACTGCAGTATTCAATGGACGAGGGCTTGGATTCAGCGGCAACCATCTCCAGACATCTGGTATCCGCCAACAGATCACTGTTCTTGTGGCATATTTTGTAGCCAAAACCCACCTTAGCTGCAGTTCCGATGTGACTTAACTCAATGGCGTTACTAGATCAATAAAACATGTCATTGAAGCAACACACCTCTAACATCAATAACCTACAAAACAACACTTGAATATTGCTAGTGAGTGGTCATCAATTGAAGGCAGTAGTTGTCAATCACGTCTAGCAAGACGGTTAAGATTACCTTGCTACTGTAATGCTGGAAACATTGAAGAAAAACAAAGTTGTATAAATAGTTTACAAATTTACAACATCAGATATGACATTCTCCTCGGAGATTAAAAGGAAAATCTGAAACAGAACATGCAGTAATGCAATATCAGAGGTCATGACCCCGGCTGTTCCATCTACCCACCTTTCTCCCTCCTCCATGGACTTCTCCTTGCTCCCGGCCGCTCCCTTTCCGCATAGCTGCACACAGCAGCAGTGGATGACTCCGCAGCTGTTCATGAAATAGCACGACACGTCGACGATGATGAGGAAGATGATGAAGACGATGATGACAATGCCAATGACTGCACCTGTTCCGAGTCCTGCCGCAGCGAGGGATGCCCTCGGGTCTTCTTCATCTCCACCTACATGAGAGTCAGTGTGTAAGAAATATGTCAAATCATTATTGTCATAAAGTCTCAATCATGCCAGAAAAATCTAGTTTCCCAACAGACTTTCCAGTCTCAATAACACCTCAATTCCCAAGTGTCTTTCAAGTCTCAATCACTCCAGAAATAATACAACTTTCCAAATTTCTTTTGAGTCTCGATCACTCATTTCCCAACTGGCTTTCAAGTCTCAATCACTCCAGATAAACCTAATAACTTCCCAAATGATTCACGAGTCTCATCACTCCAGAAATAACCGCATCACTTCCCAACTGCCTTACGAGTTTTAAATATATTATTGAGCCTCGGAAGGAAAGTTGGAGTTTGAACTTATCCATTGAAGGAATTTTGTATTGGATTTGGAAATTAGTCTCATAAACTCATTCTAAAATTATTCCAACGTGTGACTGGAAAAAACATTGCTATCCACGTGCACTTCTGTAACAAGACAACAGCAAAAGTGTGCAATAGTCTAAAAACATTTAAATACTTACATAAATTCCCTTAAAATATGGCATATGTACATTTATAATATGCAAACCAACGACATCTTGGGGACATCAATGGAGCATGTTATGGTAGTCACAAGAAGCCTATACAATGTCAAAAGCATAATTAGCCCAAAGCATCAGCAAAGCCATGTACATGACAACAGTATTATTGGACAATTCAGTGAAACAGAAAACTGTATTATTATGATGACACCCACCAACACTGAATGTCTAAGAGATGTCATCTGTCAGCATGACAATTTCTTGACCACCTTAGTGGTCACTATAATTTTTGACAGGACAACACAATTAAGAAAAATAACAATAAAACTGACATAAATTAACTTTTATGATGCAGCAAATTTACAATAGCAAATGACAACTAATTGAACATGGCAAATTTACGGCAGCCATTTTGTATTTGTTAACATTCTGAATCCACATGATGGAGATGCAGAATGCTGCAACAAATAATAATGAAAACAAATTTTAAATGATGACACATTCCTGTACTTTACAAGTCACACAAATGTCATGACCGCATTGCTTGAAACAACAAAACGTGCAGGTATGTACATTGCTGCTACATTCATCCTGACAAAATGACAACCGCTTCCCACCATTCCTTGAGTATCAGTGTTAATTGTGAAGTAGATTCCAGCACCACCATCAGCCTGGCATTCTGTCAGACGATGTATTTTCCTTATTTCATGTGCAGTGCATGCAATCAACAGACCAGTGCATACTTATACGCACACTGGTGTACTGAGTCAAACTTTGATGTTCACTATAGTGCTTCCTCCTAGCATGCTTTAATTACACAGACATATGCTTAGCAACTGCACATCGAACAAGGCAAATATGACAATGCAAACTCCAGTGTCCTAGCCTTTTGATTTATGTGACAAAACAGCTTGCTTTTTGATACACCCTTTGAGATCAGGACAGGGGAAAGTAGTTATAAAAATGGAACACTGGAGGATGCTATTATTATCATTTGAGGGACTGCGAGATTATAAGAACCTGTTAGTATAATTAAACAGCGTATTAGGACAGTCTGTGCAACTGTACATACATCTTATGTCAATAGTCATTTCACTGTCATTCAAGAATCAGATCAGCTCTATTCTTGTCGAGTGCCGTATATGCGACGTCATGTTGAAAAATGTACATAGAAGCAAAATCGAGGTAAACTGTGAATGTTTCTCTGATCTGCTATGTGCAAGCATCCCTCCACCAAGCTTTGAAATAACAATGGTTCTCCATACACTGACACACTAAACGTGGCAGAAATGACCTTTTGAAGACGGATTCCAGAAACTGTGTGGTATGATGAGGTATATATATACAATGACATCACAGCAAAGCAAGACACCAACAATGTATGTTTCATGTCGGACGACAAAGCAACATCTTATAATTAAGGGATGGACAAAGCACAGTTAAATGGCAGACACTTAGAATAATTAAATAAATAACTTCTATGGGCGGATCATTTCTGGCGACACCAACTAGTAGTCACCTGACCGTGCAGTGGATGACAATCGCGGCTGAAAGCTAATGTTATGGTGTAGTTTGACCTGAGAGGCAATGAAGCGTGACACATAGTCGGTGAAGCGTGATGCTGAATGAGAAGGACTACTACGCTACCTTGACCTTTGTCTGAGTCACCAGGTACAATTGCAGGAGAATTCGGATCTAAAACAAAACGTTCACACGCAACATGAAGACAGCACAGCACGGGAACGTGGAGAAGACAGGAAACATATGACGTACGTGTGTACATCTGTGTGTACATTCATGTGTACACCTTTCTGTACATCCATGTGCAAATACACATGCTCGTTACATACATCACTTGATACAAGTATATTACAATTTACATACATACATGCAGTACTATGTACACACTCATGTACAATTTGTGTACATATATGTGCACATACATGTACACAGGTGGTCGGACGAGGCACACACGTGTACAGTGATTATACTGGGGTAACCAACACATCGACAAGACAGTTGACGATGAAACACGGGCAGGAGACAGAAGTGTGTCACTGTGAAATGATACGCCTCGTTTCATCGCTCATATGTGGGTGCTACACTGATGAGATACAGAAAGACGATTGACATGGTGGTCCTCTGTCCTGAGATTGTGATGGTGTTACTGTGTGACTGTGGCCCAAGTACGGAGGGGATAAGTTGAAAGTACTGTGACTTAAAGAACCTGGATGCTTGTTGCACATGAATCGTTCAGAGATCATGATGTTAGGAAATGTATCAACATTTTCATGACAAAGATTCTGCTTTCAATCTGCAGGCAAATACATAACATAAAATTATAAACACGTGGATAACAAAATTGTAAATATGCAAGCAAAATTAACAATTTATGATATATATATATAGATTATATACATCTTTCTTCCATAGTCATCTTCATGAAATGTCAACTGTAAGGTAGTTTTTTTTTGTGCGAATAAAAAAGAAATGTATTTGGATAGAACCAGTGGCCATCCTTGCGCACCAGGGGGCGCTGCGGATTACATCAGTCTCAGTACCCCCTGGCAGATCGCTTTGCAAAACTCTGAAGATAAGCTCAACCAATAGTATCACTACTCGGGAAGTTGCAGTGGAAAATTTGGAAGTAGACGTAGTTATCTGAATACATAACACTGCTCAGCAGCTGGAGGGAATGGGTACTTATATTGGGATTCCCAGAAGTCGAGGACTTTGTCTTGGAACTTGAGTACGGGTCGGATGGATGTCTGCACTGTTCTCATGGGTGGCACAGTCGCAACTGACTAAGTCAACTAAGAGTTTGATTCAGCTGACTTCCATACATTGCATAGGACATCTGCCTGGGGTAGTGTACATAGTCACCATCCCAGCTTTTCAGGATGTCAGTAGCATTCTCTTAATGAAATGGTTCATTGATCGTCACTCTCCTCTCCATGTCTCTTTATTGGTGAGGCTGGTTTCAAGGTGTGCTGGTTCTGTCCAGAAAGACCATTGTGAAGCGAGGCATTGCAGTGGTTCTAAGTTGAGCTGGCACCATACTGGGATGTTCTTCCTTTATTCCCTCAAAGTCCCATGCAGTGACTGGAGGGTTGTTGGCAAGCACTAGCCACCAGCACGTTGGTGTTGTTTGATTTATTGTTTATTTGGGATCAACAGTGGTAAGAAATGTTGTCCGGTACATGTGCAGAGTGACATATATACACACAGCAATATTACAATGAATACAACAGAGAATACGTTTTTCATGTACCCATTACCCATGCTGTCTTCAATGTACCAGGAATGTATGTACTTACGGATTGTCTCATAAGGTTGCAAAGTCCAAAAACGTTATGCACAGAGCATTGACTCAAACCACCCCAACCCCTATCGATATGTTGTGTAGGACTTGTGTTTTTACTATCCAAAATAGCTATTAGTGTAGATTTGCGTTAACATGTTGCACTTGCTAGGTAATGCCACTGTAGCAATACTATTTTCTTCACGATATCTGTTGATGATCACATTTCCGTATGCTTTACGTGTTTTGTAACTTTACGAACTCGTGCAATCACCTGTGATTGTTTCTTACAGCTTTTACATTTGTCATTCTGCATGGATTTCTAAATTTCTGGTCTTGATCCAACGTTGAACTAGGCAACTGACCAGTTGGACTCGATACAATCCTGACTGGTGCTTGTGAGTCAGATAATATTTCATTTCCAAGGAACCAGGGAGAAATAATATGCACAGCTGGCATTGCAAGTGCAGTGAACACTTCAGTGTGGCAACTAGATGACCTAGTGTTTGTAACTGCTCTAATATCCATTTTAATCGTATCTCCTGCAAAGCATTGTATTGGTTGTGGCATTATACAAGATGATAATATTATTATTAACAGTACTAGTAATGGTAAATGGGTGTATCTCAAATGCTATGCAAATGTCGGGATCACATTCCAACTGCATCTTTCTTGTCGGTCTTGTTTGAACTCATGCGTTCCTGTCGCAGAATTTATGTTCAACAAGAATGTTGTTTGAACTAATAGACCCAAGATGACACATGGTCATGGAAATCTTGTGGAGTCCAACATTACTTCACCTCTGAAGCACGGTGGCGAGGTGACTAGAGCATTGGGCTCTCAATCAAGTGATTGCACTTGAGTGTCCTCCTACTGCGATTTTGAACCTTGGGCAAATTCATTCACTCCATGTTGTTCCAGTTCACTCAGACTTCTGTATAAATGAGTATTTAGCTATAGACACTGGTGGATGTTTGTGCATGAATAATCTTTGTGCAATAATTGCAGCGTGGCTGAATGCATCCCAGATAAGTTGAGATGATGTTTGAACGAACAGGTCTGCCAGGGAGTAAAGTGCTTTGAACAATCCAAAGGATTATAAAAGACTGACTAGATTTATCAATTCTGTTTTCAAACATATTCACATTCCAGGCAGGTTGAATGGTGTCAAGTGACTCTATGGATAAGGTAAGGTGACAGATTGTATCAATTGACGAAGTCTTTCTTTTTCTATCAAATGAGACCTTGGCTTGAACCTAATGCATTGCCAACAACTGTCAGGATATGCATATGTGTACTGGAAGAACCTAGGACACGGCTTCTTAGGTTGCTGGAAGATTGGAGGACAAAGCTTTTCATGTTGTTGGAAGAATGTAGGACTAGGCTTCTCAGTTTGTTGGAAGAATGTTGGACAAGGCTTCTCAGGTTGTTGGAAGAACGTAGGACAAGGCTTCTCAAATTGTTGGAAGAATGGAGGACAAGGCTTCCTGTGTTGTTGGAAGAATGTAGGACAAGGCTTTTCAGGTTGTTGGAAGAATGGATGACAAGGCTTCTCAGGTTGTTGGAAGAATGGAGGACAAGGCTTCTCATGTTGTTGGAAGAATGGAGGACAAGACTTCTCAGGTTATTGGAAGAATGGAGGGCGAGGCTTCTCAGGTTGTTGGAAGAATGGAGGGCAAGGCATTGATGCTTTACAACATTTATTTAGTGTACACAGATCACAGGAATGCGTGCACGCGTGGCGTAATAAAAGAAACAACTGTTCTGTAGAATGTCTTCCCAAACTGGTCAACAGAATGAACACAACACCGATTAAAATGTACAACTTCAAGTGTAAAATTATGTATACTTGCTGTGCATAATCATATACTCTAATTAAAGTTTTTGGATCTGATGTAATTCTGTCTAATATCTACATAAACATATTATTATACTATCACTTATATTAATACAAGTGTCTATGTATAGGTTTCTGTGTGTACATGCATGCACGAGTACTAAGACCTATGCATAAGCACAGGGATTGTACATACTTGCAGATGCATGCCTCACATGCATGCATGGATGCACACACTCACACAATTCTATATTAAGCATTACACACACATATATATGCTATGGATGAGGTAAGACGTGTGATAATATCACTGTCTGAATTAGTCAGATGCAGCAAGATTAATCTATACATTAAGTACAATAAAACATTAGTCCAACTAAACATTAAATACAGTAAAATGCCCTGCCAATCATACATGTCTTATAATCCCTGGTTTAGCTGCCCCCGTAAGCACTCCAAGTTACACGCATCCAACATGACAAGTTGGCTGCAATCGCTAGCATAAAGAAAACCTTTCTTTAATGATAAAACATAAGCAATTCTATTAATTCTACCACAAGCTTCTAGTAACACATCGAAGACACAATGCTACTATAAACTTGTGTTAACAAATCAACAATGCCACAGTGCTACCACAAACTTATAGTAACACATCGATGATGACAGTGCTACCACAAACTTGTGGTAACATATCGATGTGCCACAGTGCTACCACAAACTTGTAGTAACACATCGACAATGACACAGTGCTACCACTAACTTGTGGTAACACATCGAATATGACACAGTGCTATCACAAACTTGTAGTAACACATCGATGATGCCACAGTGCTACCACAAACTTGTAGTAACACATCGATGATGCCACAGTGCTACCACAAACTTGTGGTAACACCTCGAAGATGACACAGTGCTACCACAAACTTCTAGTAACACACTGATGATGACACAGTGCTACCACAAACTTCTAGTAACACTGATGATGACACAGTGCTATCACAAAATTCTAGTAACACGCTGATGATGACACAGTGCTACCACAAACTTCTAGTAACACTGATGATGACACAGTGCTACCACAAACTTCTAGTAACACTGATGATGACACAGTGCTACCACAAACTTCTAGTAACACACTGATGATGACACAGTGCTACCACAAACTTCTAGTAACACTGATGATGACACAGTGCTACCACAAACTTGTGGTAACACATCGAATATGACACAGTGCTATCACAAACTTGTAGTAACACATCGATGATGCCACAGTGCTACCACAAACTTGTAGTAACACATCGATGATGCCACAGTGCTACCACAAACTTGTGGTAACACCTCGAAGATGACACAGTGCTACCACAAACTTCTAGTAACACACTGATGATGACACAGTGCTACCACAAACTTCTAGTAACACTGATGATGACACAGTGCTATCACAAAATTCTAGTAACACGCTGATGATGACACAGTGCTACCACAAACTTCTAGTAACACTGATGATGACACAGTGCTACCACAAACTTCTAGTAACACAATGATGATGACACAGTGCTACCACAAACTTCTAGTAACACTGATGATGACACAGTGCTACCACAAACTTGTGGTAACACATCGAATATGACACAGTGCTATCACAAACTTGTAGTAACACATCGATGATGCCACAGTGCTACCACAAACTTGTAGTAACACATCGATGATGCCACAGTGCTACCACAAACTTGTAGTAACACATCGATGATGACACAGTGCTATCACAAACTTCTAGTAACACACTGATGATGACACAGTGCTACCACAAACTTCTAGTAACACACTGATGATGACACAGTGCTACCACAAACTTCTAGTAACACTGATGATGACACAGTGCTACCACAAACTTCTAGTAACACACTGATGATGACACAGTGCTACCACAAACTTCTAGTAACACTGATGATGACACAGTGCTACCACAAACTTCTAGTAACACACTGATGATGACACAGTGCCACCACAAACTTCTAGTAACACACTGATGATGACACAGTGCTACCACAAACTTCTAGTAACACTGATGATGACACAGTGCTACCACAAACTTCTAGTAACACTGATGATGACACAGTGCTACCACAAACTTCTAGTAACACTGATGATGACACAGTGCTACCACAAACTTCTAATAACACACTGATGATGACACAGTGTTACCACAAACTTCTAGTAACACTGATGATGACACAGTGCTACCACAAACTTCTAGTAACACTGATGATGACACAATGCTACCACAAACTTCTAGTAACACTGATGATGACACAGTGCTACCACAAACTTCTAATAACACACTGATGATGACACAGTGCTACCACAAACTTCTAGTAACACACTGATGATGACACAGTGCTACCACAAACTTCTAGTAACACACTGATGATGACACAGTGCTACCACAAACTTCTAGTAACACACTGATGATGACAGTGTTACCACAAACTTCTAGTAACACTGATGATGACACAGTGCTACCACAAACTTCTAGTAACACACTGATGATGACACAGTGCTACCACAAACTTCTAGTAACACTGATGATGACACAGTGCTACCACAAACTTCTAGTAACACTGATGATGACACAGTGCTACCACAAACTTCTAGTAACACACTGATGATGACACAGTGCTACCACAAACTTATAATAACACACTGATGATGACAGTGTTACCACAAACTTCTAGTAACACTGATGATGACACAGTGCTACCACAAACTTCTAGTAACACACTGATGATGACACAGTGCTACCACAAACTTCTAGTAACACTGATGATGACACAGTGCTACCACAAACTTCTAATAACACACTGATGATGACACAGTGTTACCACAAACTTCTAGTAACACTGATGATGACACGGTGCTACCACAAACTTCTAGTAACACTGATGATGACACAGTGCTACCACAAACTTCTAGTAACACTGATGATGACCCAGTGCTACCACAAACTTCTAATAACACACTGATGATGACACAGTGCTACCACAAACTTCTAGTAACACACTGATGATGACACAGTGCTACCACAAACTTCTAGTAACACACTGATGATGACACAGTGCTACCACAAACTTCTAGTAACACTGATGATGACACAGTGCTACCACAAACTTCTAGTAACACTGATGATGACACAGTGCTACCACAAACTAAGTAACAAAAGACATAGACTACCAGTAACAAAAGACATAGACTTCCGGCAAACATCAATGCTTATAAAGTGCCAAAACTAGAAGCATTCGCCAACTAATTAGAAGCAAATCAAAAAGTATTCTCTTAAATGTATACCTGCATCTAAATTAGTAACTAAATTAATTTCAATTAATACACTTATATAAAAACATGGAATGTAATTGGTGCACAGTGCTGAAATGCACTGAAGATTGCATCAGTGATATGCGGCTACATAGAACTATTCCTTTCAAATCAATCTTCCATAAACAGCTCTTCTTATTCAATATGACCACTTCCAGACCAAGTCCTGATTCTACAGATTACTGTCCCGATTCAATATCACTTCCAGCTCAAGCCCTTGATCTACAGACGGTTGTCCTAATTCAATCTTCCCATCACTCTAATTATTCTTACATCAATCATTCATCAAATAATTATGGCAATTTGTAATATCATAAAATAGGCTCACTCTCATAATCGTTCGTCCTCTCTGCCTGTGACCGCAATAAGCTTACATTATGAATTAACCAACCAACGGGTCAAACTTTGCAAGACAAAAGCAGCGGATAACACAACATAATTAAAACACCATCTTCCACAAGCGCCTTTCACAAAGAATCATTAATCGATTATAATAATTAGGAAGAAAAACCTTGTCGCACACAACATAACATGTTGACTAGAATTGTCAGCATTTCTTCTTTTCAAGAGCACCAAACACATGCCATTAATCTCTGAGGTTTCTTTATAAAAAACACATCAACAATGATAGTGACTGTGTGTCGACACTTAGGAAGCACATTCACATGGAAGCAATTACAAGTTTTTATTCTGAGAAATAAGATATGCTGCGTTGGAAAAAGACACCCACTAGATGTTGCTCGACTGTTTTCAAAATAGTAAATAAGTCCTTGTAGTTAGCAACGGTCCTGGTAGATGGCAGTGATGTCAGAAGCTTCACAAATCTTATACCAGATGTCAGTTTGAGTTGTGTGTAAATAGTGCAGTTCACAAAGTGCGCGAACAACAACCAGCTAGGTTTAGCTTCATGGCATCTCTCGCTAGTTCCCTAGTCAGCCACTAGGTGGGATCAGAGCATGGCCCGATTGGCCGTGAATGCGATGCACAGTAGCGCTGCCGCCACCGCGACAACAATGTTGCCAGCGAGACAGGTGGCGCCATTTTTGCCACGTTCAATCTGCTCACCCGAGTAGCCGTCGCCGCCAGCTGAAAGGAAACAGCGACAGCGTGAGAAGGTTACATCTAAAGCATAAAGGAAGGACAGCAATGCAACCATGCATCGTGCATATACGGCGGCAATAGCAACCTCACTTATCAACAGTCAGAAGCAACAACAGTATATAGCAATAATTTACATTAAGCTATTTATAGGTGCTGGGGAATTTGAACGCAATTGCCTCGGTTATCCTAGATGGTTTAAAGTAGCAAGGTTCTCTGAAAGTCATAAAATGCTGCTTTCTACAATAAACTCACTACAAACATTTGAGCAGGAAAACACAACTATGATTCTTGATGTTTTAACATAACATAGAAATAAAAATGTAAAACTATATAAGCTTACTTAGGTTTCAATATGACGGGACATTATCAATGGATGTTGACTTGCGAGGTTGCTTGCATGCATACGGGAGGGTAAAGGAAGAGATAGTCACATGTAGAAGGGTGACACATGCTGATTTACACTAATACAAGTGTAAGCTTTACATGTGTACAAGTGTAAATTCAACCTTACACATATACAAGTGTAAAACAGGCTGTTTTATATGTAGAAAGGTAAAACAGGCAATTTTACATATATATGTACAACAGGCGACCAAACATACATAAAGTGTAAGACAGACAGCTAAAGTGCTCAACACATGTACATGTGTGAAACGACTAGACATGTCGAGTTGTGACCGTTATACGCATATGAGAGACATCTAAATTGGTGTGAAATATGCTAAAGTACTACATACATGCAGGTGCTGGGTGGGCAACATCAGGGTGACATTCTACTGACTAAGGCATGAGGGTGATGTGACATAGGCAAGAGGGTGACATGCACACAGCACGAGGTGACATGCTCCTGACAGAGGCATCATGCTAACATGCTCCTGACAGAGGCATCATGCTGACATGCTCCTGACAGAGGAATCACGCTGACGTGCTCCTGACAGAGGCATCATGCTGACATGCTCCTGACAGAGGAATCACGCTGACGTGCTCCTGACAGAGGCATCATGCTGACATGCTCTTGACAGAAACATCATGCTGACATGCTCCTGACAGAAACATCATGCTGACATGCTCCTGACAGAGGCATCATGCCGACATGCTCCTGACAGAGGCATCATGCTGACATGCTCCTGACAGGAATCACGCTGACATGCTCCTGACAGAGGCATCACATTGATATGCTCCTGACAGAGGCAGAATCAGGAAACTGAACTACTGCAGACAACTAAGACGAACAGCTACAAGAGAAAGATTTCAAGCAACGCCTTTTTATTAACTACAGTTGAACCTCACTTTACGGTCACGTCGGTAATACAGCCACCTCGCAACTATGGTCACTCTATGTGCCAAACTGTTTCTGTTACAGTAAAATATAGGAAATTATTCTCTTAATTTCACGGCTACTATATCACTATTCGGGTCACTTTTGTCCAATCCCGGCGGTGACCTTATTAGTGAGGTTCCAATGTATATACGACAAATAATCAAGTCCTGCTTACTAACTATTCAACAAATAATCCTTCTGAATCAGTCTAATTTAATCCTGCCAAGTGGAATCACAACTTCACACTTCATAAATAGGTGAGACTGAGTTTTTCTATGCATCACATTAATTTTGGATACACACTTGATTGACTTGCAATTATCATCAAAAAATTATCTCCGAACCCAGCCCAGAAACCCTCCACCAGCCCAGAAAGCATCCACTGGTCCAGAACATGGCAATAAAAAGTAAAACCGCAATTAAACAGAGCCATACACTGGCCCAGAACATGACTACAGAATTATTAGAATGTACCACAGCAGTCACAGAACCACGGCTATAGAACTTAATACAGCAATCATACAGAACTCCCCACAGGCCCAGAACATACCACAGGCCCAGAACATACCACAGGCCCAGAAAGCCTCCACCGGCCCAATAGATAGCTATAAAAGAAGCACAGCAATCACACAGAATCCTCCACCAGCCCAATAGATGGTTATAAAAGCAGCACATCAATAACACAGAATCTTCCACCGGCCCAGAAAGTAGCTACAAAAGTAGCAGAGCAATCAGAGAGAATCCCGAGAGACTAGAGCAAGCAGTTGCTGTGTAGTATGTACATGGGCACTGCCGTCAGCATGCTCTACTTCCAACACTGCAAGTTACAAAACAGCCAATATTCTTAACAACCATTTCAACCACATTCATTTCCCAGCAAATACATGTGATACTGTAACTGAAGAACGCTGGAACGTAGAGGCCTAGAGAGATGAGTAGAAAACAGTATATGAAGCTATATGAAGCATACCCATGTACACAATGTGAGTACCAGAGAGCAGCGTTGCATATACAATAACACTCACCCTTCTCACCGTGAACATAGCCGTTCGCTGGTCAACAAAATACCAAATCATAAAACTCTCACTATGAGTTCCTTCTTTACAAACTAAGCCAAATGAAATCTGATCTGAAGCCAGCAAAACATATAATAAATTATGAAAAATGAACGGCTTAAAAAAAAATCAAAACGTCATGAAGTTTTAATTTGTGTGTAGTTAATATAAAAATTCAAACACAAAATTGCACTAACTGCATAAATTATAATATATATCTGATGTCTGTGGCTTTAAAAGTGACTTGATTAGCCAAGAAAAGACAGTAAATAAGACAAAGTTCGCCCAGACATAACAGCACGAGTAGCCCAAGTGGCCCAGACATTTTCATCCACCTTGGGCTTGTAACAACTTCACACTTCATAAATAGGTGAGACTGACTAAATTGATATTGGCAGAGTAAAAATATCACCCACAAAACCTGTTTGTAAGTAATTCCTGAAGCACATTTTTCTATGAGACAACAAATCAACAGTAATATTCGACAGCAACATAACTGATGGACCCAGAGTGTGACATCACAACCCATTGCCTTGGCCACCATATTTATATAGATGTTATACATTACTAAGACACTATACATCTGCCAGTTCAACATAACTGATGGACCCAGAATGTGACATCACAACCCACTGCCTTGGCTACCATATTTATATAGATGTTATACATTACTAAGACACTATACACCTGCCAGTTCAACATAACTGATGGACCCAGAGTGTGACATCACAACCCATAATTTACTTCTATGCAACAACTGCAGTCATGTTATGCTGTTCAACTAAGACAAATAAATAATCACTATTTAAAGGTTGGCCTGCCACAAGGGAAAGTCACATCTAATTCAACCAAATAGTGCAAGTCTGAACTTGCAAGTTGCAACAACTGAGTTTACAGCCATTTCTCAACTACTAACAAGGATGGCAGATCAACACAGAAAAGTAGTTAAGTGTTAACGTCAATCACATAAAAAAATAGTTCAGTTTTATATCAATATACATAAATCTGCTGTGAGAAAATTTCCAAGAAATTATTGCTCACTAATACTCACTAGACATTACCGCAATAATAAAATTTGGTTGATGATTTTGCACATAGTGTCCATATTGTACAACATATGAATGAACAAAATCACCTGAGTAAGAAAGAAATGGCTGGAAAAACAGAGAAGCTGGTTTCACCAAGCAGCACACAGATATAGAAAATTGTAATGCTACGATAGTGAAATAACTTCCTACGAGCTCATGGTGTAAATTTGTTTATGTAATAGCTTAGCGGAAGGGTAAACATTATACTGAAAAGTAAGTCACAGAATATGCACGTAAAAACTCTAACTTGCTAGAAATTAGATTATTTAATTTCTAATTGTTTTAGTACATAAGTACTTGTGTTGCTGACTGCAACTGTATCTACTACTACCAGTAAATACAATTAATTTGATGTTAATGTTTGGCTTTATAGTTTGGTCTCTCCAAGTTGTTATCAATTCGTTGTGACATCTTGCAAGATTATGTACTTGTTTAGTGCTCTTTCCATACACTGTCTAGTTGAGTATCTATGTCCTGCTTCACTAACAACCTCACACAGTTGAATAAACACTATATATTTAGCTGAGTATATCTAAACATACTGAAATCACTGGTAGCCTTTGTTTAGCGATATCAATACTGTTGTTACACATAAAGCCTTGGGCAAAATAGGGTCATCAGCATTATTGTTACACAAGAAGGCTTGGGCAGGCCAGGGACATCAGCACTGTTGTTACACAAGAAGCCTTGGGCAGGCCAGGGTCATCAGCACTGTTGTTACACATCACGCCTTGGGCAGGCCAGGGACCACAGCACTATTGTTACACAAGAAGCCTTGGACAGGCCAGGGACATCAGCACTATTGTTACACAAGAAGCCTTGGGCAGGCCAGGGACATTAGCATTGTTGTTACACAAGAAGCCTTGGGCAGGCCAGGGACATCAGCATTGATGTTACACAAGAAGCCTTGGGCAGGCCTGGGACATTAGCACTGTTGTTACACAAGACGCCTTGGGCAGGCCAGGGACATCAGCATTGATGTTACACAAGAAGCCTTGGGCAGGCCTGGGACATTAGCACTGTTGTTACACAAGACGCCTTGGGCTAATGAGGGACATCAGCAGTGTAGTTACACAGGTAGCCTTGGGCAAAATAGGGACATTAGCACTACTGTTACACTTGAAGCCTTGGGCTAATGAGGGACATCAGCACTGTTGTTACACTGGTAGCCTTGGGGAAAATAGGGACATTAGCACTATTGTTACACTTGAAGCCTTGGGCTAATGAGGGATATCAGCACTGTTGTTACACAGGTAGCCTTGGGCAAAATAGGGACATTAGCGCTATTGTTACACTTGAAGCCTTGGGCTAATGAGGGACATCACCACTGTTGTTACACTGGTAGCCTTGGGGAAAATAGGGACATTAGCACTATTGTTACACTTGAAGCCTTGGGCTAATGAGGGACATCAGCACTGTTGTTACACAGAAGGATGCCATCGACACGAAAAGTGATAACCGGAATGTGAACTGTTCACAAGATGAATGTGAAGATGATCTCTTCAGCCAGTTGCCATTACTCATGTCCACCGTCCAGTCTCAATGTGTCCCTACAAACATCACCGCATTGCGCCTCACAAACCAACACAATATTCAGCGGCGACTCGCAGTGACATCATATCATTCAGCCACCTACCTGTGGAAGTCTTGAAGATGAACTCAGCGTTGCCGAGAGACCAGCCAATGTCGTTGCGGGCCTTCACCTCAAGCTGGTAGTAAGTGTTCGGCTTAAGCCACTGCAGACGGTAGTAGAGCATCGGAGCGTTCGAGTCATCATCCACCTTCACATTGCTCCAGTCCTCCAGCTGCTTTATCACCGTCCACTTCCCAGCACTCTCCACCACCTCCACCTGGAGCAACAACAACATCAACAACCTCCACTTGGAACACCAACAACATCAAGAGACTCCATGTGGAGCATCAACATCAACAGTGTCCACGTTGAACAACAACATAAACAGCCTTCACGTGGAGCATCAACAACAACATCAACAGTATCCACCTGGAGCTCCAACAACATCAACACGTCCACCTTGAGCACAAACTACATAAACAACCTCCACCTGGAGCAACAATATCAACAGTCTTCACCTAGAGCACCAACAACATCAACAACCTTCATTGGAGCATCAACAACAACATCAACAGTATCCACCTGGAGCTCCAACAACAACACCAATACGTCCACCTGGACCACCACCAACATGAACAACATCCACCTGGAGCAACAATAACATCAACAGCCTCCACCTGGAGCCCAAACAACATCACTGTATATGTATCGTATTTATAGGTCAAATAAATTGATTCTGAGGTCTGAGTTCCTGGAGCACCAACAACATCAACATCCTCCACCTGGAGTACCAACAAGAGCCTCCACATGGAGCACCAACATCAAGAGCCTCTTATTGATGTTGTTGGTGCATCAATAACAATTATCTCTGGCTACATCTTATGTACGAATAACAATCAAGTCTCCACCTGGCACACAGACAACAGCACTGTCCAATCTTGGCCTCCACAAAAAAATTAACTCTAACCAACAGTAAAATCTACAACAAAACAAATTGATGCTATCTTTTCTGTTAGGCTACCATACTTGACCACGGACGTACCCTGCGCTTGCTGAACTGGTACTCCTGAATGGGGACACCGCCAGTGCGTGGTTTCTCCCAATGGATGGTGTACTCGTTTGGGTAAATGCCCGCGGGGTTTGACAGGAGGATCAGGGGGTACGGCTTGCCTGAAACACAATCACGTTACTCGGTCAGGCCACAAGACCAACCAACAACATTTCTTGACTCCCTCCGATTTTTATTAAACTTGGAACACGCGGTTTGAAATGTACTCCTGCCAAATATCATACACTTACGATAGGTGGAAATTGCCGTAATACTTTTATTTCAAAATCGCTGCATATAAATTATGTCCGGAGGTGCATAAATAGAATTGGCAAAATACAAGAAAATCCAGTGGAACCTCACTAATGAAAACTGACCTTAATAACAAGGTGACCGAACTAGCACGAGTAATTTCATACACTTTATTGTCATAGAAATAACTGCAAATGTGGGTGATGACAATTGTGAGGTAGTTAGTTGTATTACCAATATGACCATGACTGCACACAAGTACTTACGGACGGCCTCTGTGACATAGGTGTGTTCAAGGGCGTTACCGAAGCCGATCTCGTTGCGAGCGCGCACCTTGAAGATATACGTCGTGCTCGGCTGTAGGTTCTCAATGCGGATTTCCTGGCCTGAAAACACAACAAACACCCTCGTCAAACAGGCCACTTTTGCAGTTTCCAGGTAATGTTTCATTGAGATAACCATAAAACTGACTCGACTTGTTTATATAGGTGTAGCCAAAAATTATTAAAATGTGACCAAACATTTATTTTCTTACTATATATCAGTTAAATATACTGGCTTTATGTTTCTACTGTGTACCTTAGCGGTAATTATAACACCAATACAATTTTTTTGCGACAATGTTGTTATTAAAGATTCAGCTCAGTCTAAAGATAAAAAAAACACAAGACGTTTTTATTTATAAAAATCATGTTACATAGTATAAACCAAACCTGGGGCCGAAGTACTCGGTACTCGAGTACACTTTTGAAGTACTCGTACTCATAAAACTTATGGGTCATGGACTCGTACTCGTACTCACTCTACTCATATCTTACGAGTACATTAAAAGTACATCTAAGTACTTTCTCAATATGTACTGGGGAAAATAAATATATTTGGTTATAAAATGAAACTTTCCTGAAATATTTAAAACGTTCAGCTATTTTTTAAATACTTTGTTATTTCTGATAGAATACCACCTTACCATCCATACACATAGTACATCCTCATTCTCTGATAACCATGGCTATGATACCTAAACATGGCAACAGGCAGCATCTTTTCCCAGTCAGAAACACCTTAAGCAAACAATAATTGTAGGCTATCAGTCCAGGCCATAAACCTGTTTGTTTAATTAAGCCACTATGATGTACATAAAGAGCCAATTAGCAGTTAACCCACCAGTTAGACAGGAAATGCCTTTGATGTAGTCTGGGAACTGGGGTCTTCCTCTGTAGAAGTAAGGTGGCTCAAGTCAGACTACCTCCTATACTAGTATAATCCCATGCCAGCAGCCTGGCTAAAAAGTCCAAAGGGGATGCTGGCGTGTTATGTGGACATGTGCTAACCCTCTCAACAACTAGTAGTCTACGATCAGAAAAAATAAATTGCAAACTTATAATATCAGCAGATTGCTGATTGTAGAGGTGAACGAATACGCCAGCCATGTACAGATCATCACAGTGACCCACTGCAGTTCTGAGTTTTCCAACTCTGGCTCAGTTAGTCCCTCACCATCTCAGCATTCCAGCCTCATCAGCCCCAGTTGAAAGGGTATTTAGCATAGCCGAGAAAGTATTCTGCCCTGAATGGTGCAGCCTGAAAGACTCAACCTGTGAACAACTCATGTTCATTCGGTGCAATGGCAAATAGATGATAAGATCATACGATGCCATTGAAATTAATGCCAATGAAGTGAATTTCATTGTTGATGAAATAGAGTTTTTTAGTTTTCCTCATAACAAATTGATCAACTGCCATTGCATATTCACTTGTGGTGAGTTATATAAATTACATTAATTACTAATTTAAAAATACGTTATTATTTAATATTTAAAAAAATGTACTCGTACTTTTACTCATACTCATACTTTTACTGGTGAGAATGTACTCGTACTCAGCTTTTAGCAATGTACTCGTACTTATCCATCGTCAAAGTACTCGTACTCATGAAAATGTACTCGGCCCCAGGTCTGGTATAAACTGCATCTATCATAACATCTTGACTAACCAAATGTGCAATAATAAACTACATGTTAAAAATAACCTGATCATTATCAGTTTGTGAATATCACTTTGCCATTCGGTATGCAATGTATTCGAGCAAAAACATTCAAATTAGGTAAAATTACATGAACAAACTGTTGGTTCACGAATAAAACTTCTCCAACTTCAGCTTGAATAATTTAACGACTCACATTTTATATTAGAAAGTTAACCATGATAAAAGAACAATTAATAAAAATGGGCCAAGAGGCCCTAAAGTCCTTTCGACTATATTGTGAGTTTGTAATTATTAATGAAATGTTTTTTGGTGAACCATAGTTACAGATCATTAAGAGTTATGATGGAAGTAAAATGTTGACATGTTTAGTGAAGACTATATGCATGCCGGTGAAAACACACTTGGAAATAAAATATTCAAGTAGACCGTTTCGTGTAGATTGTATATATTAGTTAATGTGTTATTAAAAATACTGTAGAATTTTATTCTGATACTCTGCTATTTAGGCCGATTTCCAGTGGTTGCAGAAACCTAGCAGGAGAGTTGGTGAGCTGCAATCTCACATGTAGCACAGTTAAACGTTGTTTAAGAAAATGTGCACACATTTTCTGTTCTCATTTTGCCTTTACCACCCTCCCCAGAATGGAAAGAAGAGATGAACTATAATAAAACATTGTTTGTTCACAAGGTACATATACATATCATGCATTTTGATTTTAAAACAATACAATTAATACTAATTGAAGCTGCAACATGTATAGTAAAACATCTTAATAATATTCATTGTAATTTTGGCTAACTATGCTTTAACCTTTTCGAGTAGACCTAAGTTATTTTATTTTATACATTATTTTATACGTAAGTTATTTTATTTTAATCCTACATCATATCTTTATATAGCATTGATAATTAGGTTTATTGCTGTTTAAAGTTTCTCAGGTTCTGCCAGTGAAGTAAGGATTCCCTAGGTACAGCCCACATGGAGGCATTCTGTTTGACGCTGGGACAATGAGCAATGACTAGTCCAATACACATAATCTCTCTTGACAGGGCGCTCCACTCACCCATCCTAGTGATTAGAGATAAGGCAAAGTCCACTATCCAGTTATAAATGGAGACCAGTGGCCCAGGCTACTGCAGGAGGCTTACAGCAGTAGGGAAATAGTAGGAACATTTAGCATTTTGGGGGGCCCTGAGGTACCCTTAGAATGATTAAATCAAATACAGATTTCTTGTGTATAGTGGCATTACCATATGAAATGTTTATTCAAAATCAGAACAAAAGTCAGGGTTTCCGCCAGAACAAATAATTTTGGTACGGAGTTAGTTCATTGTGAGACCGCTGAACTGGCACGCTAAGCCTGCCATGGGTGCCTACTACACTACCTAATGGATGGGGGGTGTGGGGGCCCTCCCCCAGAACAAAATTTGATTTCTAGATGCTCGGAGATGTGATTTTCTGGCATTTGGAGTCGGAAATCCCGCCCTGCTCATGATGATCATTTCCATGTTTCGTAGGAGAATGAATAATAAATGTAACAGTCAGCAGGAAAATCGTAAAATGTAGTATGGTATCTTGTTGCGTTATTTTTCTTCACCAAGAAACAATGAATACTCGAAAACATCGCAAAAAATGTACAGCCATGACAGCACGCCGTATTCTTTACACTAAGCCTACCAATATACTGGTACGCCATGTTCTATCCTGGGGTGAAGGCTTCAATCCCGCAGTAAATACCACGTTTAGCCAATCACAGAATAGTTAGCATAAACGTGTTGGCACGGGCTAATTTTTCACCTTTAAAAACGTCATCAAGTATGAGTTTCATTGCACAGAATAAAAAAAAAAAAATTAAATCTGGATTTAATTTGGGTATGTATCTGTACCATAGAATTATTTTTGGGTACGTAATTTTATCCTTTTACCCTGCTGGCAGAAACACTGAAAGTTACTGAAGTTTAAAAAAAAATAGGAAAATTTACCAGTTTTTGGGGCCCTGAATAATTCAATCAAATACAAATTTCTTGTGCATAGTAGCAGTACCCTAAGATACATCTATGCAAAATTAGAAAAAAAGTTGCTGAACGGTTTCTGAGATATGGCAGGTAACGGCGCATGGCAGATGCGGAGTGATGGCATAAGCCCATTGGACCTTTGGCCCAAAAGATTAAAAAGTATTTGAAATTATTACAAAAATGACAGCACATTAAAATACAAACCAAGAATTCTGTGGGAAAATGGAAGAACACTGAATACCACAAATTGGAATGTTGCAGAGTGAAAGTTTTAATTAAATGTGTTCAACTAAATAACAACTGACACATGACATGTCTCAATAACAATATACAATGTCTATAAGAACAAAGTTAGACACAAACATTGTTTAATCTAACAGGTTAACATAACTGAATAAACATTAAATAGCACCGACACTACCTTTGTTTTGGGTACGTCAAATCTAAAAACATGCTATTAAATATCACATGCAGCCTTAATTAAGTATTTTCTTATGTGTATGTGACATCAAATACAAGTTGAGGATTTTTTTTCAATAACAAATATATATTAAATTTCAAAATGATGTGATTCCACACAGAAATTCAAGATGACAGTAACAAGCCTAAAAAATTATGAAATGCAAAACCACACAAAAATATGTTAAATGTTAACCTCGTTATATAGCAACCAGGGCAGGGGATGAGATAACAAAAACATAAATATGATTATTATTATTACATGTATTAGAGAACTTACAAGTAACTTAAGTGCTCAACTACACTTTGTGATATGATACAGCTATGCCAACTTGTTTAGTGCTTGATTAGCATGCACGACTTGAATGCACACACCACGCATGTTACATATTGTCACATGATATGAAAGTATAAAGTTGTTTGTCTAAAGGTGGATATTGCCTTGAAATCAAACATTAGCCATTAGGTATAGTTTTAGTGCCTTCTTTTCTATCTTGACACAAAAAGTAATATGTATTAGTTGTATATTCTACACCTGAACATCAGTTTGAAATGTGTATTTTGTTACTGTGTCAATATTATGTGCATATACATAATGCCGGCATGTAACCAAGTAGTATATTAATGTATCCGGTAGGACAAATATTTACAATTAACATAAAATATCTTTCAGGATACAATGAATATGGTGAAACGTTTTGTTGTTTTGTGACAGATATTTAAGCATTTTTTCCTACAACCTTATCGCACACTTTACTAATTCATTATGCAAATATTTATCACCCAGTCAGTACATGTTACATGTCTCCCATGTTTGTCTAGAAAGATGTTGATAATGTACGGTTTATTCTGTCGGACAGAATCAATTCCTTGGAAGTTAGATTCAGTAGTTGAAATGGGATGAAAACCAAACATTTTCCACTGGACTGTCATTATTGTTAACTATTATCAAATCATGCTGATCATTAACGAACTACAACACATTTAGTAACATAATGATCAATGACAACTATTTTGGTGTAGTCATTCACACGGAGAGGTGACATGCACAAACCGAGTTTGATCAAATATTTCCGTTTCATTATCAACTTAGTACGAGCTAACAGCAATGACCTCTAGGGAGAAAATATACAATGAAATAAGGTGCACAAGGAACTACAGGTAAATTGTGCAAAGTGACATCACATATATGACAGGGTGGCCTTTCTTTACAACTCAGTAGTTTCTTTGTTATCAATGATATTCTGAGGGTAATTATTTGTCAAAATATATTACAATTTTTAGGCAATTCGTACACAATGTTGGAAATCTTTTGTACCTTTATTTCAATATCTTGGAATATTTACAAATGTTCTCACAATTTTAGTCGAATAACAGCTGCTGTAAAAATACACACAGTACTGATGGATTACTATATTCTCTAGTTACTATTAGCCTGTTTGTATTTCTTGGTTTTAGTGTATGTATTGAAGATTAATTAGCCACTGTTTCCAGTCTACATAATATTATATTCTTAAATCTTTTATCAGTGTTAATAAAGCATAACTTTCTTGACTTGTGAAAGTTAGCATACAGAACGAAGCGCTAAAAACGATTCCTCACCCTGACTACACTTTAGCATGTCACTGTTCACTATCATACTTAACTATTCAGGTTTATTACCCCTCTGATCTTAAGGATTTAGGTGCTATAGAAGTTTAACTATTGTTATTACCCTAGCCGGATGATTGCAACTTAACAAAATTAACCCATCTATCTGTCAGGGCTGTTGCACTTGACGGATTTATATCTGAAGGAGTTTGTAAAAACAAAGAACTGTTTTACAACTTTACGCAATGCTAAACTTTGGTATACAACCGAATGCAACTGATGAATAAATAACTGATGTTGTGACATGTACATTTATTTCTTCTCATTTAGCATTGTCAGGTAACACATACACAGAACAGGTATAACTACAGCTGCCCAAGAGATTCTCCACTTACAATATCCCCAAACTTTAATGATTTAATAATTCGTCACGTAAAATATTATAAAAAAATCTGTTTTCTTTCAGTGAAGAGGGACAACTACGTGGCTGTAATGTTTTTACGGGCAAGATCATAATTAGAGGTCTTGTGAACACAAGTGCTGCCAAACAGAACGAGCAGGATTTCACAGCAAAGTAAGATGTTTAAAGGCCCCAGTCACTGCAATATGCACATGGTAAAGACGATCTTTTAAACTTTCTTGTTTCACACAAATACACTCAATCTGTCAGTCAATACTTTTCTTACTTTCTTATCTCTAATTTACATTTTAAATTTTTACACCAGTAGTTAATGCTACAATTTATTACTTTTATTATCACACTATTTGTCAAAGGTATATGTAGATTTGTACCGCAATATCTAAATAAACATTTGTTGATATAAAAACTGGAACCTTTGCCTCACACATACCGATTAAGAGCAATATAATTTAAAAGAACATTTCATAACATAACCCACGTCACAATAAAATGCACCCACTGCTTCATACAAACAGATTAAGAGTAAATCGTGTGTGAAACGTTTAAAAGAGCATTTCTTAACATGTGTGCCCAATTTGACAGTGATCCTGATCAGTGGAAAGCCAAAATGTCTGCAGTTTACATGAACCGTGGTGAAGGGGCAAGAAACTCGACCGTCACATGCGCGAAGTCGAGCTACAAACGTTCACTGTCATGTATTGTAGGAGGTATGTAGGCACTTACGTGTGTTGCTCGACGTGGGCACATTATCTGCACAGAGAACAAACAAGACGGCCACATGAGTATAATAACGCAGCCCAACGTCGCGCTATCAGTCTGCAACTGCATGTCTGTCAAAGTCGCCTCGTTTAAAATGCATTTACAATAAAAATCTCAGCGACACATTTACTCCGATTCGACTGCAATTTGAACGAGTTCTGCACCATATGTTTTGTAATAGCGACAATAAATGCACTTACCGAGAGAGAATTGCTCCGAGTGGCTATCGTACGCCACCTGGTAGCGGGTGATGCGGTTGCCACCATCGTCACTAGGAGGAGTCACCGACAGCACAATGAGTGTGGGCGTGGATTCCTTCACTATGACAGCCTCTGGCTTGTCTGGCACTCCTGTTATAGAAAAAAACATGTTTGTTTTCACTACCGGTAAATTCAAGAACGCTGCAGCTACTTACATACATACTGACTTACATATAATACTAACACTCATTGTCTCACTCATGCAAAACATACATTTTTTATTTTCCACTTAACTGTTCTGTTCCTATGTTTACTTTACACCCATAGCACCATTATCTTCCATGATTTTACTTAACTAGATACTTACATACAAAATTAAATATAAAGCAATTATCATTAATATTACTGTTATTATCATATCATAAAAAATGCAAATAGAGTGGCTGACACATTTGACATATACACTGAAGCAACGAAATCATTGGCCGTGGGAATGTTTGCATATGGATCACCTTGACAACTGTGCCACTTACTCGCTCTCTTCAACTCAATCGACCAGTCGGTGCTGCCCATCTTGTTGGAGGACTTACAGGTGTATATTCCATAGATCCATCCCTCGTCTTCCTCTCGAACTTTCACCTAATAAACACACAAACCAGGTGCTATGAAACCAAGCAAAGTACACAAATCAGCAGCAGAAATGTGTTTACTTAAATAAAATTGACATTGTAAAATACCAGGAGGTTGTCTTTTTCATAGTAATTAATATAATTTTCTTAAGACTAGATTTGAAGGACAAATTCAATGATTTCAACAGGGATCCTAGCTTCATTTGCTTTCAGCAAAATCAACAGTTCATAATCAGACTCTCAAAGAGATCTATCTTGCATGGTTTGATGACTTAGACACATTGGATGAGATGGTATTATGTTGGACAGAATGTAAAAGAAACAGCTGAAGGGAAAGTGTTGGAAGTCTGCGAGGTACCAGCCTATGTATATGGGCTGAGAACACTTGCACTATGACAGAGAGAAAGAGGAGGAAAAGCTACAGGTGGCACACAATATGTAGTTTTGGAGAATATGTAAAGATAAACGAAATGACAAAAGGAGATGGTTGAAGAAAGATAAGAGATCAGTATGAAGAAACACCTAAAAATGTAAGTAGTTAGAGCAGACTGTGATGGGCATAATGTGCAGGGATTGAGTGAGCTGCGACTGATCAATACAAAGAGCATGGGAAACTGAAGACGGCTGTAGAAACAGAAAAAGACAAAAATCAAGATGGAGAGTGTCAATTAAGAGATCTTGAAAGGGCAGGAACGAACAACCAAGGGTGGGAGATAATGGCAATGGACTGAGACAACTCACCAGAACAAACTAAGTGATGAACCCCCAACCCGCAAGTGCGAAAAAGATATATAAGAGGGGATGATCGGGGCCGAAGAAATGCTTCAAAATGTCAACTTGGCAGTGTTGCAATACAAACAAGACAGAGGAGGGAAGGAGATAGGAAGGGATGGAGGGAGGGAGGGAGAGTGGGTGGGAGATATGGGGAGAGGGAGGGAGGGAGGGAGGAAGGGAGGGAGATATGGGGAGAGGGAGATATGGGGAGAGAGGGATGGAGGGAGGGAGAGAGAGTACCTATTGATACCCACCTGCAGAATACTGTTATGTCCCATCTCGTAGATCTTGTTGGTCTGGTTGTTCTCGAGGATCTGGTCAAAGCGCCACCATTTAATGAGAGGCTCGGGTTCTGCGACCGAGTGACACGTTATGTTGCGCACCATGCCTGCCCACGTGTACACATCGTTGATGTTGTCTTCAGCATGGATACGTGGCCTGTCTGAAAACACAAACCAAGTACTTGTGATCAAATACAATTCCACGCAGATTAGGTCAAGTACAAGTCATTCTAAAAACCAAAATACAGGTGTAATTAGAAGTACATTAGCCCAAGTATGCTACAGTAGTATTGATCAGTAATAATAATATTGAGGTGTCAATTATTAACTATTTTGAAAATGTATATATTAATTGTAGATATCAGGATGGGCACTCAAATCTCACAGACAAAGCAGTAGGGAAGTATCATTTTATATTCTAAATACTTAAGGTATCTACTTGAAATGTACTTGATATTTTAGCAAGTACAACTGACCAAGTACAAATACAAGTACTTGTTATTTCAAAAAACCAAGTACAAGTACTGAAACTATGTACTTAAATATAAGTACATGAATGTAACCTTGACACAAACTTAGAAATAATGTGTGGTCTGATATATAGCATTTGTATCCACCTATACAAGGCACACTTGGTGCTTACTCCATTCTCAGAACGTGAATTGGCAGCAGCTACCCCTCCTGGCAGAGGTGTTAGGTAGATGGGACCAAGACACAAGCGGTGTTGGAGTCAGGTGGACTCGACCTCAGTCCTCTCTATCACTACTCTGGTGCTCTAACCCTAAACGCCCCTCATGACGTTTGTTGTACATGAGCCCCTTAATTCCAAGTAACCCATCAACTATGCTGTTGATTAAATTTTTTTGTTTTCATTTGTTCAAATCAGCAAAAATGCATATCCTTTGGATGGCACTACATACACACAGACAACGGTTTCCCAAAGTAGTCATACGTGAACCAACCAACTATCGACCAATTAGTCTGATGAGTGTATTCAATAAAATCCTAGAAAAGTTAATGTTGAAGAGGTTATTAGACTTTATGGATAAAAATGACGTTTTGTCCAAATATCAATTTGGATTTCGTAAAAATCACTCGACTACGTTAGCGATTATTGAAATTATAGAAAATATTAGAAATTCTCTTGAAAATGGCGAATTAGTTGTTGGGGCATACCTTGACCTAAGTAAGGCTTTTGACACCATTAATCACGATATATTGTTGTATAAGCTGGATCATTGTGGAATAAGAGGTCATGTATGTAAATGGTTTAGACATTATTTAAGAGATAGACAGCAATGTGTTAGCATTAATGGCACAGTTTCAGAATATGCTCATGTTCAAACTGGCGTTCCGCAGGGCTCCATCTTAGGGCCAGTGTTATTTCTATTATATATTAATGATATATCAAGTGCTGTGGATCACGTATCTTTGCGATTGTTTGCTGACGATACTAACTTGTTCATTACTGGAATGGATGCCAATGATACTGTGTATACGGCTATGGAGAAGTTAGAATCGCTTAGTGTCTGGTTCCGGTACAATCAACTAACTCTAAACTTGAGTAAGACATGTTATACAATCTTCAGTAGACATATGGAACGTGAAGTCGTGCCATTATTGTTGCAGGGCCAACGCATTGAACGGGTTAACTCAGCCAAATATCTGGGTATATATCTAGACTGTAAGCTGTCATGGTCGGAACATATTAAGGAACTTTGTTCAAAGGTGTCTAAGTCATCAGGTTTATTTTATCACATGGCCTCGTTCATAAATGCCGATATGGTCAGGCAATTATATTATGCCTATGTATTTCCCCATATTAATTATGGGATTGAATTATATGGATCGGCTTGTAAAACTAACTTATCTAAAATACAAGTTTTACCAAATTTATTACTTAAAACATTAGCAAAACGTCACCGCCGTGACAGTGCCACAGCATTGCATAGGGAACTTAATATACTTAAAGTTCAGGAACTATTTAAACTAAATGTTCTAATATTTGTGTATAAACAGCGTACGAATCAACTTCCTAGTCTATTTCACCAATTTTACCAATGTAATAGTGACTTCATAATCAGAAGTTCCAGACAGGAGAACAATTTATATATACATAGATGTAATTATAGAACTGGAGAGAACTCCTTGAAAGTAATAGGGGCTCGTCTTTGGAATAAACTACCTGTAGACATTAAACATTCGAAAACGCTAAATATGTTTAAGCATAAAGCCAGGAGCTTTATAATTGGCATTAACTAAAGCTTAAATCTAATTACATATTGTAAGAAATTCGCTTGTGAATTTGTTCTTATATTGGTACAACATCTCTAGCTTTAATTTACAGAAGTCGTTAACCTGAAGCTATTGCAATTGAATACAACCTTTATATACGTAATATTATGTATGTGGGAGTAACCTATATGAGTTTGATTTAATTGGCTACCAGATCGATAAGTTATACTTCTCTGGTAGCCACCTCATCTGTGTTACATTGCTCTTGAATTGTGCTGTATATTATCTGGATGAGGAAATAAATTTACTTTACTTTATTTTACATGAAGTTTGTTGTACATGACGTTTGTTGTACATAATGTTTGTTGTACATTATGTTTGTTGTACAAGACGTTTGTTGTACATGACATTTGTTGTACACGGGGTTTGTTGTACATGAGGTTTGTTGACATAAATTAAAAACGAGCAGTTTTTCACAATGCAAGTTACTCAAAACGCCCTCAACTGATCAGTGGCATTTATGTGACTTGAAACAATGATAGAAAACACACGTAATGTTGTGAACAAATGATTAACACTTGTCTAACATCCGGCATAGATTATAAAACAAGTAAAAACCCCCAACCCGTTGAGAAGTTCATAAAAAATAAAGGCATTCCTTTTCTTACAAATGGGTCGTAGACGAACCCCTGAAACTTTGGCATCCGAGATGGAAACAGTCCAGGTGAACATTTTTATCATACATACCAGGGCCCGTACACAAGGACAGATATAAAATATAAGGCAATTTCAAGGTTAATGAAAGGAACATTCAAAGCTATTTAACCGAGAATGAACGGGCACCAGACCATTCACAGCGACCTACAGGTCAAAAAAAAAAAAAGTGACATTAGAACACTAGCAACTAACAGATCTGGGTGGAATGCTTTGACTGCCTCCATACATCATTAGATGCATGAGCTGTTAAGTGTAAGTATGTAACACCCATAAAAAAGAGGTTGGTCAAGGAAGATCAGTTTGAATGAATAGGAAGCCCTGCATCATAAAAATGGGCCAAGTGGCCCTGAAGTCCTTTGGACTAATACGTCTATATGTGACCCCGGCTGACCAAATGAGTGAAAAGTTATATCCTTGTAAAGGTTTGGTAGGGTGCTTTACACGGTTTCAACAAATATAACTGCTACAAAAATTGGCAAAGTTATGGAGCATTGAACATGGTAGGGATCAAAAAGTGAAAAGAAGAAAACGGCTGTTGAAGTTTTACATTATATATGCAAATGGATTGCATGGAAATATTACATGCACAACATTCAAATGTGGCACACAGTATGTAATATGTATGTTATGTTGCAATGATACACTGGAAGTACAAATGTCCTGCTACAAAGACTTCTCAAGTTATGCCAGATTATGTCTTCATGTGTAAAACTAAGAGGACAGATTATTTGAGAGCAAAAGGTAGACTCACTGTTTGACACAGTTTAAAACCTACAGGCAACTGTCCAGTTTAACAGGGGTCAAGCGTGTCTACTCTGCCTGGGCACTGTGACCAATTAAAGATTAGTCAAGGTCTCAATGGAACAGTAGCACTAGGCTTTAGAGTTTAGTCATGGTGTTGACTTTGTGGCACATTAAACAAAATCTACTGTTGGGGTTGTCTACTCTGCCTGGGCGCTGTGACCAATTAAAGATTAGTCAAGGTCTCAATGGAACACCGTAGCACTAGGCTGCAGAGATTAGTCATGGCGTTGACTTTGTGGCACATTAAACAAAATCTACTGTTGGGGGTGGTCTCAAGGGCCCTTCTCAAAACCACATGACTAGATAATGTAAAACTTTTGCACTTTGGGGGCCCCTTAGGTGCCCTTAGAATGATTCAATCAAATATAGATTTCTTGTATATAGTGGCAGCACCCTAAGATACATCTATGCAAAATTAGAAAAAAAGTTGTTGAACAGTTTTTGAAAAAATAGGCCAAATGTTACATTTTTACCAGTTTTGGGGTCCTTGGAGGCCTTAGGGAGCCCTTATAATGATTCAATCAAATACAGATTTCTCGTGCATAGTGGCAGTGCCCTAAGATGTCTATGCAAAATTAGAGAAAAAGTTGCTGAACGGTTTCCGAGATACGGCAGCTAACGGTGGACGGCGGACGGAGAGTGGTGGCAATAGTCCCTTGGACCTTCGGCCAAAGGACTAAAAAGGGATCCATGGGCAACTGTTGTGCAATATATGCAGATAAGCTGATAGGCAGCAAAAGTGCTCCCAAGCCAGGGGGGACTACTGATGAACAAATGCTACCAGGGTCAGTGGGCAACTGTAGCCAACAGCAGTGCCATGGATTATGCAAATTAAGCAGATATGGAACCTGACATCAGCAGGGAATGCACTGGCTACCAATGAACAAAAAAAGCGGCCGGAGGCAGAGCCTAATTAAGGCTTTTCAAAGTTGCAAGCCAAAATTCAAGGATATCAAGGCCTTGAATTAGGAGTGATGTAATTCAAGGTTTTCAAAGATTTCAAGGCCCCATACGGACCCTGACATGTATAAGCTAGCTCGATCATAGTTTGATATTCACTTACATTCCACCAGGATCGTTCCATTCTGACGCCACTCGCCTCCATTGTTGGTTGCGATGCACGTGTAGTTGCTCGAGTCTTCTGGAGTCAAGTTATCAATGGTCATTTCGAGTGTGCCTGGCGTCGGGGTTCGCACGCTGATGCGACCGTTGTCCTAACAAACAACAACACGATTCATCAGATTGAGACACAACCATTAACCAAAATGCTTTCTGAACCGATCAAGTCCTTGTTTCCGTGGAAAGATGTCACAGAAAGGGAAATACCACCCCTCTTTGGAGACCTACACACCACACTATTTCTAAATGTATGTGGAGGTAAAATAGGTTGGCCTATCAGTTTGTTGTATATCTTATTCACACTGAGGGAACATCACATAGACATATGCAGACTTGCCTACCAAAACTTCCTGTCAGGAATCCATCTTCCCATTTACACTGATTTTCAGGAATATACGCTTCCTGTCAGTAATGCAGAACCATGTCAGATATTGTTGCCGAGATGGGGGGGGGTAGCGACAGGTCAAACGATGGACCGAAACCATTATATTACACTGTCATCGACATCGTCTAGACTCTAGTGACTGTATGATAGGCTGTTAATGATAGACTAAACTTAATAAATACACTAACTTAGTCTTAGTACAGTCACTTGGCCTAACACTACAACAGTCACTACATTTTTGCATTACACATTTCTTTTGGGTTGGCGGTGGCGTCGTTTCGCTGTCAGTCATCATTTCGTGCCGCATGACTTCGTTTTGTTTGATCGCGGAAATGCGAATTTGTCATAACGCTGTTTCCTATTGGTTACATTACGACCAGACTCAGCGAATGAAAAACCATGTCACAACATGCTGCATACATATGCTGCCACCTGTTGAATATAGTGGAACCTAAATTTGAGTGATTGCCCAACATGGTCAGTCCGTAATATTTTCATCCCTCACCGTAATACCGTAATTTGAGGTGACTTTCCGGAATGATTCCGGACAATCCGGAATGGTAGGCAGGTCTGCATACGACACAATAGCATGCACATGTGCCAACAAGCCTGAATTACATTGCTATCCCAGTGTTTGCTAATGTCGTATTTTGGAATTATAACTTGGGTTATTTGCAATACAATGCCAAATTACTCATGCTTTCAGACATTTGTACAATATCTTTTTAGCAAGTGATAATTTTTCCTCAAAAATTTTAATTTTTCGATAACTTATTAATGAACAACATCAAATCTACCTGTCTCCAGGCAATACTTACGTTTTCACCCTCCTCAAACGCGAGAGGACTGCCGACTTTGAGGAAGACCATGTGGGGAGCTGGGATGCCATCAGCGATGCAGGTGAGGGTTTCAGAGTCACCCTCTGGTCTCGTCATGTTCTTCAGTTCTGTCACCCTCGCAGGAACTATAATAGCAATGTGATTTACATGACTACACCATCATCTAGACTGATAGCATTACACAAGCACTGTCAGGAAGATATTTTTAATATTAATAACTTTTAGTATATTTTATCTATTAGTTTATTCAGCAATTGACCTTTCCATTATGTGACCTGTTGCCTAGCAAAAGATTCGTCAAGCCATCAAAAAAGGATGCCAAACACGTGGAGCGGTTGGCCGTATATTTTGTTGAAATTCTGGCCCCAAACATTTTTATTCATGACAAAAACGTAAGGTAAACACAAATCTTGCTAAACCTAGCTAAATCTGGGTTCGTTTGCTCTGGATGTCAATCTTGGTACACCTTGTTAAACTCACCGATGACCGTGAGTTTGCCCTCCATCGTGTCCTCACCGACGTCGTTGATAGCCATACACTTGTACTGACCACGGTCATCCTTGCTCAGAGGTCGGAAGTTCACCGCTCCACCGTCCTCATCCAACTGCACGCGCTCAGATGCAATAATTGGTACCTGACTGCCCTCCTGAAACACACAGCAAAATATTGTTCTAATCAATAAAAACAAGTTTGTGAATCAGTGATTTTTTCACACTAGTAAATTTTTTTTATTGTCACTTGCTGTGATTGTTGGTCTAGAAAGCTAGTAAACGCTTCGGATTCAAACTGCGGCTATTCGTTTCTAGTCAAGATTTTACTATCTTTTCCCTAATCAATAAACTAACAATGCAGCATTTAAATAAAAAAACGTTTTGAGCAGACTTGTGCAAACTTGTATTTTAATGACAATATAATTATTATGTTATGTTTTGTATGACAAGACAACATGACACAACTTACACATGACACTTTTATTGACGTCTAGCATCCATCAACGACAGAAATTATTGTGTCGCTAAAACTATTGGTGACTAAATCAGCGATTATAAAAGACGCATGTATAATTGTCCAGATCATAGGCATGCTTTACTGCGCCTTGTCAGCATTCAACGTCCGGTGATAGGCACTCTTCAGGCTCTTCAATGTGGCGGCACAGTACTCGAGGTCGATGCAACTCACTGGGCTCGACTTGAGCACAAGTAGAGACTCCAGCGTGTCGTCTGCTTCACAGTATCTCGTCTTGCAGTAGCAGCTTAGCAATGAGGTAATCACATACGGTCACAGAGTAAGTGCGCACGCTGCTGTAGAATTCACCAATTCGAACTTGATGTAGGCCGTTAGGGTCTCTTTCAGAGATGAACTTTCTCGCCTCAGTACCAATCATCAGCTCGGTGTCGTTCTACTGATACGCCAGTTTGTATTGGACAGCATCCATCTCTGTTTGCCCGTGTGACTTGATGGCCGCTGGCTTCACAAAACGCATCATGATCTTCAGCACCAAGGTGTGCAGGCTGCAATGTAGGGAATGCACCTTCAGGGCGTCCGACAGCAAACTCAACAGTACCTCATCAAAGACGCTGTTGCATAAGGCGCCGTTGCTGTATAAGAGGAACAGGCAGTAGAGGCGACTTCAGGAAAGTAACGACTCTCCCGACGCGACTCTTCTGGTCCACAGCCGTCTTCCCGGGTGCAGATTTTTCGGCCTTGAAAAAGGCCTTCAGCACATCCTAGTTCTTGAGGAGGCGCTCCAAGCAGCGACCGAAACTGAGCCAGCACATCGACACATGTTTCAACATCTTCTGTTGGTCGACCAACATCTTCTATTGGTCGAATTCAAGTTCAGCCTGGAACTCACCGAAATGGTGCTGCCTCAGGGAATTCTTCCGGAAATAAAAGAATACGTTGACCAAGATGGCCAACGTGGACGTTGGCAGACTGTCAGCCCCCTTCTCGGCAGATATATGCACGAGGTGTAATCTGCAGCCAGAGATAGCTGTTTCTGTGTTTTTCCCTACAGAAGACAAACACTCCTGTCTCCTTCCCAGTCATGACGATTGCGTTGTCACTTCCAAGAGCGAGGTAGTTCACCCATGGAATTTAATGTTTTTCGAACTCTTCATCTATGAGCTGGAAGATGGCCTCACCGGTCGTCGATCCTTTGCAGACAGGATTTGACAACACGTCAGAGCGAAGTTCCAGTGTTGTCAGCTCCACCGTTCTGACAACCAGTGGGAACTGTTTGCTTCCGCCGTCGTCACTCCCGTCCGTCGACAGCGTGAACAGTCTTGCCAGCATGTGTTCCATTAGAGAAGTGTGCTTGTTTCCAGCCATCTCTTTTATTAGCGCTGTCGCCTTGATGTGCCCGCTTTGAAATTTCCTCCGGAAACATCACTTTCACGGCTCGCGTCACTTTGTTGCTCATCTCGTCTTCTTTAGCAAAAAACCCACGTATCAGTTGGAACGATCTCGTAAGCAAGACATGTGCAATCGACACATTAACATGCAGCATTGCACAAAATGCACGCCTCGCTTTTTGGATGCTGTCAACACGGACCATGTCTCGGAGTAGTCAGTTTGATAAGCCTGCTGTATTTTAACTTTCTTTTTCTGAACAGTCATGTTATCAGAAGTCAGTCTTTTCTCTGCCATAGCCAAAGATGTTATGCCAGTGTTGTGCCTAAATAGCCAGTCGCTTGCAAATGCCTGGTAACTTAATCCACAAAAATTAATAAATTGTTTCAAGTGAATAATGATACTTTTGTTGCCTGGTTACTTTCGTTGCCTGGTCACTGGGTTTGTTGTTTTTGGACCTTGTGGTAACTTCAACCCAGTGCCTTACGGGATGTCAAGACATTGATAAATTGTTTCAAACGAATGACGATATTTTCTCTGCACGTGGGAAGAACGCTATCTGCGCGTCTGGAGTAGCATACCGATAGGCATATTGATAAAATTAGATAATCAATAACTGGTTAAAATAATCAGTAGTTGTTACTGATATTTCCGTAATACCACGACTGTTTCCGTAATGCTGTATTTGTCTCCAGGCAATACTTACGTTGTCACCCTTTATATAAGATTTCCATAATGATTACGGAAAATCCGGTAGGCAGCCCTGCATGATACTGCTGTACAGATAGTTCTAGATTCAATCAAAAGCTGTCCCTCTCATGACACGGATCCATGATTACATTAATGGCGGCCCAATCCCCTGAACCGTAAACCGAGTGAATGAACTAGCCCAAGGTTCGAAACGGCAACAGGAGGATTTGAATCTTGCATCTTGATTGCAAGTCCAATGCTGTAACTACTACAACTGTCTACTTGCCATCTGGGCTTCTTTCTCTGGAGGGCAATGTTATTAAATCTGGTTAAATATGTTAGGTATGCAGGGAGATAGTCAACTTACTCTGTAGAACTGATACTTTGGACTGGGTTTGCCTGTCGCCTCGCATGTGATGCTGACTTCATGGCCCTCAATGCCCTCCACAGCTCCTGGGCCTTTGGTGATCTTTGGTGGAACTGCAAGAGAAAGGTATCACTGTAGCCCCATACGACATGTTACACAATGAGGACCTGGGAAGGAGTGTTGACATTGTGTCCCAAGAGCAGCTTACAGAAGCACGGGCTATAACCATCCAAGCACTGTAGTAAAGACACAACTCTATTAAGTTTACCGCTTCAAAATTGAAATTACAGTCGCCCCTCGTTATAACGCGGTAGTCGGGGTCCACGAAATGAACCCGCGGTATAAGCGAGGCATGATAATGGGTTCCCATATCTGCCACCAGGGGCACTTTAACGACCATCACAGTCGGTGTATTGGCCGCGTGGTCTATACGCGGTTTATGAAGCTTATTAAAATGTCAGCCATTGTCAATTTGTATTATGCTTGAATGTCATACACTGTTGAATGTTGAACTGAATAAAACATATATATATATGAATATATAAAATTAACCGTAAAACATGTTTAAAATGAAAATTTAATTTTTTAATACTCCAGTTTTAGTTTTACAAATATTGGCCAAAATAATTTAATTTTTTACCAGACTGGATAGTGTAGACATGGACAATAAATTAATGGAAATCATCTGTTGATTGCAAATTTGGAAATCAAACAGGTCCTGCAGATGGCTAGCATGGTGGGGGAGAACACATAGATGAAAAACTGCGTCTTGATAAACTAATGTCCACCTTGTTGCCACAAGGAAGTTGATAAATACACTAGACTGGCAATGCCACTTCTAACTTTATCAGTCTCGCTGGAACCTGAGAGATAATAAAAATTGTCTAGTAAACAGGCGCCAGTCAGGTTGTAACCAATCCAACTGAACAGTGGCCTAGTTTATTATTAGTTCAATATCACTACGTGACATGAAAAAACTTGGCTGAGTTTGATGGATGAACATTTCAAAACAATGGCACACTGACAAATTGAAGTGGCCTCGCCAAAGCTATAAGAACACTGTTTCAGTCTAGTGTTGTCAACATTTCTGTTTGCTTGAATGTACATGTCATACACAACTTCAGATATGTTTTATTTGATATGTGAATTTAAGCAATTTTGTAATATAAGGTTTTTACGGAATAATATTTGTGTTTCCGGTTATCTAACCCACCCTGTTAAATGTAAGAAGTTCTTACAACATTATTAAGAAAATACAGCATTATATTTGCAAATCTATATAAAATCAAGCAAAAGGAAAAACATCAAACCAAGCTCTTGCTGTTAAAATACTGGGAAAATGTTTTCTTGTATTTGTTTACATAAACTGCTGGTGACATCTTCACAACCAGAATTAAAAAGAAAATACTCTAGACAGCTACCAACCGAAAAATATCCCCACCACGAAAATAATAAAACCAAGAAAACCTGTCCTACTATTTATCCTAATATTTGAGTGCATGTAACAACACAAATGTTATTCTGAAAGGCAAAATGTTTGTTTTGAAATTCTGTACGTAAAATCAGTGCACATACTGTGAACGACAACATTGACATTCCTGTAGTCGAATCGTGCATCCAGTGGCACTTCAGCGCGACACACATAACGGCCATTGTCATCTTCTGAGATGTTCATTATTTTCAGTCCATCCTGCTCCAAGATGTAGTGATTGCCTGAAAGAATACCCTCCGTTATTCCAACATTCTCTGTGTCACATAGCGAGTTACACTGATAGAAACTATAGCGATCGAAAGCAGTTAACATTCCTGTTTTTGTGTCATACGAATTTAGGATATACTAAATTGTGATTTACGAAATCTTAAGAAAAACGTGTGATGTAAACTGGGAACAATTGAGCAGGCAAATTGTTATGTTACATTATAGAATTTAATATTGAAATTAGGCCAGACTTTTTATATTACATATTTTAAAGGGCCGCCCAATATTAATTTCCTGGATATAGAATAAAAATAAAATCCAATGTTCATTTTTATTGCTGCCAATGTCATTTTTATTAACTGAACGTATTAAATCATAAATAAAATATCTTACTATTCATGAGAAAAAATGCCCTGCTTCTCTATGGGGTTTGAATTGAAAAGTTTTGGCCATGTGGCCTTTTAACAATGGTAGCTACCACGCGCATGCTTTTCTTTAAACATGACGTTAACAACTATTACATTAAATACTGTCACCACTGTGCGAAATAATAACCTATCAGCCATACGCTGCGACCAGCTGCAATTTGGTCCATGAGAGTGCCCGCGATGCATCCAATAGCCACCATGTTTTGGCAGCGGTGTTCGATGATGTTGGGCTATCGAAGTATCTGTTCATTGCACTCACTCAGATGCTTCCGTACAATTTTCTATTTCTTCGGCGGCATCTCAATTAAACTCTCCTTTTCACACAAATAATGTAAACAGGAAATTAGACAACGCATAGCATCATGGTATTGTTCCGTGCCTCGTTTTGAGAACTACGGCCAATTCCATGTCTCATTTGCATAAGTCTAAAGCTAAATAAGGAGATCATCGGGATTTGGACCTGCTTTCAATGCATGAAAATTCAACTTTGGCAAAAAGGGGTGTGACTACTAACATAACTGACAGAGAGCCAAGAAGTTGATACCAAACAAAATGGCGTACTGTGAACGAACGTGGATTAATTTTACAAATGTTTAAAAAGCAGTGATTTTAGACAATTTTTCTTACCATAACACTTGTGTGTGTAGTGATATGTAGGAATTTTTTTTAATATTGCTGGGAATCGCACAAAAAAACTGAAAGTATGTGATTTTAACTAAACTTGTTCATCTTATCAATGACATGATGACAGTAGCTGTGATGAAGTTCCAGATGCTTATGGACATGTTTTCTTACAACTGACAAAACGTTAACACAACTACCAACTGGAAAATGAACTGTTCATTTAGTATAGGCCACAGTACAGGTGTATACTCTGGCTATTGGTTTGGAAAGATCACACCAACATTGACTGTAGAAGTGCATTACAGCAAACCAAGATAAGGTCGCAGTATAAGGACTTCAGATAATGAATAGTTAATCCATATTTAATGTCATCAGCACAAAAGTAATAGGATTTTGGTGTCCTTGACAAAACAGTAGAGTAATAGAACTAATCGTCAGATCCTGTTATTTATGACAATTCCAACAGAATAAGGGAAACAAGCTTGGTACATTATGTTATTTGTTATAACTCACCATCGATGGTTTACGGAGTACTGCCATAAGTATCCTATCAAATAATAGACACAGCAGTGGTATGCAAGCTGCATTGTGGGTACACCATACTGCATTATGGGCACATCATGCCTAAATGACAAGGACTAAATCTAGATATTTTTAGATGATTCTGTCGTGGTTGTACGCAGAACTTGATGGTACAACATGTCCACTTATCCACAGTAAATAAAAGGAATAAACCTAAATATTTTCATACTCCAAAACTGCATAACACTGCATACAAGCAGGATCCAGCAATTTTATTACAGCGGAACCTCATTATTATTGGGTCACCCTCGGGACTGGTCCAAAACTACCTAAATAACGAGGTGACCTTATTAGCGAGCATAATGTCCTAAATTTTACTGTTCTGGAAATAATTTGGGTCTGTCCTAGGGTGACCATAATTGCTGTCTAACTAAGATGACTGAAAAGTGAGGTTCGACTGTACTATTAATGGAAGATGCTTATATTGGATTTCACTCATAATAGTCAAAACATTCAAATGTGGCATCTCGCTACATCAAATAAATATCAACATAAAATGAGCAAAACTATTCCCCATGTATCGCATAGATATGTACACTGTCCATTACAAGCACTTTCTTTGATTTAGCCCAGCCCCCTTCACAACAGATGATTAACGTTTCTGCCCATGGAATACCAAGGCAGGAAGCTAAAACAGTGATGGAAACAAAACAAAAACTGCGATAAAGTAACTCGTTATAAGCCAGTGGAATGATGAAATACATACAGCTAACAGCGCTGTGCTCTCACCTGCATACATGGGAACACGTATAACATAAATTTAATGCAGTGCAGTTTTATACGTATCTAATAACAATTTTAAACTGCTGACGATACATGTTTTATATATGTTCACATATGTTTTCAGCTTTTTCTGACTGGCAACAAAATTAAATAAATAAAACACAATAATTTACATCATCTGACAGCACCAATTCACTGGTTTCTTAACAGTATCCACCAAACGCAGCACTTGATAATAGCAACAATATCGGCATTCTCTAGATACGTATTGTACAAAGCTGTATTTCTATTGATGCGCATCTAGCCTGCCTCGCGGAAACAATCTGGATGCGACAAAGCCACGTAGCGTGCTTTGTTTGCAAACATCGAACATCTAAACTCACCGTCCGGGGATTCCGGTGAACCTATGCAGGGACAAAGGTCAGAGGTTATGTTTATAGGTTCACGATAATGCTGTCCCCAACAGTTCCAAATGTAAATTCCACCCTCTGACATTGCTGCAGCTTGTACACTTACAAAATAAACCTTACTATTCTATATGGTGCATTTCCTGTCACACTCACGTTTTACAAATTTTACTGCAGCACTTAATTTCAGGTAATGCTGGAATCAATTACATCCTTATTGTTAAAATATCAATTCCGTTTTACATCACTACTGTTTACAACTATTTATAAAACAAATTAATGTACTGTAATATCAATCAAAATAATGTGTTTTTATGGGATGTCTATTGATAGAGAGGCAACCCATGACGTGTAAGCAAGTAAAGAGACTTACTGGGCTGGATCTTCTTGCCACGATACCTCCAGGACACTGTGGGTGTAGGCTGGCCACTGACTCGGCAGATGATCAGGGCATCACTGTAGATACGTGGGAACTGTTCATTCGGCACTTCATCAAATGTAATATCCTCTGGCAAACATAGCCATCAGAGCAAGTTTAGTACACATGTACAGCGAAGAAATCATCCATCTACTGTTATAATTTTGAGTGAGGGTGAAAAGGCTATTTCGAATATTGTGGCACTTCAACAAAGTCATTTACATTGCCACATAAAGAGTCAAATGCAATACAGTTTCAAGGTTGAATATAATGTCTTTAAATAACAACATTTTCTTAGTACACAACCAGAAATTGTTGACTCACCATCAACATTACTAAGACAATTTTATTATTTAATTTCTTCTAATGAATATAATTTAATTGTTCTATAAAAGAATGTTACAAGTATCATTACTGCTCGCAGTAGACAGGGTTTTAGGAAATTTCAATTATAATTACATATTACAATTTCCAATTACAGGTACAACAAAATAGTTTTCAATTATAATGTTCAACAATTTACATTGACTGTACAATTAATTAGAAATTACAGAATTACAACTTAACCCAACCTTATTAACTCCATACATGCACGCTCCAATGCACAAGTTTAACATACTAGAAATAATACATATTAAGCAGCCTCCTAAAAATAAACAGAGTATAATATTGTTTGCTACGAATATGAGTTACGTATCAGCACAATTGATTATTTCCAGACATTTCGGCAAAATTCCAAAACAAGGTCTAGACAACTTGTGACTTACTGAAGAGCTTCAACTTGATCATTTTATCAATGCGATTTCCGTCAATCTCGCCTTGACACATGTACGTGCCGGCATCGCTGTTCTCAATCGAAGAGAAGTAAAGTTTCAACACCTGTACGCCGTCAGACTCCAGGTACACCCTGCAATTAGAGACAGTGCTGATCATGGTGACCTGTGTTTCAAATCGCATTATGTTTCAGAAATTGGGAACATTCAGGTTTTTTAGCATTAAAAACCGGTTCTTGTTGTAAACTTGAATGGCCAACGAAAGAGACAGAAGTAGAAAGATGAAATGTTTACTATCAATGGAACTGAAGTAGAAATTGCTCTTCATTGCAATTCTCCATTAAGAGCTTGTGGAATGGGAATAAACGATATCTGTATGCAGTGAGCATAATGGAAACGCGAATTGGATTTAGCAGTCTGTCGCCCAGCAGATGATTTCCTGCAGTAGTCTATTAATCTGCTGGTTTCTGTCTGACGTTGGTCAATTTATTATTTCGCAGTATCAAAGAGTGTTGTTAAAAGGTGTGGAGTTCATCAGAGACCTGAATGGCGAGCATTTCAGACTGCACTACACACTGACAGCTGACAAATGGTCTATGTTCAATAACAGCGGAGAAGAAAATTAAAATAAATAATCCACTTAAAAAACTGTAAGACTGCGTAATTTTCTTACAAAAAAATGTGAGTCCTGTATGCACTTGGGTCTGGTAAATGGTAACCCGAATAAAACTGCTTGTTTCAAGGAGAACATGCCCACCGCTGCACCAACAGTGAACTTACCGAGACAAAATAAAATAGGAGTGCAGAAGAAGCGCCTAAGAAACAAGTAGTTTTAAAGGGACATTGGCCTTTGTAGATTCTATAATGGTGGTTTGACAGAGAGCTTTAGTTAAACCGGTACACTGTACTTCATGTTTAAGACACACAAGGACCATTACTTGTATGAACAGCTGATCTGAAACCTTTCTGCATACAACACAGTGCACAGGCATCAGATGAGAACAGAAGTTTGCAAAATAACAGCGCACTGAATGTGTAAGTTGCTGTCACATGATCAACAGGAGGTTGCAGTGCATGATGGGATGTTGATGAAAATTATATGAACCCTGGATGCCAGCAAACTCAAGATTCTTACCACTCGTGTTTAACCAATCACATGCATGAAAAATCCTGCATATTTCTCATTTTCTATTTTTGAGTAGCAACTTGAAAAGGAAATTGCAATATCATTACACAGAATGATGATGAGACATGTCTCTATGTAGTTAGACATAAAATGTAAACATGTCACACAGACATTTGATGACATTACAAGAACACTGAACCAATGCTAAACATGAACATGTCACAAGATGTCGCCAGTCAAACTGTGGTGACATATACACACAGACAACGCATGCGAAAGAAATACTTCAGGGTGAGGGGGGTCAATGGATGATGATTCTAAGAGGCAGGGGCACAGTGTGAAAACAAACAGCCAATGAAAAATTAACTTCGTTGACAAATACCGTGATGACGCTAACGAAATGAAATTTGACCGAAACGACATTGAACTGACGATACTACGGTATATGACGTTGCCAACTGACTGGCATAAGTCTAAGGAGGTGACAATGACAACTGGTATAAACGAAGGTGATGCCAGGCTAACATTGTAAAACCACTAGTAAAATGACAATGCAAATGATAGGAACGGGGGCAATCACTTACCGACTGTGGTGCAGCGACAAGCAAATAAAAAGTAAAGCAGCAAGGTCATTAAAGTCCAGCCGTGTGCAACAGTACAGTAGTTGTATAGGACTGATAAAAAACATAGGAAAACATCAATCCGCATCCCCTGTTGCCATGGCGATCGTGCCATGATAGCCAGATAAGATTAGGTGACGCTTGTATTCGTATAAATTGATCCTCATTTTTCTTTTTCGCAAGGTTTCAATCAATTACATTTAGAATCAGGCCAATACATGTTGATATTGTTATATTATCACCCACATTCAATCGATATTCTTAGCAGAAGTAGCAGTAAGTGAAAACGATTTCAGTGCATAAATAAATTAATCCTAGGTAACCCACACTCCACAATTTCAAATTCCATAGTACTTAATGAATTACCAGAGCTTTATTAACCTTGCCCTTTTCATAAATCCAAGCACTTTGAGACGAGCTTCGAAAAACAATCCACCCAAGAAAGACAGGACTATGTCTTTGAGATCTTTACGATATATAATCTGCGGAGTGTTTCACTATGATAATGAATTCATAAGAAAATCCATCACTAAACAGAATCAATTGTTAAATGTATATGGAGCTTTTTCAAAAGGCAAATGGTTGCCACAGTATCACCGAAGACATTATTTATTTGTTACACGTGAAAGTGTCCCAGTGGTGCGTCCTGGTGTTGACATTACCGGTCAGGAGTGAGATTGGTTTTAATGAGCAAAATCAGGCGATGAGCTCATAAGAATGTCAAGAAAAAAGTCGCCTGTAGTGCTCACAACTAAACATAAGTGCTCATAACTAGTACAAAATGGCATCTTTCGTGTTTTCCTTACCTGCCAGACCTGTCAGTAATCTCATTTCCATCCTCGTCAAACCACTTGAGGTGTGGGTCAATGTCTGGACTGTCCAGTCCCTCCGCAGAACATGTCAGCAGCATTGACTTCTTGAGTGCCTTGGTCTGTTCATCCCCAGGCGGACTGATGCTGATGTCCTGGGCCCCCGCTGCAGCACAAATAATAATAATCTATCAGGTAGGCTTGGGCAAGAATTTTTCAGTGAAATTTACCTATTTCAATTTGTACTCCAGCCCTTGCGATTATATGTATTGAAATAACAAATTTGCACCAGTATAAACGTGAATATGTTGTCTGTTCATACATAAAATTTAGTTCTGATAACTCAAAAACTACGAGTTCAGTAGGCTTCCAAAACAACCCATAAATCAACGATCTACAGGCTGTGGTGACATGCTGCTTGTGCTAAGACGCTGTGTTGTTACGCTGGCACTGAGCGCAACACTGTGCTCCAGTCAGGTCGAAAAAGGAAGCGTAAATCATGCTTCTTCACAGACCTCACGCCACATCAATTTTAGTCATATTTAGTCAGAGTAAAGTTTATATTGATGAGGAATGGTAGTTTGACCGAACAGTGTTAAGCACTCGTCCAAACGAAGAAAAATGTGCCGGCCACATGCAAATGAAACATAAGCTGTGTAACTGTCATCTTTTGTTAATAACTTCACTATTTCACATCAGATCGACTAGTGCTTATCACCAATTGATTCGGCATTAAATTTGGAATCAAATAAATGTTGTTTTGTGAAAATTACATTTAATTTGTTGCTGCGCCGACATTTAAAAATTGAAAGATTTGCAAAGTTTACCCGAGTATTGACGTTTAGCGTGGCTTCATTAGCTAGCTGGGTACTCATGCCACTACCAGGTAGTTAAGTTTCTAATAATAGCACGGCAGGCCGAGATCGAAGACAAGATAAGAACGTATGTTGGTTGTTCCTTTTGCTGTGACCAAATAATTTTGAAAAGTACACTAATATATTTTTAAATGAATATCCAAATTTATAAAATGACAAAGAAACAGTGTTCATGTTAATATGACAATTTTCCCTGGCTCAAGGTGATCAGGGAAGTGAAAACAATTCACAAAAAGTCAGATAAGACATAGCTCAATGAAGCTTGTTTTAAAGTTCACATATCAAATTTATCTTCCAGATGTTCATATTTTTATTTGCCCGAGTTATATTTTTTTATTTTGTGCTCGTCTGCCACAAGCTAAACTGCCAAAACACATATCCTCATTTTTAAAACATGATATCTTGAAAACTATCACTCACATCCATCTCATATTTTGAGTACTAATTGATTATGTTGTTGTTCTTGGACAGGTGTAATATTATGAGATTCAAGATATTAATTACAAAGTTGTATTAGGTCAAACATTGCATTTTTATAACAAAATGCTTGCCAGATTCTATATAAGGGAGAGAAATAAAACTGAGAGCAACGATTCAAGAATTCAAACTGAACTATCAACCAGTTATGTGCTTTCACACAAATAATAAGATTATATAAAGGAGAGGAATAAAATGGAGTAACAATTCAAACTGAGCTAAGTGAAGAATCAGCCAGTGATGTGCTCACTATATGTCAGAATAGTTCACTCATAAATAACCTAACTTCAGCAGAATACTCCAGATGTCAGCACCATAGATTGTGCTATTGATAAGGGACATTATGGCAGTGTATGCCTATTAATGCCCACCTGTTGCTGTGGAACAGCCTAAGGCATGATACTAATTACAAATTACAATTAATTTCTTATGTACATCAGACATGTCACACACAGGTGTCTGGCCATTATTTGTGTCAGTGACAGATGTCTAAAGTGACAGGTGTCTAGTGTGAAACATATCTAACTAATCAATGACAGACACAAGTCTATGTCATCAAGTGGATATACATGCCACACAGACTCCCCGGGTATTGCAATCACTATTGTGACTACCGGTAACACATTTTTCATAACAAAGGAAACATATGGGAAAGATAAAGTATACAAAGCTGAAACTGATGAAGTAAACACACAATTAAGTAACAATACAAATGTGTTCCTTATAGGCGGTTATCCACTATGACTAGGTGTCCCAAACATTTAGCAAGTGTGACAATGTAAGTTTAAATGTGTAACTAAAGCAGTAGCAGGAGCTGTCATTGCTGGATGACATTACAGTTGATTGATTATGTTAATACAGATGAAGATAAAATGCAGATAAACAAGCACATGCCGTAAAATCTACACCTGAGTAGTCTTCAAATCTCTGCCTTCCACAAATCTAGGTTCTATGTAAATATACATATGTTTGCCTGCATCCTACTGTTATTGCTATCTGCTGAGTCTGCATAAATAAATACATAATTACTGCTATCAAAATACTGTATAATGTAATGTATCAAATCACATTTATTTCAATAATTTAATAATCATACTTTCTATCCAAAGTACCATCACAATCAATATGTTGAAGATTCAAACTAGCCTAGATTATACTCTGTGTGGCCACGCTGGTATACATACAACTGTACAGATACTGTACTTTGACAAACAAAGCAATATGTCGTATTACCAAGTCTGCACATGCGCTCACCTCCTAGATGCCCCTGGTACAAAGGTGTTTGACTCCAATATATCAGCTGACAGGTTGGATTGGCTTAGTTTACAACTGCACTCTAATCTTGGGTTTGCTATCACAAATGATCTAATTTACACCTGGACTGTTGGGTGTCTGCAATCTGTCCTGTGTGGTCTCTCACATTAGTACATGATTATCCACATTGTTAGCATTAGGTTTCCTCTTCAGTGGCTTCTTACACAAGGACATGTCATTAATTTACTTCCAGGCTCAATGTGCAAGAATAGAGTACCGGGGTAGGAGTGATTTTAAGATGATACCATTTTCTAACTTTTTTGCATAACGTAAAATTAGTTATAAACATGGAAATGGAGGATACCGTTGAGGATTACAACAGTTATGCTGGTCAGAGCTTATTTTTAGTGGCTCGCTGACAACATGTGTGCATGTCGCTGATGGAAGGATCCCTCGTATGTAGACAAACCTTCTTGTTTTGGAATAACTGATACGAAACATCTCCTATGTTTCTCTATAAATAAATGGAAGGATTTGATGAAAATTTAACAGCAGGTCAGCGAGACAGTGACATAAAAAATTACAACTTGTGACAACACCACTGTGATAACATGTGAATCATTATTTTATGTACAGCACTAAAAAAATTAACTCGGTAGCCTATAAAAAACAACTCATGATCAGTCTCCAGTTTATGGCCTGTCCTAGCAGCAGGAGAAAGTCAATGTTACTGCAGCTGCAGGCAGCATCACACCAGACTTCATAGTTCTCACATCCTTCACAGATCAATTGGTTACTGTTGACAGCAAGAAACAGGGCACATGCTCTTCAAAAGGTCACTGCACACATTTTTATCCAGGGAAAACCATGTTAAAAAACAGCAGGTGCATTGCAGCAAAGTTAACAGTGTATCGAATGAACTGCTGAGTTGTTTGATTATAACCTGGGAGCTTTCTTTCTGCATGTCCAGTTGTAAATCGCTGTGTATTTACAGCGTTCGAAATAGCACTTGTCCGTGATAAGTGATTTTTGGCCCGGACAAGTAAAATGACTCTACACGGTTATCCGGCGGACAAGTGAAAATTTATAGTAAATAGTGACATGTGCAACATTGTAAACTTTTTATTTGAGGAAATTCAAGCGTAAATGAAGTTTGCTAGCAATCGCGCACATTGCAATCTTGTTAGTGTGTCGGCGTCTTGTCGTTCCGCCGCCAGTGTGTTGTACTTCCTAACCCTCGCAGACTCGGCAGTCTTCCAAGTCATCGAACATTAGCCGATCCAGTCCCAGATCGGTGACAATTTTCAAAACTTGTAACTGGCTCTTCAGTAAATCTATGGTGATTGTTGATAAACGGAATGTTAATAAAATTTCAGAAGTGTTGATGTATCTATGTAACATTTATTCTAAACATAAATTGCAAGTTTTCGAAGCCAAATTATGCAAGACGCACGGCCGGGGTGAAAACCGCCGTTGACATGTCGGCTTCCGCCAACTACGGCGGTCTGCGTGCAGCAACAACGATACGATGTTTATGTTTACTGGTGATCAATTGAATATTATCTTCATTTGTAAAATACAGAACTTTGTTAATATTGAAATTCATAGAGATTGAACAAAATAATATCAGATTATATAGTTTCTTATGATTTTTTTTACAATTCCTGGCTTTGCATTGGTCATGTTCCTGATGGTTGAGTGGCATCTTCAATGACGAACTGATGCCAAAATTGTACAGCAGTGTTATATGTTATATATATTTATACCATATTAAACAAAACAGTTTTTGCAACATTATAACAAATATCAAGAAAAACAACTGTCTCATTGTAATAATTAGACAAGTAAATATTCTGGCTTATTTCTATTGCTGATTTATCTTGAGTTCTTCAGTGTTACCAGGCATGAACTAGCAGTGGACCTGGAACAGGATATACACTGTTATCATACACGAAACAGCAGTAGGCCCGAGAACATAGGCCCCAAGCCAACTTGTTATCTCTATACAAATGGTAACAACCCAACAAACAGCTGTTTTTCCTTGCCTTATCTGACAGAAGTGTGTTACTTGCCAGTTCTAGAGATAAGTAATTATGGTTATCAACCGATAAAAAGCCACAATGTGATACGTAGATAAGTGAATTGTTTTGTCAGCTGGCAAAAATTTCTTTTTAAAACACCAGAACATGTAGAGATTGTTTGAAGCTGCAATAATCAGACGGCATGTTGGCACAGTCCCTCTATGATTCAGTGTGATGGATTAACTATTATTGTTCATACAACACATCCTAACATCATGTCATTATAAAACAGGCAGGAAGTTTGCATTGCTGTGTGAGATGGGATTTCCTGAAACACTTAATGAAATGCAGATAATGCCAATATATCTATACTGAAAAGTGACATGTCCTTCTGTAAACCCTCAGATGTTTGGCTGACCATTGACTGTCAAGTTCACTGCCCAAGGGACATCCCCTGAGATGCACTGGTCAAACACTGGCTACTGTGGCATGGACAGTGAGACTGGAATGCAGATAGTCTGGCTGCAGATTAACATGAGTGAGCCTAGAATCAATAGCCCCCCTCATACAGAGACCACATGAGGAGCCACTGGTCTAATTACTTGACCCTTTAATTACTGGGTCAGACTGTATTAGTGAAACAGGCAGGATGGTGGGAATGGGGCCAGTTGAGCAGCAGGAGATGCTATCTTGCTGTACAGAGAGTGAGACAGGCTACATGTATGGCACTAGTTACTAGTGACAGCACTGTGAATCTAACAAATTACGCCCATCTGTGACTGACACTAGTTAGTTACTAGTGACATACATAAAGAAGCTGACTAGTTATGTCTATCTGTGACACAAGTCTTGTTCTTCTTATGTTCAGCTCAGAACTATGTATCGGCCACATGTGTGGCTAGAGTATTGTCTAGCTTGGTAACTGACATACTTAAATTACAGAATCTGACAATTTATACCCATCTGTGAAAGACACTAGTTAAACACTTAGAAAATTCCATTATGTTACACCCATCTCTGAATGGTTCCTCTGAGTGACATTAGTAACTAGTGACATGCAGAGTATTTAACAAGTTCCATTCACTGTGAGTAGCACAAGTTATTAATGACATACTATATGATGCTTTGACGTCTTCATTCCCTGAATGACAGTAATAACCGATGCAAATTCCATGGTCCACATACATAAATAAACTATCAATTCATGGACATACCTGCAACTTTCGCTAGATAAAAAATTATAAAATATTACCAAGGTTAACATTAAAATAAAGGGTTAACCAGTTTGTCTGTGTTACTATCAAGCATCTATATAGAGAGGAAAGAAACCAAGCTCTAAACGGCTAACAAATGTGCAGGATTCACAACGGGTATCAATCAACTTCTCAGACGGGACAATCAAAGTGACTCAATCATCAATTATTCAGAAGATTATCAGGTGATATGTGACACCAGTGAAACTGTGGAGTTGACCATACTGGCCTGGAAACTGGGTATTTCCTCCAAAATAATGACAGACTATGTAATGTAACCAAGAGTATTTGCAGGTCAACTGAGCCATTTCTGATGTAGCCCCACAATGCCTCAATCAATTCTAACTGGTGTAGCAATCAATCTTCCATTAGACAAGTCAACAACGCACAAAAGCTTGTAAGCAAGTGCGATTTAACAAAGATCGCTATTTTTTTATTTTACTGTTTCGCTATAAATTTGTTTCCAAGTCATTTCGAAAATTTATATCGCTTTTTTTACAAACCTTCCCTTCTTGAACATACATGTAGCATATTCCTAGAAATGTACGCAAACATGGAAAAAATATAAGTGATGAAATCAACATAATTTTTTCCTAGCAAAATTCGACACAGAGGTATGATAAATTTGTTGAGTGAAGGCCACGAGTACTGATATAAACTAATAAAGACGTCTCGCTTAAGAAAAAAGGTCATATTTTCTAGTGCATTATGGATGCATGCGATGACTCATTCAAAGCGATGGCGCCACTGTGTCCATGCTACTTCTCACGACATTTGCTGCATCTGCTATGGTGGAACAGTCATTAAAAATGCATCACCCAATGGCTACAGCTAGCTACAGCACGGCCAACAGCAGACAATTCAAAAGTCTACACCCCAGACAATATCAATGTCTGCCACCAAGAACCTGATTGTCTAAATAAAGCTCAAATGTACCTGTTAGCAGCATGATGCTACTGAGTGCTACTCATGATATACATGTTACACATGCAAATTGCTACTGGATAAGTAGTTCTAAGGAATCTGACAGGCGCATAAGTGAATTCATGGACAGACACTCCGATACTGATAAGTCATTACTTAGACCGGAGTAGAATCAAAGGCCTTGTTTGAATATATTTGTGTATACTTTTTTCTTATAAATAAAACACCATCAACACTATCCCAGATAAAATTCTTAAGTTATTGTTCATAAATTGAGGTTTTAATACCCTGGATGACCTCAAGTATACACACAATCAGCAAAAACACAAACAACAATCTTGGAGGAAAGCAAAAACAAACGAGAGAGAAAGCAGACTAAGACTGACAGAAAGTGTGGGCGTATCAGAGAGAAAAAGAACAAAAACGAGTGACATTGAGAGAGTGCAAGGGTGAGACCACGAGAGCTAAACATTGGCTAAACATACTATGATAATGTAGATTGCTGGATGAGTGGCCTAGCAATCACTTGAGCAGCAGTTAGCAGGCATGTTTAGATATTTGCACCGCCAGCTGTCAACATCGCTAAACCAACTATTCATTAGCATAGAGGAAATATTTTCGCTGACTCTGTCCACAACAACTGGCAGTGTTTACCAGGGACAGAGCTAAACGACCCAGCTCCAGTTGGCCCCAGATGCTTTGAGAGAGACAGCGTAATTAGAATGCACCATGCCTTTATTAAATTTCCTTCCTTCTTCTCCTGATGAGATGTGCAACATGCAAACTGCCTCGCCTGTCATATCCCATGCAGTCACACGGAAACTGGTGCTGACTCGGATCAATAAACTCCTCGTTGTATTCGCCGCACGGACACGCGCAGTAATCATCCAGTGGAATGGAAACAGTCCATTTGCCTTTCACAATCAGTGATGTTCTGCTATTCTCCAGTTGTATGTCTATCTGGGGTGTTGCTCTATTTGCATGCGAGCACTGTTGTTGAATCGACCAAGTTGTGGCTAGACACAGCCAGGCCATTAGCCATCCCATAAGTCACTGCCTATAGGCTTCGGTTTCATGCCACTTGAACAGTTTCATTTATTCCTTTGTTGTTGATCAAATATATTTCCCGTTGTGATTGATAATGCGGATATATATATATTTATAGAAGGCACTGCTACATTTATGTCTCAAGACGGGACAAGATTATTATGCAATATATGTCATCAAGTAGCAGAAAATAGGTTCCTCTAAGACAAAGGAGTGAACCACTGAGAAAGAAAGACAGCAACTAGGGTGGAAAATGTGGATAGAACTGTAACAGGCAGGCCTGGGGCCAATTACAGTGCAATGTAATATATTACTATTACTTTGTTTCCATACTATTACTATTACATGTTGAATTCTTCATATTACTATTACATTTGAAGCAATTACTATTACATTTTTCATTGGAACATTTTATGGTGTAATGCACTGTATGCATAAATACAATTGTTTGACTTAGTCTCAAGACGTTAAACAAGACAGGTAAATAAAAAATATAACTTGCCATTTATTGATAATGATACCCATGCCCAAAGTACTTGAAATAACATTTGAGAATGTCAAGGATAGAACATAAATGTTTAATTTTATATTTAAATACCACACTGGAATGAAAAACAAAAGCAATAGTCAATGCCACATAACGAGGTGGATTATATTAGTCTAATTAAACCACATTGTTCTACTGCTGCTTGGTGCTTGGTGGACAATTAATTATTGGCTCAAGTATAGATACATCATGTTTTTCACACCCACTGTAGTTTAGGCTGAATTGTGTGCACCATGGAGGCAGTCACTAAACCCATAGGCTTACTTGAAAAGGCTACTTAGCTACTTGGCATTTGGCAGAATAGGTTTCAAAGCAGTGAAAGCCCAGTTTAATCCCTTTAGTCAATGCAGCATGCAGCAGTCACACTGTACTAGTGTCTCTTGCTATGTAACCGCTCATAAAACTCTAGATTAAAACTTCACCAGGGTCATGCTCAAGTTGACAAGGGGGAGCAACCATAAAATCTGGAGAAACTAGTGGAATCTACAACCTAATCAAATAGAATTGTTATGTAGTTGAAATTTGGTTTAAATGTTCAATAGTAATATAAAAGTAATAGGTCAATTACTATTACATTGCTTCCTATTACTATTACATTGAGTTTTTGCTCAACCTATTACTATTACTTCGACATTTGTAACCATTACTATTACATATTACTACTACTGTTACCCCAGGCCTGGTAACGAGTAGACAGAGCAAACTGGAGAAAATACATTGCAGCCTTACATGCCATGATGCCAAAAGAGAATAGGTAATGTAACATGTTTAAAAAAAAATCATTATGTGTATATAATCATATTTGGCATACAGCCCATACTGCCATGTTGACACCCAACCCCTCTGACCTTCCATCTTTCCCAGGCTTAATGGTATTGTCAAAAAGGGGCCTATTACCACTGTAGACACCCACCAATCAATGTGACCACCTTTTTCTATTACAAGGCAGACAAAGGAGCTGCCAATTCCCTTTGTCCATGCCCTGTTAGCCACACTGGAGGTGTCATTCATGCCCAGCATTGGAGAGTGAATGAATAGGCTGATTCAAGGGGACAGACTGACAGGGCAGGAGAAATGTAGTCAGATGTGCAGCAGATCTGGGTGCTAAAACAGGCCCAGCATTGACTATTACATTGTCTTAACTAACTTGGTTTCTACAACAACAATCCTTGGGCATTCCCAGGACTAATGGAACATGTCTTGCAATACAAATGTCAGATACTTTTCCTGTCATCCTTCTCAGTTTGCATGGGGAGATTTGGGGTGTAGAATGAAGGATGCTAATTAATGCAGTCTGCTGTAATAGAAACTTATTAAATTACATTTACCTGATCTATCTTTTTCAGGTCTCGCTACCCACAAGAAGATAGGAAAAATGGATATGCGTTTTAATTTAACCAAAATCATGTATATAAAATTTAGTCAATTCTGTTTTACTTCAAAACTTGACAGAATACATTTCATTTTGTTAGACTGCTTGAGAAAAACAGTAATAACCAGTTTCTGTACAAAAGCCCACATTTCCTAACAATACTTTTAGCTTTTTACATTTCTAAGCAGTATTCCTGCAGTTGCTGGCAATTATAGTGAGTGATATTATGCTTTCTCACTACACAACTGCTGTTGATGAACTAAAATCAGTGTGTAAGCAAAATAATACCATATATGCTGCATGCATAGTGTATGTACAATTTACCCCTCAAAATTACACATACTATCGTGAAGATTCAGATGAAAGGGAGAACTGATAAACAAATATTTAAGCATCTAGCCATACGTTGCAATACCCCTTGTACAATACACTACTGAAACTTATGCGAATAGAAACAGGATATAGCTAGGTGTTGTAGAAATCTACCCAATAGCCCTAGGGTTGTCTGTCTGCCTGTGGTCCCTGTGTGCATGATACCTATGTTTCCCTTCAGAATGTGGCTGGGAGAAACAAGTGTTCAATTGTACTCCAAATTGTAGTCTCTACCAGCCAGACACTAAGTCAAACTTCCTAGGATCAGATCCTCATTTCAGGGAAGTCAAATGTTATTATGTAAATATATTTTGGGAAGTGCATATCACCACTGGTCAATCAACTAAATTAAGAATAAATAACATAATCAAGACAATCATCTCATTAATAGAAATCTAATTACAGAAAGCATCCATGCTAAATCATGGTGTGACTCGTTAATGAGCATTAGTTGTTGATTAGTAGTTGTTTACTTCATGGCCAGAGAGGCTTCTCAGTTTATCAACATAATAGCAGAACTCATGCAGTACAATTTGCATAAATACTTTATTAATATCATTATGTTATTGAGAAATAATGTATGCGTTAAATATGATTTGGATGAAGATGATGCATGAGTAGATGATAAGACAATGCAAGAAAAAATACAACAATGTTGTATTTTTATGCGCCTCTGAGCAGAATTATATTCCGGATATACAGCGCTTTATAAATAAAATTATTATTATTATATTATTATTAAGAATCGACAGTTTGGTGAAAGTGATAACGAAAGGGATTGAAGAAGACTGAATCTACTTGGACAAACAAAACAGGAAGAACAGTGAACCAATCAATTTAGAAGATTATGAAGAATGACATGGAGGGTGATCTAATGGCAGAATGTTCAACAAGCTAAAAATAATTATTCTAAGACAACTAATTATTCCATGACCATATATAATTTGTATACTTAAGGTTAAAAAGATCAGATGTTGTAAGTATTTAAACATCATCGCTGAAAAGAAGCAGGTTAGCAATGGATGATTCATCCTACTAAGTTATTCACAGGCTTCAACACTTCATTGATCAACCCGAGAAATATTTTTTCAACAAGGCATCTTGCAAGGCTCTGCCTCCCTTGCAATGTTGGCGCCAAATAGAGAGAGAAGAGAAAATTAGTTTCTACTCAGCACAGGTAGCTTGTAATGTCTGTCTAGACAGCTGTTGTAGTTTAGACAGTCATTAGTCAGAGGGAGATCAATTAATTCCTGGCAAGTCTCTGTTATTTCAGGAACTACAAAGATCTGGTTTCACACCAGCCCAAGTTGTTTCTTCCTTGCTATGTGATATCTGTAAATAAATTGTTTAGTACTGCCGATTCCACCATGGATATGGTTAATTAATACTGCACAAAAATAGCATGAACAAAGCCGGGATAATCTGCAGAATGGAGAGAGTGAGAGTAAGAAACATATCAAAAGATAGGATAGTCATAGGAAGAAAAAATGCAGGGAAGAGAACAAGAACCTGAATCTCACCCCTCACATCCTGCCGCGGAAGGAAGAATGCTGTAGCCCCTGGCTAGCATGGCTTCAATTTCTTGGGAGATATTTTTTTATATGACTAACCCTCTTGGAAGTGTACAGTGCCACTACCTGCCAGGTGATAATATGGGTGCGTCTGGGAACTGTCAAACCAGAGTGCAACCTTCAGTTTGCAACCCTTCAAATCTATAATTAAACATGTCAAGAATATGAAGACAGTAAAGAACTGTGTGCCTGGCTAGCTACACTTGAAATATCTTCAGGGTGGGTCCAGGATGTGGCCAAATGTTACATATTCTTTACTGATTCAATGCTGGCTGTCAAGGTCGAATGTATCCATTATCCAGCTAGTGGGTATGTCTACTGTACCTCTCAAGTCATAGTTGCACCAAGTTTCCTCTAAACCTCTTACAATGTTACAATACTTACACACCAGAGTATCCTACTTTACTGTATACGTAAGATATTCTTTGTCAACAGAACAGTTTGTTTACACAAACGGATGGATAGCATGACAGGCAGGGACCACATGATAATCCTGTCCTCACATGTATCAATAACTTACATACAGTATAGCATCAATGTTATATCATAATGGATACCTAAAATGTGGTAAATAAGCATAATTCAATAGCAGTTTATTATCATTATCACAGGGTTTATAACAAAAATGAAACACTCTAAAACACAGATATTATAGATGTAACAGAATCATCAAGAATCAGTGAGTATGAACACAAGAGATTACCAATTTCCGGAAATAGCTACAACCAGGGAAGCTCACCAACTGACCAATGACCATCAGCCCAGGCCCTGGGTGGTCATCTGCTGCTAATCACCAGTTATGGGTGAAGAAACACTGGGATTATATTGGCCTAATTAACACCTAATGTGAGGCTACTTAAATAGTGATTAGTGGTTGAAACTGGTTTGTGGATGTAGCGTGAACCTTGATCTGAGGAACTGCAACCCCTGGGAAGGGGGAAGACTACTTAATTGTTTGTGTATGTTCTGTCTGTTTATTGATTTTGTCAACACAACATGTGCTAGTGGATATAGCAAATTAGCACCTGGCATCTAGGATAATCATTACGTTATTGCATAATGAAAAACATCTGCACAAAACGGCTAAAATAGAAGGATTTTGTGATGATGAGTGTACTGCAGCATGGGACTGGATATCACAAAGTATTCATTCTAACTGAGAGGGCTATAAATGACTGGAACCAATGATCTGCTGCCTGTGTAAATGCTAGCGCTAGCAGTGTGAATATGTTTCAAAACAACATTATTCAATATGTCAGAATGGTAGGCTACAAACAGAAACATGTTGGACCTTCAATAAACCAAGTTTCTTTGTCCATTTGCCACTTTGCTCTTGATGGCAATCTTGTTCAATTTACTTTACTCTGAGAAAAGTAACTCAAACGGTAGGCTGTGCAGAAATGTCAATTCAAAAATAAAATTTTCTGACAGTGACAACAAAGTCCTAATGGGAATGCTCACTTATACAGCTGTCAGGTGGAATAAATGACCATTCTAATTCAGATTTTACAGCTACCTCTGTTGACATTTGCTTCCCCTCCCCACCAGCCAATCTTGACTTTCCTGGACACCTGGTGCCCCTCCCATTACATAATGGGCTAATAGTCCACAACTGTCCAGTCTGACCAATTACCTCTGAACACCTGTTAGATTGCATCCTGTTTGTCCTAGACAGCAATCTGCTGTCATGTTAGTGTCACCTGTCACAAGTATAACACAAAGAAGATATCGATATGAAAAATATCACCAGTAACTGTTGTACAATGATAAATTTCTTTTAGGGCCACAATAAAGTATAGTGTTTCCATTAATATTGATTTTTAAAATAGGGTAGGTAGGTAGGAAAAACATTTTACTTTTTAAAAACATTTTATTGCAAAAAGTAGGGTAGACAGACCTATTGTAATATTTTATTTTCGTCAATCTATAACAATTTCCAGCAGTCTATAAAAGGGCATTATGTTCCTCGGAGAGTATCTCACTGGTAACAGACAACTTAATTGGAGGTGGAACTTTGAATGATGCCTACACTACCAGAAATACCCTGCAGAAATTATACAAATATGTCGCATCAACAGATCCACTCTGATCTGCAACCAAGGCATTCACAAAACAGACAATTTGCCACTACAACAGACCCACCCACACAGAGGGAGGGCAGAGCTACCCATTAGCCCTAATGACAGATGTGTGCCTGAACACCAGCTGGGTCCAGTAGTACAGAGCCTGTTGCAAGTGACAGTGGCACACAGACAAGCAGCAGGTCTTTCCCTTCCTCTTGTCAGTGCCCTACCAATTACTCTTGGTTACACAGCAGCCTGAGGGACAGAATAACAGAAAGCAAATGTATCCGTTGCATCATTGCATCACTGTCGTGATGCTTTCAAATTTTACTGGTCACCTTTTTATGGCAGCACCACCATTCATTTGACACAAACACTTGAGTTAAACTGGTTCCGCAGAATGAGGAATTTAACAATAATAAATTCAGAAAAATCAAATTTATGTATGTTAACTGGTTTCTCAACACAACTTCACAGGACACAACTGGCAATGAAGTTAGTTTTGTGTGCGATTCTTTGTGTGTACATATCAAACATGAGACAATTCCAGGGTGTAACCGGTTCAACTGCATTCCCAACTGGAGTCTTCAAAACATAAGAGTTTGCATATGTAGTATGGGCCTAGATGCTACTGGAGTATGTTGCTGCAAACAATGACTGCCAAACATGAAAGCAGTGCCCGAGGGAGATTCAGCTGAAGAGATGTATTGCATCCACTTCTGACCAGGCTCTTCTGTGGTGTGTTAATCAAGGCTGTGTATACAGTGTGCCATACTGACATAAGGGATTGTTAATTAGCTTATCAAAGGGCAACCATCAAAGTATATATGCCACTCAGGACAAAGGAGACAGCCTTCAGAACAAAGGAGATGGATGTCCAGTTATCAGGACAAAGGAGGCAGATGAATATCCATAGCAGCTATCACAACAAAGAAGGCAGTTATCAGGACAAAGGAAATAAAGTCCCAGATAAAATTAATTATATTTACAAGAACATAAATAATCTTGCAGCATTAGACACAGCACTGGACAACTCTTTCAATACTGGATAACTTTTGTTACACTGGACGATTCTTGTAGCACTGGATGATTCTTGCAGCACAGGATGACTCTTGCAGCACTGGATAACCCTTGCAGCACTGGAAGACCCTTGTAAAACTGGACAACTCTCGTCTTTATCAGTTCTCAACAAAATCACTGCCAACACTTCACAGGGTGGTTATTAAGTTCCAATACTAATCAACACTGACTGATGGATAATGTCCATACCCACTAGGTGCCAAGTTGGCTTAGGCTCCACAGTGGTCAATGGTTATTTATTTAGCAGAGATAAACCAACAACAACTGACTGGGACTCCAACAGTGATCAGTGCTTCTTCTGACCTTAGAACAGTATTTCTAACGCCCAGCACACAGGCTGATTATGTGGAACTACACTCTTGATATCTTCGACCAGTGAACTCATTTTTAGCATATTTGTAAGACATCACTGGTATTGGCGCACAGCAAAGAAACTCGTACAGACGTTAGGTTTTTTTCAGAAAAGCTGTATGTGTAAAGCAAAGGGAAGGCGGGCAGGCAGGAAATAAAATGCATGTGGTTTCCACGGTGACACAGATCCTGTGCTGCATAGTTTAGTGATTTGCATATCTCAGTGATGCACCAGGCTACTGTGGGTTCATTCTACAGCATCCATCTTTTGTCCCAGGCTAAATTGATCTGGTGAACAGATTTGTGAAATCTTTATCACATTGAGAAGAAGAAATTTGTGAGTTATAGTACACAAAAAACAACTGCTGGCTGCATAACCTGCACCATTATCTGACACTGCAATCTTCCAAAGATGATGGGAAAATGCGTTTCTTCATTACAAAACTAAATTACATACTGCTATTGGAGCCACAGCTTAAGAGTATCATTATAATAGAAATGTAATGAAGACATTCCAAGAACAGCAAACCCTAAAAGGAAGATCTTGTGTAAAAATAGGAAACAATGAGCAGAATTCATAGGCCATGAGGTGAGAAAGGATCTTGTGACAATGGGAAAGAAGCAGAGGTCGGCAGAGAATCAAAATCATGTAGTTCGGCTAAGAAGAAGCACAACAGAACTGTCGCAAGACACATACAACTGGGGATATTGGAAGGCCGTGATCGCCTATGTCTGTAGCAGACCTGATGATGATAAATACAACCAAATCATAGGTTTGATTAAAAGTTATCTTATTCTCAGACCAAGTGTCCCTTTACAGAAACCCAGGTGCTTGGCCAATATATGACATGACATCTACCCACCAATGGTCGTGTGAGTAGCCATGGTTACAACAGAGCACCTGACGACAACGCTGTAGATGGCGCCGGTGGTGGAGACAGTAAGACGGGATCAATGAGGCCCGAGAATGCCACTGAGTGAAACGCAATAAACATTCCATGTTAATCAGACAGCTGTCTGAATGGGGGCAGACAGTGAACAGAATGCACACCCATCAGAACATTGGTCATGTCAGTGTCAGGGGATTGAATCAGTAATAGAAGAATAATTTACACAGCGTAGATAGGACCCACGATTTTTGATGCAGGCGTCTTCGACAAGATTTGGATTTCGCTGGTATATTTTCGTAAGTACTTCACTCAAAACAACCTTTGTAACAGTTTGTTTGCAGAAAGTGGAAGGAATATGGGTTAGAGAATTAGCACATAAATATATTACTGAAGAATTTGCTCAGGTTTTAGTAAAAATGGCAAAACATGATTGGACCCACGATTAATGCCCATACCAGTATACACACACATATGATATATTCAATCCACATTCCTGAAACCTGACAATGTGTGATTGTGTTACTATATTCTTTGAGCATTATAATATTAACAGTAACATAATACAGAAAAAGTATCATGAAAAAGAACAATGGGCTACTTATCCCTGTTGGTTGCGAAAACTAATTATTTTCGTATGCGTGAGACGCATGGCATGCATGGATGTTGTGCATGCCTCAATGTCCTAATGCGCGGATCATAGACAAATCCAATACCCGTGGCGTCCTGACAAAGACGTCTAAGCACAATATTGTCTTCGCCATAAATACTGAATGAGGTGTTCTTGGAAAGCAGAATACAACATGATAAAATGTGGTAGTGTGAGGCAATCTGCCAGTGAGAGAGAATGATAATGAGAAAGGGGGGATATCACAATGTGGTGACCCGGTATTGACAGGAGCATATTGATAGAGTGACATTGGTAGGCAGCGTCATTTGTCATTCTGTGTCATTGTGGTTGCTCTCAATTTGGACAAATAAATTAGTAAATACAGTCACCTTTTTAGTTCACCTGTCAACACAGTTGTGTGTACTGCATTAGTAAATTTTGTTTTCCAGCAAAACATTACTGATTATAGATTAAAGCAGAAACAAACTAGAATTAGTGGCCACCATTTTGGTGCTAAATAAACCCCCCTTTTCCCAAATAAACCTTACTTAATTTCCAGGGAAAATCTATTTGGAAGACATGTATCAATTAAAGGATACTGTTGTCAATATTCCAAGAGTGTAGATTAATTATTTACCACGCCCTTGTGACATGATGTTATCTTGATTTGCTTGTAATTGGGGTCTGATAAGATAATGACCATGGGTCAACATACTCAGTCCACTAAATCAATACTACCAGGCAGTATCAATAGACCTGATACTAATCAGACTTGTCACATATTTAGGTGTATTTGGTGTGTATTCAACAGCTGACATCCACTGCTTGACCTGTCAATCTCAAACTGAACAATTCATTAACCGTTGTGGAAACTCTTTATACAGGTATTTATAAACTGCATTTAATGCCAAACACCAGTGTGAAATGTATGCTTAATTATCTAATCATGTCCAGTAATTTATTTACCAAAAGTACCTATCAACCATGAGCAGCTATGGGATATATATCATGTCAGACCTGTGAGCTGACCAATATTGAGAAAACGACTTGCTTTTTTTAAACATATATCACACTCCGAGGTTTGGAAACAAGACACGAATGATATGAGAAGACTGATTGAATTGTCTATGGTTAACTGCAGGACAGGCAGCTGCCTAAGATGAGTTTCTCTGGCTTTAACAAGATGGATTCATTAGTCACTTCTACAAGCAGCCTCCTGAAATAACCAGCCAGGACCAACAACCCTTGCTCTTTGGCTTGGCAAGCTGCAACAACGGCAGATCAATAACCTGGGACGATGTGGCAACACAGGCATGGTGGCCAACTCCAGATCCTCTCAACAGCATAGCATCACATAAATCAGTTTCACTGATGTAAGTTAATGCAACAGTAGTGGTGCATATTGCATCGGTCTGCATTTAAAGCAACCATTTTTATTGGATGAACGACTACTTTATGGAACGCTGCGAGACTGCTTTTGATTGGACATTGCGAAATGGTTTCATATACAATTAGTATTTCTAACATCTTGATTGGGAGTAAATAATATCCATACAAAATATGTATTTTATACTGATCTGTTATGTACGTTTTAATAATAAATATGCCACTTTTATGACTCATGGATCTATTGTTTTATAGAATTAAAAGACTGACGAATAAATATTTGCTTTTCATGAATATACATATATATATATAACATTGTTCTACATTATTAATTTTAATGTGTCAAGAAAAAAAAAATGGACCAAGTGGCCCTGAAGTCCTTTGGACTAATACGTCTATATGTGACCCCGGCTGACCAGATGAGTGATAAGTTGGACAAAAATTTTGTTTTCTTACATCCTTGTAAAGGTTTGGTAGGGTGCTTTACACGGTTTTTAAAAATATGACTGCTACAAAAATTGGCAAAGTTATTTTGAGCATTGAACATGGTAGGGATCAAAAAGTGAAAATGAAGAAAACGGCTGTTGAAGTTTTACATTATATATGCAAATGGATTGCATGGAAATATTACATGCACAACATTCAAATGTGGCACACAGTATGTAATATGTATGTTATGTTGTAATGATACACTGGAAGTACAAATGTGCTGCTACAAAGACTTATCAAGTTATGCCAGATTATGTCTTCATGTGTAAAACTAAGAGGACAGATTATTTAAGAGCAAAAGGTAGACTCACTGTTTGACACAGTTTAAAACCTACAGGCAACTGTCCAGTTTAACAGGGGTCTAGTTGCTTAATGCTGTCTGTTGACACAAGCTCCTGCCAGTGATCAATTACACATTAGTCACAGTTTCCATCAAACAATAGCAGGCAGAGAATCTTAGCTCCACAGCAGGGTGTAATACACAACCAGAGCCACCACTGATTCATGGTCAAGTAAATTAGCTCAATGCACCAACTAAGACAATACACAACACTGAGTGACAGTGTCCAGAGTGAGGCCTATGCAGTGTCCTCATTGCTGAATAGATCAATTAAACCTGCCAAGTGGGTGACATTCTGCACAAGTGTTCATTAATCCTTACCGATTGTTCAGAACACCAGACTGACCACATACCGAAACAAAGCGAATGTAATAGGTGAAGAACAGGCAGTGTTCAAATAGGGGTATTGGTTGAATTGTATTTGTCTCGACGCAAAAGGCTTTATTGTGCCTTCATCGATTCTAAGAAAGCATTTGATTTAGTAGACCGGTCCTCCCTGTGGTCTAAGATAATTTCATGCGGTATTAATGGTATTGTGTTGAAAGTTGTATACAACATATACAAAAATTCTAAATCATGTATAAATCAGGGCCAGGCTGTGTCAGCCTTCTTCTCATGTGATGTATAGGTATGGCAAGGAGAAAACTTGTGTCCTTTGTTATTTGCTATTTACCTGAATCATTTTGAACACTGTTAGTCACAATTATAACGGACTTGACATGGCAGCTGGTGAAATTTACAACAACCTTAGGGATGATGATGTAGAAAATGTATGTTCTACTATATGCTGATGACACTAGAATGATTCAATCAAATACATATTTCTTGCTTGTGTATAGCGGAACTATGTCAACTCTTCTAATGGTTGACATTTGGTTGTTTCAGGTGTCAACTATATTGTGAATCTGTAATTATTAGTCTATATTTATACAATTGATTTACACAGTACCATGTCTACACAAGGCATGGCAAGCGTAAACAGAACAGTAGAATGCATTTGATATCAATAAAGTGTAGGATATTTCACTCTATAGTTGTCCAGAATATTAATTTTCTATGTTTGTCACCTACAGGTTTCTACCATTTTATAATAATTAAATGAACATCAAAATAAACACAACTTGCAATTAAAGAAAATCAATAGTTTTGAAGATAAAAAGTTTTAGGCAACTGTTCAGTCTAATAGGGGTCAAGTGTGTCTACTCTGCCTGGGCACTGTGACCAATTAAAGATTAGTCAAGGTCTCAATGGAACAGTAGCACTAGGCTGCAGAGATTAGTCATGGTGTTGACTTTGTGGCACATTAAACAAAATCTACTGTTGGGGGTGGTCTCAAGGGCCCTTCTCAAAACCACATCACTAGATAACGTAAAACTTTTGTACTTTGGGGGCCCCTTAGGTGCCCTTAGAATGATTCAATCAAATACAGATTTCTTGTGCATAGTGGCAGTGCCCTAAGATATGTCTATGCCAAATTAGAGAAAAAGTTGCTGAACGGTTTCTGAGATACGGCAGCTAACGGCGGACAGAGTACAGCGGACGCAGAGTGATGGCAATAGTCCCTTGGACCTTCGGCCAAAGGACTAAAAATGGCTCCTTTTAAAATTATATGAGACCCCCAACTTGTTACATGTTGAACCCCTGAACAGCGCAGCAGTTTTTCTTCTTCCTACTAATTAATGCTGGCACTTTTCATGCATGCAAATTGGTTACAAATGGACCCTGGTCCAAATCTCTAAACTGGTTCATACTAGCTTTTCCAGAACTCTGGACTGAGGCCAGCCTGACATGTGTTTTATTGTTGTGTTTATCCCTACTGGCTGTCTGTGTGTTCTATCACAACCCCCATGGAATCACTCCCACCCCCATTCCACCATCAACAAATAGCTCACTTCCTTTGAAGAAAAGCCTTTAAATCTGTGACCTATAAATCAAGCAGATCCAAAGAGGTGTTGGTGTGATTAGTGACAGCATGTTCAGCTGTTACTGGATGTGTTAAGGTGGAAGTTTGGTGTATGGCAAGTGTAGGGTATCTATGACAGTCTTGTTTGTACAGTCATATATGTCATGAACCACTAGCCACTCACAATTAATTCACAGATGACTTATGATGCGCAATTCATGTCAGCCCATGCATCAAGTTCCATCAGAACACTTTGTAGACCATAGATCACGCCACTTCATGCATCAACTTCCAGAATTTCAGTTTGTTGACCACAACATCAACAGAGGCAGCAGTGACGTTTCCTTAACACTACATCCAGTCTTATTGTGCCAAGCGCACATCAACCGATTAATGCTGATTTGGCATTCTAGTTGGCTTAAAAAGTAGCCGACTGCAACTAGCGCTCACCAACCAGCACACACCGACTGACGATCGTTGGTGCAATTCTGGTAGAAAATCCACTATAAACATGCATGTTTACTCGATGGTGTTTGCTCAATGCGTAATTTATAACAGAGAAAAGCACGATTTCCCAACAATAATGTTCATGAAGCCAATATTTGTGGCTATTAATTTTCCGTCTCAAAATGTCATTAATAAAAAAGATAAATTCCGTTTTTATTAACTAATTTTATATTTGAAAAGGACAAGTTTCTTTTTCCAAAAGGCACATTTTCTGTCAAAACTAGTACTTATCCAGTGAACCGCATGTTTTTGCGTCTTGTTCCTCACGAACAACCAAACAACGAACGGGAGGCAATTATTGTTGGATTGTTCTTCACCGCTAGCGCCGCCATGCTGATTTTTGAAGCTATATATATATGTGTGCCTGATTGTGGCGCCGACGGTGGTAGTGTTTTAACAAAATAAAATAAAAAATGATGACGGTCTATGACAATTAGATACAAATTATTTACCACAATCTGAAATGTTGGTGTCCCGTCAGGCGAGTAAATATGAAAGTAAAATATGAAAACTTGTGGCATAACTCAAACATATCGCCAGGCTTATGTCGAGACCTGTCACATGATCGCGCCGTGCTCTCTTATTGGCCAACTTAACGCTGACCATTGTGTTAAGAGAGAAAACTATCATTGGATATGTGCCGACTCGTCATCGGATACATGATTTGTTTGCGCCAACACCGCTGACTCAAAATTTGAATCAGCGTTAATCGGCGGAATAAGGCCGACCGTCGGGTTAAAATTTTGCGCATACCAACCGACTGATGTCGACCGACGGTTTTAATGCTGACTAGTCGGTTGGTGTGTGCCGAAAATCGGTTGGTGTGCGACCAGCTTTACAGGAACTGGATGACCCAATTCTACCGGAGCGGACTAAGACAATTTTCTCAGCCTAGCAGAGCAAGTCACCATGCAGAGGAGATCTTGAATCATGTTAGCTCACACGTTCCGGATTACTGGATTATGTCAGCAAGCTGGATGTAATTCAAACATGTATACAGTTTCCAGTGCCAAGGGACACATTGAGTTGAGGAGATTCTGGACAATACTGACCCATTGTTGGCTTTGCCACAACCCAGACACATCCATCCCTTCAGTGCCACCCCCTCCAGAGGCCTGATTACATTAGTGTGACTGCACCACAGCCAGCTGCAGGCTTCTGTAATAACATCTATAGAAGCTCAGCTGATGCCCTGCTAATGCTCATCACCCAACAATCAGCAGCTTCACTTTCCCTGCTGATTTAGATTACTTATAAGTTATGCATTGGTGAATGACACATTGCCACAGAAGCATATTATGCAAAATTTGTTGTAAGATACACAGTCAGTTGAAAGGGCTTCAGAGTATGTCAAATGTTTCTCATATATTACTTATTTTCTCATTATTATCATGAAAGTAACCTCGACCTGATCGGGTATTATAGCTTACACTAACTGGGTTTTCACTTCTCATACTAGTTATAGAGGAGAGTTATAATAAGGGATGGTCTCATAAGTACAAAGAATATGACCAATTTTGGAACCACCCACTCTGCACCAATACGTGAATGACTTGAGACTTTTACTATAATTATGTATACATAATTTGATACTTAGGGGTAGTCACATAAGCTTGCAAACACATTTTGGTACTTGTGTGACCACCCCCAAGAATCTTATTCATGTAGAAAATGTGTAACAAAGTGTGTAACAGCAATAACCAAGTGTATCACTCCACAGTTCTGCTGCAGAAGCCTAGAGGCAGTGAAGAGCAAGGCCTAGACACAGACACACAGATGCAGAATAAGCACCAGTAAGGCCAATTTATATTAGATACTGATGCTTGATTTGAACAAAGACATGTGCAGTTGGATTACAGTGCCAAGAGCTCCGCTGTCATCTGCCTCAAAACATGTGCCAGGAATGAGACTACACAGACAAGGCGAAAATGAATCGACTCTGCAACCAAATGTTGGCAAATTACACCAACTATACAAATGCTACAATGTTTACCGCCATAACATTATTATCTACTTATTTATTATTATTATCTGTTATGTATGTCTTGATATTTTTAGCTTAGGTTTGTTTAGTACATTTTATATTTTAATGCAGTTCTAGCATTTTTATATGTTTAATTAGCCTATTATTTAAATAATTTACTAATTAATATTTTATTGTCTATTTATTATTAATGTAGTCTTGATACTTTTAGCTGTTTAGTACATTTTTTTATTTAATGCAGTTATGGTCTTTTTATACGTTTAATTCTATTATGTACATTGTAATAGCTATTAGTTGTCAACACTCTTGAACAGAGTCCTACCCTGGATACGAGGGTTTTTATATATATATATTATTATTATTATCATGTTCTGCTTCTCGGGTATACCTCGTTGTCATTTGTTACCTTGTGTCAATGTAATTGAGGACACAACATCCCAGCCATACCTGAGCCATAGACAGGCCAAGAAATACTCTGAGGAGTCAGTTTCTAGGGGACCATACATCAACCTGCCAGCTGCCTGTCAGCAACAGGAGCAAGAGTAAATGGATGCACTTGAACTAAAGTTTTACGGATTTCTTTCCTGGAATTCTCTCTGTCAGCCAACCACACCAATACCAGGTGACACGGTCGCCACATTTGTTGCTGGCTCTTCCACCAAATCACTGACAATCACCCATCCAGGGTTACTACAGCGGACATGTTGGCACATTAATGGGCGGCTAGAACAAAGCGACTATTCGGGTTCATTGCAGCTAATCTGACTCAAATTTAACATGAATTGCCTGATGGAATAAACCAGCTCAGCTAAATGCTACTTTGTACGGTTTGTGATGACACAGATGCCTGATTGCTAGGGAACTCTAGACTAATTAACTGGGCCAATTATGAAAGTGAACTGCCTTTGCTAAATAATGTATGCACACAAGGTTTATAATAAGATAAGAGGCTGTCAATTGTGATCAATATATAAATATGTAGGAAGCACAACTGTAAGTGGACTCAGTGCTTTACTGACCAGAAGACAGTGCTGAGATAATCAACCATTGTTACAAGCATGCACTACTGTTTACATTACAGAATACTTTATATTAACATCATCATTCCGGGGAGAATTTACAACCGAGTTCATTTCTCGTGATGCACAAAGATGACTTCCCAGCTAATGCGAGCAGTGTTTCTCCAAGAGCAGACATATATGGCCATAGATCACATGTAGGACTGTGTATTGATTGGCCTCACAAGACCTGGCGTTTGAGGCCACCCACTGTAGACAGATGAGAGACTGGGAATCCCAAAGGTGCAGGTTAGTCGACCACCATCTGTAGCTCACACTCGCGACCTTTCAGTTGACCCCACTAGAAAGCAGGTTGATTTGATCATGCCATCTTTCCGTTGGATGGCACTCAATGCAAACTGTCCATCCTCATATAATCCAACTAGGGTATCCGAGTTTGACTACTCAATCGAATAATCAACTATTTTGGTAACACACCACAATAGTAAACATATGAAGGTGGATGATATATAGATACTGCATCAGTTTGTTTACTGTTGCAACATAGTAGAAAGAGAAAACAAGTGAGAAAAAAAGAGGGATGAAGAAAGGGAAGGAGGGAGGGACGGGGGAGAAAGATGGATGGGCTTGGTGCAACCCCAACTTATAGAAATTATTATGACCAGACAGCTAGCTATCTCAACTAAATTGTTTGTGGATTTACAGAGAGTGTCTTGGTGCATCCACCTAAGTAATTTTTTACTTAACTGTATGAGTCATTAAGTAGTCAGACTACATGACTAGTCGTGGATCAACAACTTAGAGAGGTGTACGAGTCAGTTATTAATATAATTATGTAAACACTTAACATTAACAAGATTGCACTGTTTGCCAGCTCCACCTACCCAAATCCCTATCAACTATGTGCAGTATTTATAAATCATTTTCAAACATGCCATAACAGCTTACTACTAAGCAAACCCTACCAAAACAGGACAGGTACATCACTGAAATTGACAACATTAAAGTTTTACCATTCCATGCTCATACACCACTTATAACAACTCATATTTGTACTGGCAACCAGTGTCAGAAACATGTGACATAATTACATAAACATTTACAATGCAAATACACATATGAATAACCATGAAATCACATCATCTCATTATGTCTCACTGACCACATGTTTACAAGGAAACGAAATAGGAAACGGCTCTAAGTCTAATGCGGATGTATGTAGATTACAACAACTTGTCTGATATATTGCCCCTAGGCCTCCACTTCACACCTGTCTCTCCTGTCTGGTCTAACTGGCACTACCTGCCCACCTGTCATCAGTCGATTGATGCTACTAGTGCTAGCACAATAACTACCTTGTGAATACCTCCATCCAATCTACATCATTGTACAACAGAGGCATGCAACCTATTGCTAGTCTCGTAGAATGAAGGAGTAACAGTCTCGGGGACACTGACCAAACTTGTTGACACATTTCTTTACATATAAAGAATTATGTCCACAGTGTTTCCTACATTCGTGTTGTTTTAAAATACCATCTTCTTCTTCTGTACTTCTGCCTACCCTCAAAATGCTGAGGATACAGGCCATGGTTGGCAGGCGAACAGGAACTGTGCTTATATACATGTGTATTATGTCAACCAAGAACATATCCAGCTATGGATCATGTGATCAGCTATGGATCATGTGATATTCAAATCTCGACACAAACATAACTTTAGTACTTTGGTTATACATGTCTAACAATTTATGGTTCTAAAGACTGTTTTTATATATTACAATACAAAGTAATCAAGACAAGAAAAGTAAGTTGGATAATCCACAGTATGTTGCCCGTGGAGGTTTTCTTCTGCAATGTCTAGCACAACTTCGCTGTGAAGCGCAATGCCACATGTCTGGTCCAAACAAATCTTGACCATAAGGTGAATGACAGACTAACACTGCATGGATAACTACATGTCAGAGGGATTATTCAGATGGGTGCTTTTGTCAATTTGCTAACCCAGTTCTGTCAGAGTAATATTCCCACGGGAAGCCACCATATATCAGTAAGGCTGAAGGCTTGTATAAACAGGAAACATTTGGGGGAACTAATGCCTTAGTCATGTTTCCAATCCACCATAAAACAACGAATCAGCTTAGGTGTGTAAGCCAATGTAAACAAGACACATAAACACATGACATTTCATCAGATAGGCAAACTTTGCACTTTGGCCTAGTTGTAATTTATAAGGAAAAGTAGTTCCAGTAGGAAACCTCTATTGTCTTCTGCTTATATAACATCACAGTTGAATGTGTCTTGCCAGCTCACTACCCTCAATAGTCTATTAGTCAGATCCTGTGTAAAACTGAAAGCAGGATGTATACACATGCCATTTGATGACAAAGCAAAAGTCAGAACATGTGACAACAGGAATAATTGAAGGGATAGGAAGCAGAGTATCAAAATACTGCAGCCTGGCTAGGAAGGAGCACAAAAAACCTGATGCATGTGACACCTACAACTGTGGAAAGTGGAGGGCCATGATCACTTCCATCTGCAGCAGATCTGGCAACCAATGATGATGGCATGGGTAATTTACCTTAATGCTACATATAATCATTTTTTTTAAATACATTCACAACTGATTTATTTATTTGGGAAGATGCAGCACCAGACTGATACAATAGCAAATAACCATGTAAGTTACCAAATTGAGACATAAACTTTGCAATAACATCTACCATCCTCACCTGACAGTTCTTTATTGGAAGCAAGCTGGCAGTAACAGCCTACTCAAACTTACACACTCAGGGCTACACATTCAACATCAAGCTACTGCCTCCAGTCTTCAAATAATCTTGTCCTCTGCTATATATTTGACCTGACAAGTGACAGCCTACATTTGAGAGGGTCTAATTCTGACTGAGCGATGCAGTAGATTTTAGACATGAGCCACTTAAGGGAATGAAGAATGGGGATGTGTTCAAATGTCAGAAACAGACAGTGTTATGAAACTGCATCAAAATTTCACCTTTCTCTAATATGGGTCAATCGTCCGAGCACAGCACAGTTCAGGCAGAAATACATTCGGATAAATGCACATTACCAAATACTAATGTATAAAGTGTTACATAATACCAAATATAAATGCATACTAATAAGTCAACCCACTAAACATTAGGTAATATTTATGTCATAGTGCATAAAATATGCCACCAAAGTTCTAAACATGACACACTGCATTATGTTGATTTATACCATAATATTGCAGTATTTATGACATTTCGAGCAGCACATTTGGCCTTTGGGTATTTCCAAAAACATAATATAAAAGTCACAGCAACAACGTTTTATCAAACTTAATTATGTTAACATTTACGCTGTTTTGTATCATTTATGTGAATATCTAAATTGTTTCTTTCTAAGAAATGGGTGAACAGACTAATTTGGGCCACATCACTACAGGTAACATTTTCAATGGTTCGCATTTTAAACCTTTCAGATGATTTTCAATAGGTTTGTAGATCATATTGACACCTCTACTGTGACTCAGAGTTACAAGTATATGGATGGTGGAACGTAGTAGAAAGCTAAAATATTTGATCATTTGGCTCTATGGACACTCTTGAAACACTCAGACCCACAAGAGCGAGTCCAAAGCAACCACTTGTCATTCCCATTGAAACTATACTATGCCGCCAGATTACAAAGACCTACAAGCTAGGACTGCTCATATGGTTGAAATGTTTCCACCCACGCATCCGACCAGCAATAAATACGGTTAACGAACCGCGTCAATTTAGGGACACAGGTTAAGTTACCATCACCATACCTGTAACCACTTCGTTTCACTAGTCTAACCCAGTATGCCCTAAAAGATAAAACGATGCGTCACTTAAAGTGTGCTGCCCCCCTTTGGGGACCTGGGCTATTGTAAAAACCTAAGGTGATGCTAGAACCCTGACAACTATCAGACAGCATTGAATGGGTGACTTGTACTACATTCTCATATATGTCAACGAATATATAATTGGAACATCTTATACCTGGCGACGCGATTCAGTGGTTTTCAATAATGTTCTCACGCAGGACATTAAATTGAATGCCCTCCGGTCAAACTACTCTGTGGTTCATGTACTTGATTCATTGAAATATTATAGTAATATTCTATGAACACCCAAACTGAGGACTTTTTTTTATCTCATGACTCAACATTCACTATCTGTTAGTGTTATCAACCATCACATGTATGATAATCTTTTGTATACATCAAATACAACATTTGAACATAATTATTAGTAAGTTTTTTGTTCACCAGGCATATATTTATATGTTGATGTACACAACACACATGTATTATTTAGCAGTACACAACTTACAACTTAGACTGTGCTACATAAAAAGTTAATTTACCTTTGAAAACACATTATATTTAGACGATATATATATATATGAATCTTTATTGTTTGACTACTACATGAACATGGAGAAATATAAATATTAAACATTTAATAACATAACAAAACTGGCACTTGCCAAAACAGTGATTCATTCACTGGCACCACCAAACAACAATCACATGATCAGGAACAATTAATTAAGGTCAAAGGCAGACAAGTAATAAATGACTGATCACAGCAACTACATTCTGAACACTGCACACAAGCTTTATTATTAATTTGTTAATGTAAATGTAACATAGACGGATAAGTTATTTCTGTTTCTGTTGAACATTATTATCTTTATAATGCAGTGTGGGTGATGCTGAGTTGTTTTCATACATAAATGCTCGTCATTCTACAGAAAATCCTGCAATAATTGGCAGACAGCCATAATAGATCACAGATAGACAGTTTTAATGTACAGTGATTATCATCTGATTGTCGTAGATACATGTAGGTTTTGCACCTTTGGTTATTTAAATTAAAAGAATGGCTCTTATTCTCACCTGGGGAATGTCTACCTGGCCTGCTGTTTTCTGAGACAAGTGAAACGACTTACCTGAAAAGAAACAAACATACATATAGCAATATGACAACAACACAATAATGTTTGCCTAAATGTTGAATGTTATTTATAAATGAAAATGTACATTTACACCATCATCAATACTTACTAGTAAATCATTCAAATCAATCTCAGTAAACTTTACTGACATTGGTGGGAAGTGTGTGTGTGTGTGTGTGTGTGTGTGTGTGTGTGTGTGAGTGAGTGAGTGAGTGAGTGAGTGAGTGAGTGCGTGCTTGCGTGTATAGTGTGTGTCTATAGTGTGACTGTATTTAAGCAATAGTTTTTGTGTATTTATACTGCGACTGGTAAATTCTGATAGTAACAATATCTGGAGGATGCCATTAACATACCTGTAGCACCCATAAACCACTTTATTTAACTACCCTATAAAAAATCATTGTGACATTATTTTGTTAGTGGAAGCAGTACAAAACAAACAATGTGCAAATTCATTAGGGTGAGTAAATAAACAGACACATTTGTGAACCGGTTGTATTCCACTTTGAAACAATAATATGACAGATATGGAACACAAACTGTTTCCCAATGATTGCCAATGACTATAAACAAATCTACATTTTTTTTTTTAAAGCAGAACAAAGAGCTTCATCCACAGCTGGTGATTTTAGGTCAAAGTTTTGTTGTGATATATGTAGAAAACATCTTCATTAGTGATTAATTATGACTACAAACACTGATCTATTCAAATAGCATTCTTCCTCGGAATAGCGGATTCTAGATGCCACATTAATGCACTGACTGACCACGAATTGAATCCTAGTGGAGATATCTAAGGCCCAGCTCTGAGTCAAACACAGAACTGACCTACCTGTCTATAGATCATATATCAAAACCAAAAACTCTGCACAATACATGCAGACTTATGATAGACAACCCTATCTACACTGTCAGTTCAAGTTACTGTCCTTGTGAAACCACAGTATTGGTATCATTCAATCTATTTTTGTCTCAATGCAACTACTGGGGGTTAACTTCTTGTATAAGTTACCATAGTACAGATTAGCTGAATGTGACTCTACCCAACAAAACATGTTTCACCTGAAATGATAGGCATCATCAAACCTGCAATATTCTGTACTTACAAGCCATATCAGATAACTAAATCCTTCAAAAGTATCTTGGTTAGACTGCTAACCTTTGCACACCTAAATTGCATGTGATTTATGAGATAAACACTCAAGACCTAAACAAGAAAGCAAGTGTAGAAACTAGAGATGTGAACAACTTGTGGGTGCCTTATCCTTTCCAATCAATCCTTCTTCACTGTTCTAATATTTTCATAGGAGGCACAAAGCATTATCTCCAGACATTCAGTAAAATCAAAAACAGTCACTCGCTCAGCAGAAATCTTGGCGGACAGTCGGATAAGTTGTCACAGAGATGTGAAAATGATTAGTCAGCAAACAAAGACTGCACAGAGACAGGGTAGAAAGCCTTAGGTTCAATTAATCACTCTTTGACCACTTGTAATCTTATTTGCTGCAACCTGATCGGTGTATTTCACTTTTCAGCCCTCTGCATTCACCACACAAAGTGCTAATGATATAACAGCCTAACTACTTCAAAGTTGCAAACTGACTTCTTACTGGACAGACAGTTCTGTGTAACATTGTTGTAATTATATATTTGTGTATCAAGTTGTAGATGAATAATATTCTTGTTTGCTTATGCTATATTTGAGATTTTAATAACAGATCTTCTCCTATTTAAAAATATGATACATGAAATATTACCAGGGCTAATACAACAAATGCTCATGAAATCTGAGCTAGAACCTGTACCGTTTGGACATAAATGTGAAAATTTTACCCAATCAAGTGTAGTGTATACAGAGGGTGAAAAACTGTCTGCATGTGACACTCACAGGCAGCTGTATTATCTTCTATATTATAAAACAGTTTGTTCTCTAATTGTTTGTGCACCCACATCTCTGATAGTTTTGCATGTATTGGGCTGAAATTTCAACCCAGCATCTGCCCTCTGTCTGTTGCTGGTTACCTTAGTTAGAAGGGTGAGTGCATGCGATTTCTGGGAAAAGCTTGACCTAACAACAAGGCCAGTGACCAGTTACAATTTATTAATGCTGGTAGGCTGGAATGATTTGGGACTGCCCGGGCAACACCAGGTAACTCAGCTAGTATTACATAAATTGCTCCACTTGTTTTTTTCCCATTAACAAACCAAGAATTGAATTCACTGCTCTATTACCATTGGCATTGGATTGAAACAAATCTGTGATGGAAACACAAGGGCGATTGCACATCTGAACTTGACACTTGCTGTGGAAGCACAGGCAGACAGTGCCAGACATCCACACTATGAGTATAAGGGCAACTTATCAATGCAAACCTATATTATGTTGCACAGATCCATGTCATTATACTACACAATGGAATTTGATACTCTGACCAGATATCCTAGTGTAATTATACATGACACTGATGAGCATTAGTTTCCTTGCATCATTTACTAGTGGAAACAGCTATCTGTCAGGCAATTTTTCAACATCCAAATGTTTCATGCATAATGTCAAAAGGGTTTGACATCAGCAGAAAACTTCAAGTTTGTCACATGACAAGATCATGACCTCCTCATTTATTTATGTATGTATCATGTAAGTCTGCCATGGCCCTGGTGATATGGACTGTCATTCCTACACACTCTGAAAGCAATAAGTCTTGACTGTCATAATAGGTGCCAGAGTACTACTATTCCTACCAGTTGTAGATGTCTTCGTGCATAGTACTGATCAAGGAAACAAAGCATTATTAAATATGTATAGTGGTTTTAGTGTAATATTGAGCATGTGTTAGTCTCCAGGATCAATATATAACAGATTTGCCAGTTGCAGTAGTAATATCTGTGCAATTTTGTAACATCAGTCAAATAAACAATTCTTGATCCAGTGATCCTAGCTTCCTAATGCTGCATTCCGGACATGTCATTGATTTGAATATTGATGGCCTGCCATGTCTCAGCACCTAGCAATCACTGTCCACTGGGTGTGATTCACATTCCTCAAAGACAATGCCTAGTTGTATTGATGGTGTGTTGACAATTAACTCATTGGTTTATCAACACATCACAAAATATTTATCTAACCACCTACACATAGAATCTGGTGGCAATGGTGTGTCATGTCGTAAGATAAATTAGGGGTATAGATTGACAACGAAAACATGCTTTGAAAAGGATCAGTTTCAAATTCAGCCACATATCACATCAGGGACAGCTCGACTATATATGCAATTAACTACAGCATTAAGGAAATGGTTAATCAGGACAATGCAACAAACACAAGTCATGTTTCACGAGAGACAAATTAGCAAGACTGTTTGCACTGTTTGATATAAATAACAATTCATAAAGGAATTCCATGAATAAATGTGTCTGGATGACAGCAGTTGGTCTTCTTGTTTATTCATCATTAAGTTCGTAGTGAGTGAGGGAGGTAGGGGTGACTCATAATCACATAACAAATGTCTCAAAAATGTCCCCCAACATACCCTATCATGACTATCACCAATTACAAACAGTGACTGCTTTGAAACTGCACAGGGAACATTTTCCCATTAGCAAATCCCTTAGTGTAAATAGTAATACACAGGCAACACCCATGCGGGACAGAATTCTCCCAAACTCATAGGATTCTCTGTGTGAATTAAGAGCAAACAGAGACAGCTGGGGAACCACAGAGCACCTGAGTGCACAACTTCTAGGTAGGCCAATGTTCATAATTACATAACATGAAAGGTTATAATATTTTACTACTGCACAGTGCACATACACCAGTAAGCAAAGTTAAAGGTTAGCATTGCAAACAACAAATCAACCATATATTACATAGATTTATAAGCATTACCTAGAACGACTGATTACTCAGGAAGCAACCAGCACCAACCTGATTTATGGTAGAGGGTGTATAGTACTGCTGTATGCTCCTAATCTGTTTTCTCCTGCTAATTATTCTACCTGTTTGATTTATACTAGACACCCAGATGCTGTTCTACATTCGTAGATGCACATTAATCAAACTTGGTATCGGATTTCCGCCAAGATGTGGCTGAGGAAGCCATTAGTTCATACAATTCATTAAGACCTACTCTAACACTATAAGAACTCTGTTTACTGGCAGACTACCATGACAGTGCAAACAAAATTTAATGTTTGTTGAACAATCAAGACCAGGTAAAATAGCAAAGTTACACAAGTCTCAGTCAATGCCAAGTGTTTGTATAAGTTGTGCTGGTAGCTCTGGTAGCAGATAACAAGTGCAAGGGTTGATGAGTGTCAAAGTATCACCCAAATGCAACCACTCATCTAGTTGGTGCAGAAAGTGCACACAGATTCAGCAAGGATTACCAGCACATGATTAATAAGCTCATCCTGAATTAGTCAGAACCACCCTCAGGTACTTTCAATATTGACACTGGTATACAAGTCATTTGTGTGACTACTGACGATAATTATACTGCTGAAGAGAGTTATACAACTATTGCAATACTACTGGGGTAAGACCATATTAAATATTCATGCGCCATTATCCAGTTATAGAGTGCCCTTAAAAATAGTGCTTTGGTGAGGTGTGGATTTTTTCGAGCACTTTTACATGGGACGCGTTGCACCAGTGAATACTGAATATACCACTGCATTAGATCTCTCACGAGATAGCAATAAATACGTGCTAGTTGCTCACATATTCGCATGGTGGCTACTTTGCAGAATGTACCAATACTTCAAAATCTGTCACCAGAGTGGTGCAAAATTTAGGGGTATCAGGTTTGGGTGGATTTTTCTGAAAAACAAGGTACGAGAACTTCATGAATGTTCCACAGCACTTGTGTCAATGGAGGTTAACCCATTTCATTCGGGATACGCCTACGGGCGTAGTTAACCTTTTCATTCGGGATACGCCTGCAGGCGTAGTCAACGCACGTGACAGCCTTATCGGGTATTTATAGAAACTGTGTGCATCGTAGCAAGCTTTTACCATTTTTCCCATGATGCAGTATGACCACACTACCGGTTTGGAAGCCATTTGCAAATTTTTAACCGCGTGTTTATCTGCAAGTTTGGAGTGAAGTTCGAGTTCGATATTTTGGAGATTTTTGGCATTTAAAAATGGCGGATGATGGTGCAGTTAGTGATGGAAGCGATATCGACGTGGAAGACAGTGAAATCGGCAGTAGTACGAGCAGTATTTTGACTGAAAACGACGCAGACGAATCTGTTGTGTCCAGTGCCAACAGCTTGGAGTGTGTCTGTACGCACTTCCACAGCCTGTTCAACTTGTGAGTTGGCACTTGGCAGTCAGTGACGTGAACAATATGAACTGTGACATCGCCGATGTCATGAACAGTGTCATGGACATTATTACCTTAGTTCGGTGAAGGGTTATTGTTTCATTAAATTTTATTATGCACATTATATCTTGTGTTGTAATTCGTTTTCATTGGAAACTGCAATGCCAAGGCAATGGCAATGGTGAATTACTGTAAGGAAATTACTAATTTTGTGTACGTGACGACTTCCATTCTAAAAACTATAACTTTGGACTGACATATGACATTTACATCAAATTTTTACCACTGTTTGAAGAAATTAATTTGGGAGGTTTCTCTCACTGGATATATGATATGTCTAAGTGGCTATATATAGGTAAAACTAGCCCCAAGTCTGTGTACACATTTTGTTTTTATTTTATTTCTTTCATTCTTCTTCTCCGTGAGATAACTTCCTCCATGTTCACTCTACAGAAACAGTTTCAACACCATCATGTAGGCAATTCTCTTCTGATTCCAGAAATGTATGGGTTTATACACTTTTCTTCAACAGTTGCCTGACAAAATATTATAATTGAAGCGTTGGTGAATCCCTGTCAGGAAAGATATCTTTTCACATACTCGACAACATTCATTCAGAAATGTGTAACTTCCGACTGAAACAAGATATTTACATGACATTTTTACCACTGTTTGAAGAAATGAATTTGGCAGATTTCTCTCATTGGATGTATGACCATCCTGAGTGGTTGTATACAGGTAAAACAAGTCCAAAGTCGATGTACAATCTGTTTTTATTATTATTGCTTTTCAGTCTTCTTCTTCACCTTGAGATAACTTCTTCTATGCTCACTCTATACAAACAATGTTAACACCATCATGTAGGCAATTCTCTTCTGATTCCAGAAATGTAAGGGTTTATACACTTTTCTTCAACCAAAACCTGGCAAAAAATTTGTATGTGACCCACCCGTTGAACTAATTTATCACAACTGTAAATTGGTAATTTTGTCCAGATCTGAGCAATGTGGCCAGCTAACTAGCTGTCAGAATGAAATGGGTTAAATATGCTGTGAAATTTTCAAGAAGATTGTTAGACAAACTTTGCAGGAAATGAAAGAAATTGTATAATGGCCGCCTAAGTAAAATCTAACATCCCTACTGGACGAGTTTCGCAATAGTATTTTGGAATAGCGAATAGCCAGAAAATCACAGTCCCAAACCAAGCACAATCTTGTGGTCTTAAAGGCAGTTGATACAAAAATGATGAATCCATGAACAAATACAGAGCACTTAAAAGTTCAAGTTATATCAATAAAGGAAAATTTCCAATTAAAATTGAAAAAGCATTCATGTCTAAAACAGTATAACAATGACACAAATATAGCACTGATTTGTTTTGTTAATCACATCACCTAACAGGACATATTTTTATTCCCCTAACACCGAGTGACCATATGGGGAGAAATTAGCGATCACCTACATCTGATCACGAACGATCTGGTGGTTCCAGCTGATTCAATGTAGCTTTTCTAGCAGGGCGCAAAACACAATCGTAATCATCAGGTTAGTAAGCATAATGTAAATCCACTGTTAACATTTGTCCTGCAGGCATAGTCTAATTGTGGCCTGTGGTTAGCTATAAATGCATGTGAACACTCCGGAACTCATGTGACTATAATTACACACTCAACTTGATGTGACTGCAACTGAATATATACCGTATTCGTTCTATTAAGCATACAGTATGCTTAGCAAATATTTGAGACATGGAAATATGGCAAATTTTGTGTTCCAATAAGCGTACAATCATTGCAGCAGACATGACAGGCAAGCGATTTATGCAATTCACATATGAGCAACAGGATTCCAGAACACTGTAGAAATATGTTAATTTTTTTCGATGTTGGTTCATTATCAAGCTTTGAATCTAGTGTGATATTGGTAGAAATTAAAACACAATGATGGATTCAACAGTCAAGGTTGGCATTGAGATCACTGTCATGGCGTCAGATGCTGCTAAAAAGGGGGTGTACGCTAATTAGGGCATGTACCCTTAATAGAACGAATACGGTATACATGTCTCAACAATGTTTGTTTGTTGGGCCAGGCTAGTCAATGTGACCTTTCAAGTTAAACAAGTGCTGCTTAGCCACACAGTACTCACATAAATTCCACATATATTATTACCATTGTTATATGATGAATTTAATACTTTTTGCATTTTATAAATTTTATAGACTACAGCTCATGGCTAAACTTAGAGCCATGAGCTGTAGTCAAACCCAAAGACAACATTGCTGGGTGTTTATGAGGCTAAACTGTTTAAATCAATTTTGAATGAATAGACTACTGAATTTATTTTTGTTTTAACAATCGAGTTTGAGTTATCATCAATGATGATTTCTAGGAACTTAAATTGAGTACTGGCAATAACATGCCCCATTTGCTCCACTTGTTTGATTGTTGTAGACAATCACTATTGTGGTATTCATGTTTGTATTGTCATACTGTGACTGTCAGTGTAATTTCTTGTTCAGTAATTGTCTTTGCTATGTTAGCCATCAATGAGAAATACTCTTCTATATTGTAAACTAGTCACAATTTCTTCATAAAAATGATCTTCTAATAGTTGTTTTAATAATACACCAAATTGACACAATGATAGCAGCTAATCCATCTACAGAAATAGGTCACCTGATATAACTAGTGATCATTTACCCAGGATGTGTTTATCAAGCAGGTTGTGTTTATACAACACACAGAGAAAGGAACTCCTGGACAAGTGATCCAGCAGCAGCAAACAAAGGGGGTAGTTTTGATTGTAGACTGCCTGGTCAAGTGGACACCTCAGCCTTGACCAGTCAATGTTTGACCTTACTACTAACAAATCCTTTCAATTTCACAAGATAGACAACATTGCCAAGGCAGAAACAAACCAGATGGCAAGAGGACACAGAAGTGATAGGAAACTGTCACGTTTAGTCCAACGTTTATTCATCTATGTGAAGCCTGCCCTTCTCAGATATTTCAATGTTGATGTTCAAGGATCAGTACCGTTTCAACACAATGAAGGTGACAAGCTGACTTCTGCCCTCAACTGTCACATATGAACCCCTGAGAGGAGAGGCGCTCTGACCCCTGACTGTCACAACCAGTGCCTAATCTCCCCTGGACTCATGAATAGGACAGGTCAGTCCAATGCACTCTACAGGTGTCAACGCTGACACCTACTGTCAACCCTCATATCCTACCCCTCAAGGGCTTTCATTCACTCCTTTTGATGTCTATTTGTCTACCTCTCCTCTCCCTTCTGTCCCTGTTTGGTACACACACACATACGTCACCAAAGTTCAGAAACCTCTCTAAGTTATTTGTGCTTAACCTGGTTTCCTTGGCACTAGTAGATGGGACATTAGATTTCTCCTGGTTTGTCTGTCCATATTAGCCAATGTCTCAGGCAATTTGGAGTTCATGAACAAAGCTGTCAGATTTCTACAAACAGCTGCAAAATAACTAATACTATTGGTAGATCTCCCTCCAAAATGCTCACTCACAGATTTACTGCCAACAAGTTCTACCAACTGGGTTGGAATGACTTTAGCATGGTCTGTGGAAATACTGCCTGCCCATCTATAGACGAGTCAAAATTATAAACACATCTAATATTGACTAACAAAACCAAACTGATCTAGGATTCAGTAGTAAAGTAGTTCACTTTGACAGAGGCTGCCATTGGGGCTCCACTTCAGATTTTTCATGCAGTGTGAAACCGATCAAATTATCTACTTGTCCAGCAGACAAATAGAACCAAAGGTTCACTTGTCCGTACAACAATTCACTTGTCCCACAACTAACTTTCAAAAGGTACGTCTCCGTAATTAATTTTGTTTCTGCTATTTTAAATCATTACTGTAACACTATTTACCATAGGTAGCCAATGTACACTAGTATTCCAAGTCATATAACAGTGTTTGCCCAGGTTTTCAAAAGGGCAGGGTGCCATTTTAGTAAAAGGGCATGTAAAGCGCGTTGAGCAATGGTTTAAAAGGCACTTGCGACATGCAACTAAATTAAATACATGAGGCACAGTAGTAGTGTACAGCTTGTAGTTTAATATCATACTACTTACATATAGTATATTATGTACACAATGTATACATATATTTATGTATTATAATATTGGCTCGGGCAAGCATTTGTACTATTTGTAGAACAAAACACAGTATTCAGCTTTACATGACATTTAATAAATAAAAATGTGGACAAATGGAAGATTATAGTAGATATAGATAATACAACATGAACATGTTTTATTTAGTTAAATTAGCATGTCTTAACTTTATTTAAGTTTTAGCAAAACACAATATTTAGCATGACATAACATTTTATGTATAAATTCATATCACTTTTAATATTCCCAGACTATTATATAAGAAATAAGTGTGCAAAATATTGTTGGGCTAGGCTGAACAGAAATTTAGATATATATATATATATATATTGCACTGCAAATAGTAAAAGGTATGACGTCAAACATTAAAATAATTATAAACATGCATATAGTTAATTTGGAAAATTCCAGTTTATTTACAAAACAACTACCCACACACAATCTCATGTTTAACAATCAGTCACAAGCAGAAAAAAGTAACTATTGCTAGTTTGAAGCCACTATACAATAGTACCGGTACCCCTCTGAATAATAATTATTACAAGTAGCTATTGCTAAACGCTTTGGCAAATAGAAGACGCTACCACCAGTAACCTTAGCACCCCTAGCTAATCCACTACATATGCACGCAAGGGATGCAAGGGACGTTGTGATGGCACACATGGCAATGAGCATTCATGAACGACGTCATGTGCTGGCAGATCGTTGAATATTGAGGGGGAGCATGTTCTTTTAATGCACACAATATGCAATTATTCACTACTAGTGTTGAGCTATGTTATAATAAACGTCATTACTTATCATGATATATATTGGTACATTAACAAATAAAGAGGGCATGAATAAAACATTATTTGTGTAATCATGTGACGGCTACGATCTTTCTGGTGCTTCGCAAGTCTGTCATGAAAAGGCTCTGTTCTATCAACTTGTGAAGTTTGGCACCTCCTCATATCAAGATGTATTTTAATGATTTTTTGCACACATCACATGAGAAAGAATTTAACGACAAATCAACAAAATAAGGACTGCTTGCAGTTTGTCAATATGTATAGTCGAGGCACTGCGTGAAAGTGTGTCGCTCTGGTCTATCCACTTCCGAAGGTCGGCACCTCCTCCACGTATTTTAATGTTTTAGTTTGTTTGGCACACATGATTAATAATTTAACGGCAGTTGGGATACAAAGTCGACATTGGGGCACTTGCAGATGACCGAGTGTCTGCAAGCGCTCCGATCTCATGACGCATCCCATTCCCGATCGCGGAAATGGGTTGTTGAACAATCGAACTGCGCACATGGCACAAGGAGGATAGGACTGTGTTTTGAAATCAGGGCAATTGCAGACACTCTCAAATTAGTATTCAGTCATGTAACCATCTGTGGCCATGAGTAGGGTTACGATGCAAATATAGCAGGGTGTCGTGTAAAAAGACGGCATTCTTTTTGCCTTTTTTGGGTACCAGGGCATCACTAAAAAGGGCAGGGTGTAATGCCCTGCAAATTTGACCTAGGCAGAACACTGAATATACAGTATTTACAGTAGAATAGTGTGTGCTGATAACCCTATCAAAAGCAATGCATCCTATACTTTTATATTTAGTAGAGAAAAACAGTGCTATTATGACATCATTCACCGACAACAAGTAGTAGCAATTTCACTTGTCCGGTGGCAAATCCAGTTGTCTCAGGCTAGCGGACAAGCGTAATTTTTAGCCCTGATAATGCAACCCCATGTATAATACACACCGACTTTTTAATTCTGACATAATTCCTATATTACCATATATAATACGCTTCCCAACTTTTGACATCAACCTCTCATTTCCCTGCTTCTGATAGTTTATGATCCTTGAATCCATACCAGAATCATATAAATGCCCCATACGCAAGCTGCGGCATCACACACGATGACATCACCTCGTGAGTCGTATCTACGCAGTAATTCTTCCACCTGGTGGATACTTATACGACTATAAAGGACACCACACGGATGTTTGTAGAACTACACGGAACCCCTAGCGGTCTGTCATAAGTTGTTTCCGTCCTGATGTACGTGCCAAACTGCGTTACCGTGAATCTATCTTTTATGAAACACACGTTTAAGACACTTACGATGTGTGATACGTTGTATAAAAAGACTGCTGACGTTTTATATGCTTTGCCTAAAAAGCTACAAATCATGGAGCACATATTTCTGGCTTATACAGACCTGCCTACCCCAAAAACTTCCTGTCAGAAATCCATCTTCCCATTTACACCGATTTTCAGGAATATAAGCTTACTGTCAGTAATAGTTCAGAACCGTGTCAGATATTGTCACGAAAAGAACACCACTGTCAGTAATACTTTGATACTGTGACGATAGTTGCACCCAAAACATAATTGTCTCTAATAAATTACAAGGTGTTTTGAAGTGTTCTGTTAACAAGGTAAGGTAGATGTTCATAACCAGCATTGATGGAAATCAAACGTGAAGAAGTGTAACTGTAATGTAAATGAGTGTATCGGGGGGGGGGGTGGATGGCAAAACCATCACGTTACGCTAGTCGACATTGTCTAGACTCTAGTCTACTCAACTCTAGTATATAAGCCTACCCTTGTATTATAGGTTGTAAATGATAGACTAACGACCACCTTCTTTAAACTTGACAATACGGAGTATGTCTGCGTGAATGCTGTTATAAATGCTTGCAGTACACGTTTCTTCTTGGCTGGTAGTGGTGCCGTTTCGATCCCCGGCATCATTTCATGCCACGTGAGTCGTGACTTCGTTTTGTTTGAGCGCGGAAATGCGAATTTGTTGTAACATTGTTTCCTATTGGTCAGATTACGACCAGTAGCAGCGAATGAAAAACCATATCACAACAAGCAGCGTATATATGCTACCACCAAATTTGAGGAGTATGTAAGTGATTGACGCTCATTGTGACAACGAAAGAATCTGTAAAATTTTTATCCCTCGCCGTAATACCGTAATTTTAGGTGTATTTCCGGAATGGTGGGCAGGTCTGCTTATATCCATCGGAGAAAATTGTTGTTAGCACTAGCACCATGTATAATATGTACCCGGATTTTTATATACAAAACGAAGGAAAAAGTGCGTTTTATATACGGAAACTTATGGTACATGACTAGTTGAGATGATATGTGATATTCCCCAGGTAGCTATTCTGCACCCCAAAGAAGTGTTAGTATACAGTGCACATGTCTGGCAAATATCTAACATGGTGGAAGTCTGTAAACATGTGCCTAGATATAAAAAGATGAAACAACTCAACCATCTAAATCTTATAGACAAATGGTGTTGTTTTCACGGGGAAAAAATGTATGAAGATTACCAAACAATTTAATTTTAAATACAAAATTGTAGACAAAATTAGACTTGACTCTGGAATACAAAAAAATATGTACAGGGTACATGCTTCCGGCTGAATATAATAATACAACCTACAAAACGTGGTGAGCCTAATTCTATTTAATTGCCAGAGCTCTACATGAATTCAATCCTACAGTGAGTGGGGACAAGTAACTTGATGTATGGTACTCATGATCTATAACTCTGGTAGACCTGTTCTGGCTTGCCTCTGATCATCAGCATCCAGCCAACCCACTGATGAATCATAACACATGTCAATAGGCCCAGAGTGGGGAGGGCTTCAGTGAGTAGATTTATGACAGATTCAACAGATGATGGATGCAAGCAACATCTCCCTGAAAGCAGTAGCTTGGAAGACTTGGTAATAGTGACCAGGTAATTCTACCCTCACTACACCAGCCTAGCTATGTACTCCCGGCTGTTTTATTCACCTACATGGAGTATGAGGCTGCCACTTACAGAATGGACCTCTGGATAACCCATTATGGGTGAACTTTACCTTAAGTGAGGCTGGGTAGATCAGAACTACTAGGGCATGGACAATGGACATTAGGTAGTTTACATAGTGCATGCAATGTCAGAGGATGGACAGAAGATGAACAGATAAGTAGAAAGACGAACAGAGTTTGGATGGATGCATACAATACTTCGGCTGGAACATAACTAATAGAATGGATGTTATAGTGAACAACAGAATGTGTTAAATCCAGAGGTATTTAGACAAACATGGGTTAAGGAGTTCTGTGGGTAAACAAAGAAAAATCCATGCAAATTTACTGCCACAAACCAATAAATTAATGCTTGCTTCCTAATAATATTATCACTAATGTACACCAAATATATGTGCACCTGTAACCAGTAGATGTGCAATACTGAGTAGCGTTCATACAAGTTTCCGAGTGCCGTATAACTGTCAACTGGCCTAGGGTTCTAACCTTGTATTAATTTCAGCACGATACTTTGCTGCACACTGTACGGATTATTAGTGTCAATCTAATGGACAGGGTAACTACTAAATCACCACCCCTTATCATAAGTGTAGACATTATCCGGGAGAGGGTATGGTTTGGTCATTCTACAGTGAGAACAGACTACTAGTGTGGCCTGGTACATATACCCACTTGACAACTGGCTCAGTTTTCACTTAAACAGCCTGAGGGATAGCCTATCTGCCATCCCAGAATAAACATATTAATAGTGAGAACCCACAGATGATGCAAAGGGTGGCCCTGTCTGGCAGTTTATGCTGCATGCACACTTATAACAACACCACAATTGATTCAGCAGATATGAATAGACAGCGTTACCCGTAATCCTTATAGCGTCAGGTTCATCCGAGCCATCTGCATAATGTTTGTGATGGCAACTGCTGTATAAAATATAAGAGCACAGGTCTGGATCACTGAAGTGCATGTTACACTTTTTAGTTTATTCAACAAGGTAAGTATCCTGGGTGAAAAATCAAAACGTACCCAGTAAACCTGTGTCAAAATTCAGCTGCTATGTAAAAATCACTATAACATATTGAAGCAAAAGATAATTTGAGTGTAGATGACTAAAAATGATTTTGACCAGGGGAATTTGGATTAATATTTCGGTCACAAACAAAGCAGAGACGCACCAAAATCAATATGTGCGGGCTGGCGTGTTCCTAATCCACCAATCTGCTGTAAACTGACAGCCATGCCACAAGGACAGTATTGATCAGGGAGTATTCTGGCGCCATGAGTATCGACTAATCAAACATGTTCCATTTGAGCATCGTCACAAAGAACGCATCAAAGTATCCACTGACCATGATTATCAATATTTCAGTAACTAGCTTTCATACCAGAGGTTGTTCAGTGCATGTTAACGCTGACATCAGTACCCGGTAAAATGGTAATGTTAATTTTAAGCGTGGCAGTTGAAAAACGATGGGTGTATCCGCTTGACATATCTTGTTCGGGTCTCATTCAAATTAGAGCAAAATATTGAGGACAAATAAAGCAGCCTCATTTATTTGTGGTAGATTTGTGGTAGAAGACTTTGACGTTGCCATATGTTTTATTCATCAGCATTTTGAAATGAGCTACATTAGCTTCACTGGAAGTACTATTGCAGATACAGAGTTATTTAGATCATTGTAACAAGTTATTTCAGGTGTTCATTTTATTGGGCACAATAAAACCAAATGTTGATCACAAACCCAACCTATTTATATCTTCAAAATGCTTAATTAACCCAACTCACCTATGCAGTAGTAAGTATTATACGTCTGACTTAAAGGATCAGTTCAACAACATATTGTTTAAAAAAATTATTGCACCTTTCCTAAGTCTACAAATGTTACAAGCAAACAAATTGTAATTAAGATACTGTCAGGAAACTACAAATACAAAATTAACAGAATATTAGCTTACACTTTATAATTTATACTCAAAGTCAAACTTGCATTTAACATTACGACCCAACTTATTAAAGTGATTCTATCTGAACTAGGCTATTGCAGAAACATGTGATAGTAGATGTGATACTGCAGACATATGCAGACACCCATAGATATTATCACAATCGTATTTGGCATAGTAATCAATCATTTATGGCAAAATTACAAACCAAACTGTGCATTACTCCATGTCATCTATAAATTACCTTCTACAACAAAACGTGGCTGTTTTCCCACATGTATGTGTGCAGTCAATAATCTCAAATAGAGATCTCCTTCTAGTTACATTATAAAAAAGGTGTGACAAGTTTGTGAATAAGTAACTTTTTAACCAAGCCTTCCCCAAGGAACAAGTCACAACCTTTGGGGAGAGGAAAAAACCAAGCTGTGAACTCACAATGTACATGGGAGGCAGTAATTGTATGTAAGAAGCAGATACAATGCTGAAAGCACACCAAACTGAAGGCATCTTGCATAACCACAGGAGATGAAAGGCGCAGTTTATAGAGACTGCAGACCCCCACCGTGAGAAGCTTCAGATGGTATTCAACTTACATCATGACATAGCTACATGCAGAGCTGCTTAATGAGTGATTACTAGCTAAATGTATGTTCTTTGTCCATGCTTTTCACTAATTGGTAAGATTGCTCAGTCTCCCAACTGATCCATTTGACTTCACAAATTGGAGCTAAGGATCATTCTGTAGGGATGAATTGAAAAACCCAGATACCATCAACAAGGAACTATCCACAAAAATAAATATATCAAATGCAGATTTCAAATTGGTTGGTTGGATTAAAACGTATAAGTTTAAAGGGAAACGCCCTATAGTATTGCACACTTATAAATGTAGGTGCCCTGGATATGGTTACATGCCAAGTGGTTAAAAATCCTACACTGAATTTGTTTTTATTCAATGTCCAGAACTTTCTCAGAGATTTTTCAAGTGTTTTATTCATATTTTCTGTTTAAAGTGGAAGAAATGTTAGCCTAATCTTTAGTCTTCAGTACTTATGTACAGTATATTTGGTGTATTTATTTTTTCTTCACAGACCGATTACTATAGATCTGCCATTTTAAATAAACAATGATACATAAGACAACCAGGCTAGTTGTGTTTGTGTGGCAGCAACTTAACAAGCAGATAAACAAAACAGTAGCATAGCCTACTGTAATGAACCTAGACCTATTTTTGAACTATTTGTAACCATTTATTAATCAGTATGAAAGTCGACATAAAATAATGCATATATATTTGGAGAATTTGCAATTTATATGATGGACTGAAGACGAACTGGACTTGTGTGTGTCGAAATTTGGCCTGGCTAAATAATTGGAAAGAAAACGTCATTTTTTACAAACAATTCATTTGCCAATTGGGCAGTTGTTCGAAGGAACATAAAACACTGAACTGGTGATTTATTAACGTTGAACACGATGTAGAGGCAGCGTTTTCCTGCATCATGGCCCATGCCCGCTGCTTCAAGTATACTGCCGCCACCGCCACTATGTCAGTGATCTTATGATTTATCACCAAAACATTACAATAAAACGTCGTTATTACGTAGCACTCTTCTAGTAAAATTGTATTAGCCTTGACCAGTTGCACGTTCTTACAGTAAACAATGAACTAACTAAATCCTGTATCGAAAATTATCTGGGTCGTTAACAAAGCTGTCATGCTCACCGCGACTGAGTCAGCCGCCTGTTTCAATCATTTGACACCTGCAAACGCCGCTTAAATCTTACCTGTAATTGCAGAAATGACCAGCAGAAGTGGTAGGTGATACATCGAACGTAACATTTTATGTCTGTTTTCGCAACACAGATCTAATCGGTTCAAACTGTATCCAGTGCGCGACTAAAATCCAGCACCGAATTCTACAACGCCCACCAACCTACAATGCCGATCGTTCGAATTATCTATCCAACCGGCGGCGTGATCAGGTTTGGCGGTACTCGGTATCACTCCGCCGAATGAATGCGTAAACGGCGCAGATGCCAACACACCTACTGTAGAACAAATATTTCTTCAAACTCGTACAAGGACAGGCCAATCGCAAATGTTTGACCAATATCTTGTCTCGAGGTCCGATGCGTTTTGAGTTAAGCTGAGAACTATTTTATAGGTCAATTATTTAATTGTGTATTGCCGCTGAATGGTAGCGCTAGCTAAACCCAGGGCCAGGCCAGGGGTCCGTCCGTAGATTAAAGATACTTTGAAATGCGATATTATAAGGTATGCATTTCTGCCAAAATAAAAAACCTGTCGAGACATGATCTTGACAATTATCAGCTGCGTATGTGCGTGTGTATGCGTGTGTGCGCGCGTGCATGATGTGCGTTTGAGTGTGGTGTGTGTGCGTAAGCGTGTGTTGTGTAAGTGCGTGCGTGCGAGTGCGTGTGCGTGCTGTGTAGATTTGCATGCATACATGTGACCTGCTACAACAAACTGGGTATTAAGATGCAAAATTGTGAAATGGAGTTTGGTAACTTTTTGCACTCCACACACCATAAGCTTTAACATGATACATATCTAATTTGTTGAAATATCTTCAGTAGTTTTAGACATATTGCTGAAATTTAAGCAAACTTCAAAAAAAGGAGAAACAAAGTTATTTTGACTCATACTTTTTATTGTTTTGTAATCTATGGTATCGTAAATGCGCATTTTATTAGTTTTCCATTATGTGTCGAGAAAAATAAACTGGACATTGAAAGACGAGATTACCTGTGGATATTAAAAATGCAAAATCATTGAACATGTTTAAGCAATTTTAAGAATTTACTTATTGGTCTAATTAATGCCAATGATAAATTTAATTTATAATATCTGTAATGAATATAGTTTTAATCACCAGTTTCCCTTACATTATATCTAGCTTTATTGAAATGAAGTCAACCTGAAGCTATTATATTGACTCAGTTGTTTAACATATATATATATATATATATATATATATATACCATGACTGAATAATGATGATATATATCAGGCATTGACATTAAGGTTTTGAATCCACTGGTCCAGGGGGCCAATAGATTTGAAAAGATAGTGGCCCGCCTGTGAAAGTTACTGGCCCGGATTTTATGGTACCGTCAAAAATACGCTGATACATCATTCTGGGGTGCAAAACATTATTAGTCTTTTTCATAATTTTACCAACAAAGTCAAAGTTGTTAAACGTTACTATACATATATTGATTGTTTAAAGTGAGAAGTCCAAAGCTAATAATATTGTAATATTGTTCAAGTGTGTACTCAGATGCATATATACAGTATTTGCCAAGTTTAAATAAAATGTGGCCATTATGACGACAGCTAGTCAGTCGGTAGTTGAGTTGACACTTGTTTCACGCACAGGTCATTCAAGGCATTAGACTATTTCACGGTTCATTCGCTAGGTGGCACTACCCAAAATAGGTGGCCTTCACCTTGCCCTTGCTGACGCAGTGTTACATTTGGTTTCTGTCACTTTAGCCACTAGTTAAATTTGAATTTAAGCTGTATTCTTTTCATATATCTACAGAAGAAAAAGCGTGCATAATTCTAAACTCGAGGCAGCTTCCAACCACCGTACAAAGTGCGCCCAAGGGACGCGGCGGGACTTAAAAAATGGCGGCTCTCGTCATAAAACCTGCGCTGCCGGTGGTTAGAAAATTTATTCGATGGCTTTGCACGCCGTCATCCGCATGCTAAGTGTTAGAGTTTGGACTCATTACTGATCAAAATGAATATCTACGTTATGTTTACAATGTCCTATAACTGAGTCGGGTCTAAGAATTCTGGCGAACTGCATCTGATAACCGATGAGGTCGTGCCGTGACCGCCGCTTCGTCTCGGCGGCGTTCGAGAACCGGTGTCACGGGCCCCGATTCACCCGTGCCAGGATTCACCGCCTACTTTCGGCCCGCGACGGTAGCGGGCCCAGAGTAGGTGCGTGCCAGGATTCCGCGTTATTACTAAGGTGGTTTGCGTTAGTAATACGAAATGTTTTCCAGTAGAATTGTTCGTATGCATATTAAAAATAAAATGGAATAACTTGCATGATTATTTTCACGCACACAAACATATCGTGTGATTTAGAGCCCTCTTTTTGTTGTTTGTTATCTGTAATGGAGGCTATAACTAGTATCGAGGCTATCGTGATATGTGGCGCACGGCACTGTCTATATGCACAGCCGCGGTGTCGTGCTAATCTTTTGTGCATACGAAATACGTTCTTCTTGAAATTGTGGTAAATTAATCAACGCAATTAATTGTTTGCTTTAATAAATACAAATATAGTAGGCCTACTTATTCTGATTGCCTTCTTATGTAAAAATGTTATGTTTATTTATCCTTTATTTGATGGATAACTATTTGCACACATTAGGGCACTGCACATTGTGTGATAAAATTGGCTTTAATTTATATATATGTATATATATATATATGTATGTATATATATATATGTATATATATAACTCTTACAAGGGGTGCCACTGGTTCACATACAAATGAATTACAATATGTAGTGACCAGTTTCCTCTAGGTAAATTCCTAAATATGTTATTGAAGTAACTTGAATTATACTAATTACATTTATTTTAATTACATTATGATCATCGTCTTATTTTCAGGAGTAAATATAATAAATTTGTTTTATTTATGTTAAGTGATATTTTGTTACAACGAATCCATGCTGATATCATATTGTGTTCTGAATTTACTTCTTCAATAAATCTAGTAACATTTGTGTGTAAGTGAAACCTATTTGTGCCATCTGTAAATAACACATTTATTGTTATAACAATGTTGTTTTAATATAACATGAACAGAACTGGACCTAGCATAGATCCTTGTGGAACAACACATGTGGCTGTCATTACTTCCGAATCTGATTGGTTGTACAAAATAAACTTTTTTCTACTTAATTTCGAAACTACTGTAGACGTACACCTCTTATTCAATAACAACTGAGTTTATTATGTACAATATCATGTTCTGTGGTGTACAATTTAACAAATCCAATCCACAAGTCATCTAAGCTAAACAACCAGCCAACCAACCGATATTTGGTATTATTAGCAACACATTCAACTGACTGGATTGAACTGTTTTCAGTCATTGCCAATATATTAATATACCATACATCGACAACTTCATAAAAGAAACATTTAAGCACATTCATAGCCAAACTTACTGGCTACTAACAAACTAACCTATATGCACACCCAACATCTCATTTTCTTACCTCAAAGACCAATTATACCAACCAACGGCATCTATCAAATATGCATTCTCTCTGTGCGTTGGCTGAATACATAAATGTAACCCACCATTCCAAAATGAGACACTTCTTACTGATGGTCATTACGAGTTATGAGCCGTCACTGTCACAATTTGTTATTGAGTATCCATCGTGAATAGACAAATCTGTCATGTGCTAGTTGTGATGTGAAAATTGTAAAAATGTTACCAGCATGTGTTTCGTACTGAATTTTGTGACAACTGTCAATTTTGTTATTGCTGACAATGCTCTAAACTATGGCCAACAGTGTGAAACCACAAAGTGAAAAATCACAGCCAACAGAATTAAAACCACAGTCAAGAAAGTAAAAACCATAGCCAGCTGAGAGAAAACTTTGAAACTGTTTTTCTTTAAACCATACTTTTGCATTTTTTACATTAAAGTAGCTATATCTCTGGAAGTAATGAGACTATAGTTATTATTGACATATGAATTTCTCGAGTAGCGTCTCATTTTGGCATGATGGTCACAAATGTTGTGCATTAAACTTTCAACACTGTTTCTCAAAACATTAATTATTTCACTAATCAATTCAGCAATGAATAACTTTGCCAACAATTTATTTACTAAGTTTCCATTAGTAACTTGCATAGATCTCCGAGGAACATTATCCTCCTGTTAGTAATTTTTAGGCCAGGTTGCACACATTACACAGTCTTAGTTCTCTGTACGGTATAACCACCTTAAGAGAAAAGTTGCTTGATGATAAATGATCAAAAATTAACAGTGACAGGGTGCCAATTTGCAGGGTTAACTACATTGTGAGGTTCTACTATACTCTCTTAGTACAGTTCTACTGTACTCTCTTAGTACAGTTCTACTGTATTCTTTTAGTACAGTGTGTGCAGTAGAACTGTACTGGTTTTGTTACCAGTTCGGCACACTGCAAGTGCCACCATGAAAAACAATTTTCGCACTCCACCCAGTCTGTGTAGTCTCTATTGGGCTGGCAGGTGGGATTGCAGCAAGAATCACTGCTGCCCTCTTCCACCAGTCGGGCGGTCACGAACTCTCGGTAGTGAGAAGCCTGGGCCTGACCCATCAGGCCAACTGCCACACCCTTTGCCAAAGCCTCAGCATTCTACAATAGTAATTATTTCTTCATTTAGTAATACTGTTTAATAAAATTTTAGTCAATTATGGTGTTATGCCTGATCTGACTGTTTAAGACATTTCTAACACTAGGCTTTAGGCTGGAGATTGACCAGATAAATTAACTTGAACCAGTGTATTTACTTGGTGCTAGTGATCAAGTACTTGATAATTACTTTTAAAATTTGAAATGTATAGTGGTTAGTAGTACAACATATAATATTTAAATCTCATTTAACATAGAGGGAAGGTACTAACCAGTCAGTAACATTAAATAAACCAAATCAGATATATGGAATGGACTGTGATTAAATAAAAACATAACTAGATGGCGACTGACCAAGCAAAATGTGTAAATACAATCATTTGTCAGCAATTACGTATTTAAGAAAGACTTACCATAAGGACAAATATACCACAGCTTGAACCGTCTGCTTGCTGTCTGCTTGCTGCTTGACTGGTTTCCCATTCAGCAAGTTCTGTTTCTACGGTCTTCGCACGCATCTTCATGTAGCTCCTTCAATGACAAAGTCATAGAAATACAGGCCTATTAGATGGATGCAGTTACATAGGGCTTCCTACCACCACCACTATTTTACATTTACATGTTTTCTTAATTAACACACACATGCACGCACGCACGCACGCACGCACACACACACACACACATACACACACTATATGAACTAGTTTTGACTGTGTTGTTGTAAGGTTCATTGTAATAATATTTGCAGTGCAGAATACAAGTACTTTGTTCTTTTTACATATTACACATACATATTTTTGGGCAAAGCACAATTTTACATGGATTATTGTGTTCATATGAAAGGGCTTAAAATGTTGTGCTATATAAATTATAAATTAGTACTCACTTCCAACCATCAATGGATGTAGAGACAGCTTTGTCATACTTGGGAGAGTTGAGCGAGTTCAGGACACACACTTGATGGCTATGAGTGTTGGCAACAAGGAGCACCCAATGCTCTCCTGCATCAACTTGGAGTGGATTTGTGGATGCGTAGCAGCATACAGGCACAACCACATACTTGAAACTGGCCAAGTGCACCTGAGAAGCATGGTTACTTTATAGTAACTGTTGTATATATTGAAATAAAGCTAACTTACAACAAAACATGTTTAATATATCATAACAGTTAGTGACGAAGTGTAGTAGTGGTAGCTGTTGTACTAATAACAGTAGTAGCAGTAAACAGTTTATTTCACGATGTTGGTTACTGTTATAGCGTGAAAAGCAATAGGCCATTATTGTACATTCTCAGTTCTAATTATACATGTTTACATAAAATACACAATTCACAATACATATATATATATATACATATAAAGAAAAAAAAAAATTCAGTACAATAAAAAACAATCAACTAATCAAATTTAGAATGAAATATAAAAAACATTAATAAATGGAATATGTCAACAGTGTAATTGGAGCAATCTTAGTCAGTGTTATCAATGATTATTCTCAAAAACATGAATAACTAATCATATCGTTCTATGAAAGACCCATTTACCAACTCAGTAAATGTGTCCTTTGTTTGATAAGGATAATTTACTTACTTTCTCGAACATCCATTCATGGCTTGTCTTGGCAAACCACTTTAAGGCGATGTGATTTGGCAGAGGAAACAGTTGTCCAGGGTTCTCCTTCGCAAGCAAAGCTAGATATCCATTCACCACCTGCAAGCAAATGCAGTTATTTATGATTAATTGATTATTCATTATAAATAAAAAGGTCAGATCACAGGTGTTCTTCTATGACATTTAAAAAAGAGTCAGTTGTAGCTTTGTATAGACACCTGGCTCACATGCTCATATAAGTAAAATGTATACATAATATATATTTATTTGTTGCAACATCCTGCTGATTGTGGTCTCCAAGCAAAGCCACAGGTGCACCACAACAAACCAACAACTATGTTGTATAAATCATCGCAGACACATTACAGCATGCAGTAGCAAATAAACATAATCTTTTGTATTATTAGTTATAACATTGCAAGTATTTCATTTAATATACACAGTGTAGTGGCATATTCAAACTGTTGTAACATGATTCAGTAACAACAGATATTTGGTTCATTAACTAGATTATCATAATGTTACATCTAATCTATACAGCCGATAGGAATGAATAAGCTTGGTTATAAAATTTGAATTGTGATAAAACTATAGCGAATGAGTTAATATAGCAAACTAAATATGACACATTCAATATTACATGGAACAATATTATGTATAATGTACTTACATTGCCATTGAGCCATTGGTCGTGCTTCAATGTGTCCATATCGACATCATTCAACGTGTAGTTGCCAACTACAAGGCGCTTGCGGGCTGGACCACTGTCACTTGCTGTCACAGACAGATGACTTGGCTTGATGCAAAGCGTGTCAATCAGGGCATCAGGATGTTCCTTCAGTTCAAGTCTCAAAGACAGCACCAACATGGCTGACGTGATGTTGTATGCATCCATGGTATAGTGAGGGTACCTTGTCACCAGCTCACATGCGATGTTAGGATAGTTGTCATCCTGTTCGTCCATCTCACTTAGCAGTGCACTGACTGGATCTGTCATCCGTTGCTTGAAGAAATGGGCCATGTTCCCTGGAATAAATTTGGTAATGGTGCATCATCCTCAAGCACACGGATGACAGATACCTGTGAGAATTCGGACAACGACACTGGTGGACTACTGCTGACTTCAGTTATGTCAGTGCTCGATTTGCAGCGCTTAGCAGCCTCAGGACATGATGACACAAGAGGTTTGGAATGCTTCAGTTGAAGCAACTTCTTCCTTCTTGGTGCTGGAGCTGCTGGTGGTTGACCAACGGATGATCTTTGTGTAGACAGTGGCGGATGATCGGTACTGACCGTTGTTGCAGGGTTCCGATGTGGTGCGTTGTACGGCTTTAACTGATCATAGGCAACCTTGGTTTTCATCAGGGCACCACCATCGCTGGCCAACGTCACCTGATAATTCGCACCAATCTGTGCGATCCTGGATAAGAAAATAACCAAGTGTAACATACTGTGGAGGTTCGGGTCTCAATATCATCAACTCTACATGGACCTGATGAGTTTTATCTGGCAATCATAGTTTGTCATTGCATCGAATATTGTAGTCTCATAAAGCAGTATCTTTCTTGATAAATTCTCGATGATTTAAGTTTGGATGATATCTTCTCTCTGAAGCCGGGATAAAACACAATTTTGGTAGATCCCATTCTAAAACTATGACTTTCTTGTAATATTATTCCATTACAATGCATTTAACGTTGTACTAGTTTAATAGTTTGTTCGGGATCATTGCAGATTTTAATAAAGACAGGTAGTTGAGTCAAATACCTGTATGGGCCTATCCACTGTGACTCGAACTTGCCACCCTTTCTGCCAACATTCTTCATATTTCTCCTCAGCACCATATCGTCTACCTTGAAGTCGAACACTTTGACCCCTTTTGTCTTCCTCCTCGCATACTGTTTGGTTTGACGCTCTTGGGCAACGTGAACATTTGCCAGGACCTGGAAAGTCATAGTATTACATATAGTGTAAATTCAAATCGCAGGATATACATATATATATACGTATATATACACACATATATATATATATATATACATATGTAACATAGATAGCAATTGAACTGAACACAATTAATTCAAATCATGAAATGATGAGAAAAAATTGGTAAACTAAAGCATTCGATAAAGTTCCACATAACACATAAAGACTAAACAACATTAATAATCGTGAACTGAAAACTGATGTATTCAACGTAGGAGAAAATGCTTCGTCTTTAAGGGGGAAAAATACATCACAACAGCTAATGTATCATGACAATTGTTGACCAATTTTACACACCGTCTCGTGAACCATTTGAACTTGTTGCTCAAGGCCGTCCTGATGAGTGCACACGTCCTGCTCTGTAAAAGTTGGTATGTCAACGTTGTCAGCTGGGTCAACAACATCCATCTGTATAATAATGCAACAGAGAAAATAGCACGCTCAATGGAGAAAACAACACAATACCAACAATGGCACTTACCCTGTTGGTACTTGTAATTAACATAAATCACTGTTAATATCAGAATATGATAATCGGTCGATCTGATGTTTTGTTATAATTTCAATTCTATAATTAAATCCCAAATTATTTCCGTATACAGTAAAGTATACAAAAGTTAGTGTTGCTAATATGGTCACCTCGCTATTCAGGTCACTTGTCCAGTCGTTAGAGTGACCTTAATAGTGAGGTTCCACCGTATGTGTATATGTATATATATATATATATACATATATATATATGTATATATATATGTATATGTATATATATATATATATATATATTTCTATATAATGACCTCCATAGGCAGACGTGGGTGTCTGTTAAACATCAGAAAGAAAGGTGTGAACTTTGTAGAAGTCTGTCTCTGCGTACGCAGACTAAATGCCACCTCCTCAAGATAGTCATCCCAGTCTGTCTGGTGCTCATCTGCCAACTTGCTCAGTCTGGTCTTGAGTGTCTGGTTGGTTCTGCAACATGTTTCATTTCATATGTGGTCAAGAATATTCCAAGTACATAATTTTATTAGCTTCTTGTCTGCTTTTGGTAGTTAAAGAAAATATGACAAACTGACAATTTCACACAATTTGTATATCATTATTATGTGCAATATTGCACATGCCATTTCTGTAATGTAATAATGCTTCTAAATGGACCACATAACAATTCTATCATCATACGTTTGTCAACATGTATGTCACAAATTATTTTCTATAAGGAGTTTCAATAAAAAAGAGACCATGCGTAAAAATGTTCAGTTTTACACATTTTTAGTAGTAAAATTGTGATTACTAATTTTAATGGGCAACTTAGTCTATGACCATATATTGTAATGGTTGAACAACATTATTTTAACTTTACATCTGATGTACTGATAGTACCTTTCATCCAAACCGTTAGTCTGTGGGTGATATGCAGCTGTAATCATACGTTTAATGTCAAACCTCTTCGCCAAATCAGTGTTCAACTGATTGACAAATTCTCGATCTTGGTCTGAGAGCAGTTTCGTGGGTGCACCATATCTGTAAAACAACTTAGAAGTTTTTGTATATAAAAATAGTATGATTTTTTACTGAACAAAAATAAAAGAGGAAACATCTATGATGGAATTAATGCTAGTTTACCGTTGATTCCGTGGAAGTGTATTACTGGCTAAAGTTTGCCCTTTCTGTAATATGGATTGAAATAATGATGAGAGTGACAATTATTTTTTTGAGCATGCCACTTATGTAACCTAAACAGAGGTGCACACTCCAAGGCAACATGCAAAGCATTATTAAAATGTCATATGTTCCATACAACCCATGGAACACCTTGTTGTTAGAAGATGTGACATTTGAATGACTGTGATGTGTTACTTTTTCAATGTAGTTGTTTATTCCAGTTAATCTAGCTTTACTTTTATATTAAAAATAATTATTACTTCCACAAGTTACACTTGCCTGGGAAGCAATTTGATTTTGCTGAAATAAAACTGAACATTCAATAAACTACATGCCTGTAGATGTAACTCTTCAGCCCACGTGCCACACGCAGACCCGACTTCTGTCTTAATGGAAACAGTTCCACATATTTCGTGAAGTAGTCTGTCAAGGTCAGAACATACTTCATTCCGGTCTGGGTCTCTGGTAATGGGCCTACAGACAAAATAACCCAAGTTAACAGTAATACTGACAGCAATTCAATTATTAATTTTGCACTAGCTTACACCCATGCATGGCGCAACAAACCAAGGCTTACCTGCATGCACGGTGCAACAAACCAAGGCTTACCTCCATGCATGGTGCAACAAACCGCGGACAGCAGTTAGCACCATTGCAGTACTTTGATTTTAAATTCATCCACAGTGGCGCCATCTGGAGAATTGTTAAGGTTCCCTGTACAGTTTACATGTTTTTCTGATGAGTGGAACAGCAAATTTATAATTAAATAACTCCCTCTGTGTTTTTAATACATCCCCAATCAGTAGTTCAGATATCATTGTTTGTGTGACTGAGGCCTTAGCCCCTGGGAGGAGATACCTTTACATAGCCCCAACATTAGAATATTAATTTACAGATTATGTATCCAAGTTTTGCCATATCAACTATATGTACATGTTTGTATACGTAAAAAATTTTTGGTCAATTATCTACCTATAAGGTCCATCCCAACCATATGCATTGGTTCAACAATCTTTATTGGTGTTAGCTTTGGAGCCACAGTCTTGAGCTTTTCATACCGTTGACATGCATCGCATCTGGCAATCTGAAAGATGAGAAATAACAAAGTAAATACAACATGCTTATGTGAGAATAAATATTTTTTTGTAGCTAAAAGCTATAACAATTCAAATTCATTACACTGATTTATTTAAATAAATTTCTGACAAATATAGTGTATCTAAATGTTTGATTGTTAATTAATGGCTTGAGTGCTGAAATTCAATGCAAAACACACAATAGGTAAAACTGATTATATACAAACAATATCAGACATCTAGTTTGTTAAACATGCAACATTAAAACAACCAGTTTGCTTCATAAATCGATTACAGTGTATGAAGTAGCACTGTCAATGTGAAGGTCACTTACGTATATCTTAACATCATCTTTCAAACCCTTCCAGTAGAAGCGCTGGGTGATCTTATCTACAGTGGCATTGATGCCACTGTGACCAGCATGCGGTGCCAAGTGCATCTGCCACAGGATTCTTCTCCTTTCATCCACATCAATGATGATGCGCTGACGTATGTTGGTGTGGGGTAGTTTGTACACCAATGCTCCAGGATCTACAAATATTTATTAAGTCACATAAGCATTATTTTTAAATGTCGGTACTTATAGCAAGACTACTATTATTTTACAGATGTAACGTTATTTAAGAAAGTAAATAAACTAGACCATTGTTTACCTCTCATTTGAAGCATCATCCAATTCAGTGATCAAGATACTTGTTTCTAGCATAATAATTGAGCAGGGTTGGCATTTTTTTTGTCCTCATGGAAGAAACCATGTGCAGAAATACTTTTTACCCGTGCTATCAATATCAACATTTCTATTTCCTTCTTACACCATTACAGTGTCATCTTGTAGTACCAGCCCCAACAAGTTATTAAGACACACACAGCTAGCAAATGTGTCTTATCAGCTCACCCAACCACTGAAACACTAGCAAGCTCTAGCAGCTAGCCTGGTTAGTTGGATACAACAGTGGCCAGGTGCTTAAAAACCAAACTTTCCATTGACCACAAGATGACCAGGTGATAACTAATTATAATTACCAGCCGACTTCTAGGCTGGTAGTAAAACTAGGCTGCACATGGACTGACTGAAAGAGCAGAGACAGGAGAAAGAGTAAAAAGTGGCAAAGTGGCCCTGAAGTCCTTTGGACTAATATGTCTATATGTGACCCCTAACCAAATGAGTGAAAGGTCAGAAAAATTGTAACATTGTTTTCTTACATTCTTGTAAAGGTTGGGTAGGGTGTTTTACACGGTTTCAAAAAATTATGACTGCTACAAAAATTTGCAAAGTTATGGAGCAGTGAACATGGTAGGGGTCAAAAAGTGAAAATGAAGAAAACGGCTGTTGAAGTTTTACATTATATATGCAAATGGACTGCATGGAAATATTACATGCATGACATTCAAATGTGGCACACAGTGTGTATGTTATGTTGCAATGATACACTGGAAGTACAAATGTGCTGCTACAATAACTAACACATGGGCACAACAAAATTCACACATGAATGCAAGTAGTTGGACAAAAGTCCCTCCGGGCAAATGCTACCCCGGGGAGAAAAAAAAACTTTCTACCCTATTTCTGCCATGGGCACGGCAGAAATACATTTCTGCTCGGCAGAAAACTAACCCTGCAATTTAGTTATATGATTTTGAAACTTAGATTTATTTACTTAAATTCCAGAACAGCTCTTGACATATACACTTTATATTAACACTTGTATTCATTTCCTATCTTATCTAAGTTTTGGTGGATTGAAGATCATTTTATAATCTAAATCAATGGATATATATACACTGTACATTCATTTTAGGGAAAGTGCCCTTGCAGGACCTTGCCCAATGCCTTTATTTTAAAATTCTGCCCAGCATAAGTTTATTAAAATACCCTAAAAATAAGCCATTATTTTAATATATGGGATTTGACTCATTATGTTGTAATTTCCAGGGCAAATATTTATTAATGTAATCAATTATAATGCATCATTTCCACAGCACCACAAATAATTAGTCAAAGTCAATTAATTAAATGTTGAAAATAATAACTGTTTGGTGAGCATTTCCAATTCAACATCAATATAATTACAAGAGGAGATGCAATGTTTCGGTCAATAAGTCCATGCCAGGGGTAATTTTGCACAAAGTGCAATACCAGTTGGGATCGAACCAACAACTAAAACCAAGACATTAGCATCTACTATCAATCACAAACAAAATTTTGTTTTATAAAGTTAATCAATTACTCCAAAAGGCAAGCTTATTCTCTTTGAAAGACTTTATGGTAACCTCTCTCTTGGCCTAGGCATTGCTCGGTGTGGTCAAACAGCATTAGTGACTGATGTCAGAAATAATGTGGAAAGAGTTCTGAGCACTAATTACCTAACAGACAGTGAAATATAAGTTAGTAAAATCAAAACATTCTGAGTGAGATAAATGTCATGTGAAATAGTAACTAAATCCTTACAAAAATCACTTTACCAATACGATAATAGCGTTTTATATCCATACCTGCGGACAAAATTTAAATGTTTGATAGTAAAGATTTAATAAATTTTAGTTAACCGAATGAAAGAAATATGAGCGTGCAAAGAAATTGCGTTGACTTGGACTTAGAGAAGTAGACTTATGCAAATTATTTTATACCATCTGAGATACAAAGACAGCCAGGGTTGAGGAAAGAGTTGACTGGAATTAAAATTGACTTAACCGAGTTTGAGTTATGTGGAATGCACTGTACTTCCTTTCTTTATTAAAAAATCATCAGCACATTTATTTTTCATAATTGCAAAACATAATTCTCAACAAACGAGTTCTTTTATTTTGCAGATGCAGCATGTGTCCAGAAAGTTACGATCAAACAATGTGTCTTTGTGCAGTCCGTTTTTGTTGCATTGGAGGAGTCGGTTGTTTTTCTTGTTCAGACATCGTACAACAGTGTTTCAACTTCATGTACTGATTATCCTCTAAAAACGTAGAACATGACATAAGTATAATAAACAAACAAAACATAAAATAATACATTCCATACATAATATCTGCCACCTTTATCATATCTCCAGGCACTATACAAACCGTTAGAAGGGCACAAAGAACCAGTAGACAGTAGAGTGGTGGTTAATAATTATGCCATAAATCAATACTTTTATAGTAGAATAGACAATTTATGTTTACTGCTAAATTGGGTCTAACAATTGTTATTATTTAATTATCAAAAAGGGTAAACCGTCATTTGGGATATAGTTTGCCAGTTTCTTGATGCCCCAACGTTGTTCTGTTCAAATTAAACATAACACTGCAAATTATATAGGAAAAAACAGTTAACCATTTCAGACATTAGGTCATTGAGTCAATTAATCGAAGCTAAGCTTCATAATATATTGTTGTTATCAACCTTACTTTAAATTAGACCCGCGTATATGGTTACCGTGGGATATTCCTCTGTACAGAGGTCACCGCACAAATGTGAAGAAGATAATATATGAGCATTAAATTACCTTGTGCAGAGGTCACCACACTATTGTGAAGAATAAGAAGTAACAAACAATTGTTTCATAACAATGAACAAAGCATACCTTTTTCGGGAAAAAAATACATTTCATAGAGTTTGCAGCAAAGGAGTTGGCCTGGACTTCTGAGTCAATGTTTCGTCGACTAAGTGTACCGCATTTTTGTCAGCTCAACAGGAGATAAAACACATCAAATAATTTAACAAAACATTTACTAATACACTGTCTGATCTTGTATAACAACCATGTGACACGCACTTACACAGCAGATAGTATGCACGATTTTAGGCAGTAGGCATCTCTTGAGAGATTTTCTGTTTTTGGTCTATTTAATGACTCTAAGTAGGCCTACTTCAATCAAAACAACTTTTCTAAGAGTTTGTTTGCACGACGTTCAAAGAATTTGAGAATAGAGAGCTGAATATAGATATCTTGTGAAAGTATGTTCTGCTTTTGTTGACACGATAATATCACTAGGCAGTACGAATTTCATTCTCACCAGCATAATCATACGCGGAGCAGCTGTGCGAATAGCGTCGTTTTACCCACCGTCTATTTCGTATTTATTGACCGCTTTGTGTATCGCATTCCTGATGCGTCTGTCGGCTCCTGCCAGTCCTGCTCCGAGTCCTGGTCGATGTGTGCCATGCACCAAATAATGCTTCAAGCATGTCATATACATCACGTATTTGTTGTCTCTGTCCTCCATACTCACCATGCCTCCTTTAAAACACGCAGAACTAAATAAATCGACGTACAACTGCTAATTCACTTAAACTATACGACCGCGGATACTTCTGGCACGGCTGTGAAAAACGTGACGTCACATCTCATCAAAGAGGAATCCTGGCACGGTTGAATCGGGGCCCGTGACACCGCGCCCGCTCCAGTATCATCTCACCGAGGATCTCGGCGACGAGGCCCATTGCGAGGCGTTCATATCGGCAGACCAACCGGCCCCTGCTCGGCACGACGATTTCACGTTGCGACGCCACCTCCTCCGATAGGCTCCAACACGGAGCGCACGTCGGCCCCATCGTCCCCAGCGGCGTGTACAGGCTTTCGTTATACGTCGGTGGAGGACGCGCTCGGCTCACATCCGATACACCGAGTGCCTCCTCGATGATGGCGTCCAATACGTTGGCGTCACGCACTCCGCTTCCACCCTACAGCACAAAGCATGTTCTACTCTTTACGAATCACCGTCAGCAACGCGTGTAGGAAGTCACACATACATTCACGCCTGGTGTGTTGCAGCAGCGCCTCCTACAAACACATTATTATGATTAGTCCGCCTGCTTTTGACCTTCCTTCTTGGCCTGCTCCTCCGCCTCCCTCTTTATCGACCCCTCCACTTCGCGTTCCAACAACGTTATACGAACGTGGCAACCTCCTCGTACCGAGCACGCATCCTTTCGTTGTTTGTTAGCATACCCTGCGGTATGTGGCGCACTTCCTACAGCATATAAGCACAACTGTTAGTTACGGAATAATACTACAAAATAAGTTCGCTTCGTAAGCTAGCCAAAACGCCCTTATGTAATTCTCAGCCGTCTCAGTTAATAGTTGTGCGGCCTCCTCGGTTATTTCACGACTACGTCGCTCTCTCATTCGTTGTTGCACGTTCGCGTGTGTCAACAAATCTACCAGTATCGGCCATCCTTCCTACAAACAACACAACACAACACATTAGTCGTCGTCGTCGTTGTATCTCTTCAGTGTGCGCACGGTATACGAGGGCTCCCCGTTCCACGCACACTGATCTCCACTTTCGTGCCGGTTAACTCCAACACAGTATCGCGGAGTTCCTCCTCGCTCAACTCCATCAAGTACTCGGCCGTGTACTCGACGAGATTAGACATTTGACTGTCAAACAAAGTAAGCCAAAGCTCGTCTTCCTCCTCCTCGCCGTCCTTCTCCATCACACGCAACGCGAAGTAATATTTCGGCACCAACACTCCACCGTGCGTTCGGCATATCAGTTCCCCGCCTTTGCTTTTCTGCAATTTCCGGCGACAACGGGAACTTCCCAAATAGGCACCAACCTCTTTGTACGACGCAGCGTCGATCATATCGGGCAACAGAAGTTTATACACACCGGTGTCAGCACACCTCAGGTGCCTCAGACTCACCAATATGGCGCGCGTCGATGCCGTCGACTCACATTCGCGCTCGAGTGACGCGCTCCGCGTCAGGGGTGGCTGCCCCTCAGCCATCTCGACGGTGCCCAAGGACGCCTCTTCGGCGCTTCGCTTACGTCCGACAGCAGCCAGCGGTGGCGCAATGAGCACCACGGGCCGCTTAACAGGTGCCGCTCCCGTTGACACCGCTGCTACCGCCGGCGAAGGTTGCTGCTGTTGACCGCTGGCCGCCTTCAGTGACTGCTTGCGTGGTGCCTTGATCTTTTTTGGTGGAATCTCATCTGCCATGTTTCCGCGGAAGAACGTCTGCTGCTTGCTGCTGCTGCTGTAGAAACAATACACGTTAGAACTCCGGCGACATACAACATAGCATTTTCTCAACCGTTTTATACTTTTCAAACTAACGCGCATGCGCACTTAACAGTCTACAGTTATCTTACAAATCTCGCGCATGCGCACTTAACGCAAACGACGCTGATACCGAGGAATTTGTTTTAGGAAAAAAGTTAGCGGTCACGTCAGTACATCCATCGTCAAATGTGACTTTTACATCGAATTTCTCTAATATCGTCACACCACTCGATTCCAGAGACCAAACTCATCGTGTACAACGGTTACTTTCATGCTTTTAACTTTTCGTTTATTGTTTTTGAAATGTCATTGTCTACAACATAACGCGCATGCGCACTTCACACTAATACCGTTATCTTACTCAATTACGCGCATGCATACTTAACACATCCGAGGCATTTTGTTTTCGGAAAAAAGTTTCCGGTCACGTCAGTACATTCATCGTTAAATGTCTCTTTACATCGAATTTCTCTAATATCACTTTACCGCATAATTCCCTACCCCACACCGATCGTATACAACGTTTATTTTCATGCTTTTAGCTTTTCGTTTATTGTTTTTGAAAATCCATTGTTTTCCGTTCACATTCCAATCGCGATAAGTCACGCGCAACGTATGTCAAAATTACGCGCATGCGCACTTAACGCATACTGCCTAGTCTACCGAGGAATTTGTTTTAGGAAAAAGGTTAGCGGTCACGTTAGTACATTCATCGAGAAATGTCTCTTTACATCGAATTTCTCTAATATCATTGCACCACACGATTCCTGACCCCACACCGATCGTATACAACGTTTAGTTTCATGCTTTCAGCTTTTCGTTTATTGTTTTTAAAATTCCATTGTTCTCCGTTCACATTCCGATCACGATAAGCCGTAGTGTCATGCGCCACCGCTGTGTTTGACGTTGCGCTCGAACGCGCGCTCATTGCTCATTCACCATTTTTCAGTCAAACACTCCTGATCTGTTCTCAACGTGTCATCGATTTGCCACAATGAACAACGCATCATCGACTCATCGTTCGCCAACACATCGGTAAGACTGCTTTTATGTATGCATGCATGTGCGCGTGCATGCGTGCGTGCATGCATGCTTGCATGCATGCGTGTGCGCGTTCATGCATTGACACCCTTTGTTTAAACAGTTGTAAGCCTACCATGCATGCATGTCACAATGGATCGTCTCCTAACACACTGCTTTTATGCATGCATGCATGGTAGGCTTACAACCCAACAAAGGGTGGCAAATTGCCACCCTTTGTTTACACAGTTGTAAGCACGTAAGTCTGCTTTTACGCATGCATTCATGCATGCATGCATGCATGTTGTGGTTGTTTATTTCATGCATGGCCCTTTGTTTAAACAGTTGTCAACACGTAAGTCTGCTTTTACGCATGCATGGTTCTCATCCTTTGTTTAAACAACAGCATGTTTTTATACATGCATGCATGCATGCTTCACACCCTTTGTTTACACGTATTGTGGTTGTTTCTTTCATAGACCGATATGCACGGTCCATCCGTCACCTCGACAACCACCGACTCCAACTTCAACACCGCAAGCACCAGCTGCATCCACCAGCCACGACCCAGATGATAATGACTACGACAACACCCTCATAACAACGTTTCTTCGTCAAGACCCCATCACTGGGTTGTGGCGTACGCCCATACCACAAACTGAATATTATCCACGACGTGGTTTCAATACTGCACCGACTGCAACACTCTTCCCGATTGTACGAGACACGAATCGCACGACCTCAATATGGTCACCACTGCCGTAACAAATAAATATTCTCTCTACTACTCACGTTTTCACTCGTCTGTATCCAGTGCATACACACCCTACGTACAGTGTCACCAATCTATACGCTGTACGTTAGCGTATTTATGTCTTGGTTCCGATTTAAAACTCACTACTAGACGTATTTATTTATTTAAACGCATTGGTTTCGTTTTAATCGGAACACTAGAACGCACAGCGTTAGCCAGCTATGCTGTCATGTCGGGGTCATGTCAACATAGGGTACAGTGGGGCATTCACATAGGGCTGACGGGGGGAATCTGTACACAGTGGTTTTATCGTGGTTATATTGTTACGTCATTTTCCACTCGACTGTATCCAGTGCATAAACACCCTACGTTTTAAAACTCACTACTGGATGTATTTAAACGCATTGGTTTCGTTTTAATCAGAGCACTAGAACGCACAGCGGTAGCCAGCTATGCTGTCATGTCGGGGTCATAGTCCACTCCAGCAGCAGCAGCGCTTATCGTCGCTGTCAACATATGTTACAGTGGGGCATCCACATAGGGCTGACGGGGGTAGTCTGCACACAGTGGTTTTATCGTGGTTATATACTCGCGCGATAAACGTATTATTGCTTACGTCAGCACGCCCTAGGTACGGCGTTGATCGCTAGGGGACGAACTAAAAGGCTCTCTGCACTCACCGCTGCGAAGGCTCGCTACGGCCGACTGGTGCTTTGTTCGGTTCTCCCTATAACGAAATAAGAGAAGGCAGAGAAGACAGTTGAGGAAATGCAGCTCTCTGATACAAGATATACGCTCGACAGTTCAGGGCAGCTGCTGTGAAGGTAACCACAGCCATGTACAACGCCCCGCATGATATACTCGCAGTCACGGAATCAGAAACGTCGAAGTAGATTGTGCGATATATCGCCGACTTCCTCAGTCGACGATTCTAACAAATCTAAATTGTGCGATGAAAAGTGTTATGTATGTTGACATATTACAAAAGACTTTGTCTGAATGTGTACTAATCGTTATTTCATTATTATTGCCGGCTGAGATTGATACTAAATACCGAAGATGTCCCTCCTTATATTGCATATATGAATATATGTCCATACATACACAAGCCACACAAACGTTCTTGTGTACATACATACATGCATATATGCACACATACACACATGCACACATGCACACATGCACACATGCACGCATGCACGCATGCACGCATGTACGCATGCACGCATGCACGCACGCACGCACGCACGCACACACGCACACACGCACACACGCACACACGCACACACGCACACATGCACACATGCACACATGTACGCATGCACACATGCGCACACACATTCTTGCATGCCTGGTCAAATGGTGGATTGTTGCGCATAAACTAAAGCTAAATGACGGCGAGACTCAATTGATGGTGGCACTCAGTCCTTTCATCTTAAGACATTTGGTCTGTCATTAAACCTGACCGGAGCGGCGGAGACTAGCGCTATTTCGACTTAAAAACAGAATTATTCAACATTTTGTAACGTTACGTGCCCGGAACGACATGGGATGTCGTAATAGACACAGTGGTGTTTGGGGCATAAATTCCTGGTAAATATGTAATCATATCGGCAAAAATCAGGTGGTGCCGGATTCAACACAAGTCCGATATCATGATATATACTCTCGCAATCGATATTGACGCGACTTGCGACTCACGACTTGCATTCATTTAGCAGATCGTTCATGTATAAATCATATTCATTTTTATACATACTTACACAAAAAATCTGACGCTGGAAGGTTCCCGTTTAAGAATAACAAGAGAAAATAGCCTAAATATGTTTCCCATAATATTAAATAATAGGCATTTGTCCCCCAGCACAAGTGATCACGTGATATAATCCTATTTCCAGAATGCACTACACCGACCAACACTGACTTCGCTATACTTTCGTTTTGAGGCGCCTCTGAGCTTGGTTTCCAAAGATTTAGGCGCAATAGAAGTTATCTTATTATTATTATTATACTGGAAGCCGGCTTGTCGTAATGATCACGTAAACTGGAACACATTCGAATACGTCAGGGGCCGGTCTCATCAGCCTATTTACGACGTCATAGCGGCTGCTTAGACGTCGTAACTTTTATACGTCATTAAGGTACGCTATTTGCGTTTGATGAGTTTCCTTAAGACCGATTAGCCGTTGCTAGTTGGCCTTAACGTTATTGTTCATATTATCAGGCGTAAGCTTAGCTTTTTATCGTTAATCCAGTGAAGGTAATTTTGTTGCGGGCGTACAGGGCATGTGTGCAGGATGGGGTTGTTTTCACTATTGTAAGCGTAGATCTGCATAATGTCATAGCGTCTAGTATACATCATAATATGTAACTATTTAATTTTGAATATTTAAGTATTTGTATTCTTGATATTCAATAATATTTTATCAATTAATTTGATCTTTTAAGCTATTATTATAAGCAATATTTTACAACTTATTTATTATTATTATTAATGAAACATATACATGTATGTATTTATTTGTATACAATTGCTATATTATCATTGTGTTATATTATATATTTTTTATTTTTATTCATATTACTAATACATAATATTTATATTTGGTTATATCCTTAATCAGCAGCTCTGCATTATTTTATTGCTGTATTATACTTATAGTATTTTGATACATTAATGATTTTGAAATCGTACAGTATTTTATGTATGTTAATATACTGAGAAAGGCCATGAACATGTTTCGATCTGCACTATACTAAATAATGTATGTTATTATATAACACAGGTCTTACTATAATAAAAGTTGTTTGAAGGAGTAACGTAATTATTCATGAGTATATGGAATGATACATTTGGCTGGGATTTTATAAAACTATTTTGACATATTGAAATATTTGTAATAACCACAATAATCTACACTATGCAATACTAAAGTGTTGTGGTTTAATATATATGGCTCTGACCTATGATCTCAGACTTACACATTACCTAATTAAGTACAATATCATACATGACATACCATCTTCTGTGACATAACGGGATTGTGGGAGAAATAGTAGGAATAACCAATGTTTGGTTCAAATCGAATAAACAAAGAAACTAATTAACGTTATTACATAGCACAAACAAAATATTTAAAATTATACACAATTCAACTTTTATTAGCAAACACTGGAATTGTACAGGACAAACGTCCTGACTGCATGGTGTTTTTCTGTGCCTGTGAGTGGCCTTTCTTGTACCTTGCTAAGACACAATCTCTTATTTATCTGTAGAATGTCCTCCGCAGTAATGCAAGTTACATTTCTGGGTCTTGAGCCTCTGAAATAGCAAACATTGCATACAAATTATATTATTCAAAACCAAATTGATTAGACAATTGTTGCAAAATTAATGCCCAGAAATCAGAAAATGGAAATCAGTATCATGACTGTAATAGGCCAATGTGCGAAGACGTCTTAACTTAGTAGCTTTTTATCAGCAGACTCATTGAGAAAATAGTATAAAATGTAATCAATCTGGTAAGCTATTTTTGAAATTTGTCAGTTCAACTCGCAGAAATGTTGATCGTGATAGCGACATCAACATAAAATGATCATACATTTTGTAAAGGGGATCTAAGCAATAACAGACATCAATACTTTCAGATAGAAAAAGTAACGCTGTTAATTTGATGTCTTCTTCGCCTTTTCGCGAGACAATAATGCCAGCACTAGAGTAATCGATTTTACCTAAACATAGCAATGTCATATATAGAGGAATCACTGCACGATCTAAGCATTGCAGTTATTTTTGACCCAGAACAACGTAACGGCACCGCTGTCAAGTAAACTGTTCACATGATAAAATCCTGCTTCCAGAATGCGCTACACCGACCAACACCGACTTCGCTATATTGGAAGCCGGCGTGTCGTAATAACCAGGTAAACTGGAAATCGTACGAATACGTCAGCGGCCGGTTTCATGAGACTATTTACGACGTCATAGCGGCCGTTTAGACGTCGTAACTTTAATACGTCATCGATTTTCGTTATTTGCGTTTTATGAGTCTCCTTAATACCAATTAGCCGTTGCTAGTTGATCTTAATGTTACTGTTGATATTAGGAGGAGTAAGCTTGTTTTTTTTGGTCGTAAATCCAGTGAAAGTAATTTTGCTGCGGGCGTGCAGGGTGTGTGTGGAAGATGGGGTTGTTTTCACTATTGCATGCATAGACCTACATTGTGGCATAGCGTCTAGTATACTCATAATATGTAACTATTTAATTTTGACTATTTCAGTATTTTTATTCTTGATATTCAATAATAGTTTAGCAAGCAATTTTATCTTTTACGCTATTATTATAAACAATATTTTACACATTATTTATTATTATTATTAACCATACACATACATTTATTTGTTTACTTATATATGTTATTGCTATATTTACATCGTGGTATATTATTTTGTTGATGATTCTTATTATTAGTATTTTATGTATTTTAATATACTATGAAATGTCAGGAACATGTTTAGATATGCACTATGCCAAATAAAATGTGTTATTATATAATACAGGGCTTAATATAAAATAAGTTGTTTGTGGGAGAAACGTAATTATTTATGGGTATATGGAACCTCGCATTTTCTTTGTGCAAACTTTTATAGTTTATTAATTTGATACATTTGGCTGGAATTTTATAAAACTATTTTGATATAATGAAATATTTGTAATCAACGTAATGACCTACACTATACGATACTAAAGTGTTGTGGTTTAATATACATGGTTCTCACCTCTCTCACGCTTACACATCACATAATTAGGTACAATATCATACATAACATACCTTGTTCCGTGACACAACGGGACTGTGGGATAAATAGTAGGAATAACCAATGTTTGGGTCAAATGTGCTAAAATCCACTAACATTACTTCAATATTCTAGTGCTTTGTGAAATGTTTATTAATGCTCTAACATGTGTACCTTGTCCTGAGTGTTGATGTCCGCTCACTTCTTTCTATATGTGGTCACATCGTTTGGACTATTGGCCCCTGACCTATCAATTGGCGAGGGATGTAAAACATAAAGGTAGTTATTTACTTTTTTCAGTGGACAAATTTGGTGCTCAGTGGCGGCGCCAGTGCAAAGTCATGACACATTTATTAGGACCTTATTATCTCTTGCATACGATTCCAATGATAGGAGTTATATTGTTGTGGGAAAAAGAACAAGTTAAAAATACGGTGACATAGCAGTAACATCTACTGCCTTTTGTTTGTTACTATTTAATGAATAGTAGTTTTCAGTCAGTTTCTGCACCTATTGGTTAATATCGTTATTGCAAGGTGAAACACTAAGTGACAAACGAATGTTACAGCTGACTGGAAGGAGGGAAAGATTTCAAACAATATCAGTGTGTTTAGAAATGTGGTAAAGGAATAAACAAATAAAACAATTAACGTTATTACATAGCACAAACAAAATATGTTTATGTATACGCAATCCAACTTTTATTAGCAAACACAGGACAAACGTTCTGCATGCAAGGTGTTTTCCTGTGCCTCTGTGTGCCCTTCCGAGTACCTTGGTAAGACACAATCTCTTATTTCTCTGTAGAATGTCCTCTGTAGTATTGCAAATGACTCTTCAAGGTCTTGAGCCTCTGAAATAGCAAATATGGCACACAAATTATATTATGTAAGACCAATTTGGTTACAAAATTATTGCAAAATTAATGCCCAGAAACATCAAAAAAATGGAAATCTGTATCATGACTGTAGTAGGCCAATGTGTGGAAATGTCTTAAATTAGTATAAAATGTAATCAACAGGAAAACTATTTTAGAAATTTGTCAGTTCAACTGGCAAAAATTGTGAACGCTGATAGTGTTCCAATTTACATGAGATTGAGAACAGGTGAAACATTTTAGTTGATAAATTTAGTACAGCGCCCACGGCTACGCTTTCCTGGCACTTGCTACTTACTTCTTCGATATAATCCGCAACCTTTTCAACTCTACCGCATGAGTCGTGCTCGTAGTTGGACGCGCTATCGTTTTCTGAATATGTGGATACTCGCTTAGTTAAATTATATAGAGAATCATCCAAGACAAAGCATTTTAAGTGAGAGTTTTGCAGCAAGGCACTTTCGCCATTTTCCTCAACTTTGACCTAACTAGGTCAAGCCTAGTTGATCGTAGTTGCGCCGATGCTAAAATGTACTCATGAAACCGGTCATAAACCACACCGACTAATCGCTGTTAGCTACAACCAATATAACGTCTAGTTGCGCCAGTCCAGGAAACCGGTCCCAGACTGACATTCACTAGTTATAATTTAGTCGAAGGTTTTTACGTTTACGTGATCATGAAGTTACACCGGCTTCCAGGATTGCTCAGACGGTGTCGGTCGGTGTAGAGGATGCATTGCAGTCAGGGCAGGCCTAATGGGGCCTGGTCCGGTCTGATTGGGTCGGACCGGTTTGTCGAAAACAGCCAGGATACCGCGACCTTTAGAGATAGTATTTATGATACAGATTTGAGAGAATATCAAAGTCATGGTATGATATATATATATATAGCATGAAAGTAAATTTCACATGTTTGCGAAGGATTCGTTGTGGGAATTGATGTTCAAAGATTGTGCTTCGTGTGTGGGTTAACATAGTTCACATCCATGTTGTGCAATGCTTCATGAGCCGATCGTGCATATGCGTTTCACGGGGTAACGCTTTGTGTGTTTTCATCGGTCGCTCACAATATTCCTCTTTAAGCTTATGTTACCACTGTGCACTGAATTTATATAACGATAATTAAACCATACTATGATCGATTATAATCGACAAACCTAGTGCTTAATTCACTGCGGTTTGACATATATCTCAATTGTGTGCACAGTTATTCTAGCCTTGTAGTCAGGGAAATACTAATAGATGCAGACCTTCTCATTAAAGGTTTTCACAATGTGAGCAATACTGATGTTCAAGCAATTTCATGCAGTTTTGGTGAGTTACATGTTGTATCAATCACATCAATTATTTATCAAACAAGTTATCCGTGCTTTCCTTTGTCAATATTGCTGCGTTCCAATCACATCGTGTATACCGTGAATACGCTTTCGTAACCCCTACTTGACCCAATTGCATAAATGTACAAGTGGTAAACTGGAGGAATTGAACTTTCCACTTCGCCAAGTCTTGTTTACGATGTAAACGAGCCCATTGAAACGCAGCATAATGTCAATTAAAAACGACGGAAACTGAAGTACAATATCACAGAAACACACACAAAACGTTCTTACATGTGAGATGGATGTGCTCTACCAGGAATGCACTGGCGAAGTTGATGAAAACTCAAAGGTATGACTGGATGATGGTCATGTGAAAGGCCGTGTGAAGGCATGGTAAGGCCAGAAAGAAAAGAAACTGCTGTAATAAAGGCGCCATATTGTCTGACAACGATACCATCTACACATACAATTTGCGAGTGTTTATGTACCTATGCATGTGTGAATGTATGCACGTATGAAGGTATGGATGTATGTATGTATGTATGTATGTATGTACGTATGTATGTATGTATGTATGTATGTATGTATGTATGTATGTATGTATGTATGTATGTATGTATGCTTACATGTATGAACGTATGTGTGCATTTATTGATGTGTGTATGTACCTATGCATATGTGAATGTATTCTGTATGCAGGGATGGATGTATGCTTGTATGTATGTACCTATGTGTGTATTTATTTATGTGTGTATGTGTGTACGTATATACGTACATATATACGTACGTACGTATGTGTGTATGTATGTATGTATGTATGTATGTATGTATGTATGTATGTATGTATGTATGTATGTATGTATGTATGTATGTATGTATGTATGTATGTATGTATGTATGTATGTATGTATGTATGTATGTATGTATGTATGTATGTTTGTATATGTACGCATGTATGTATGTACGTATGTACGTATGTATACATGTACGTATACATGTATGTACGTATGTACATATGTAAATATGTACGTAAGTACGTATGTAAGTATGTACGTGTGTACGTGTGTACGTGTGTACGTGTGTACGTGTGTACGTGTGTACGTGTGTACGTGTGTACGTGTGTACGTGTGTACGTGTGTACGTGTGTACGTGTGTACGTGTGTACGTGTGCACGTGTGTACGTGTGCACGTGTGCACGTGTGCACGTGTGCACGTATGCACGTATGCACGTATGCACGTATGCACGTATGCACGTATGCACGTATGCACGTATGCACGTATGCACGTATGCACGTATGCACGTATGCACGTATGCACGTATGCACGTATGTACGTATATACGTATGTACATCTGCCAGATGGTGCCTTTCCAGTACTTGTATAATTCGCCTCTCCATCGTTTCGCCGGTCTTCCTCTAGATCGTTTCCCTTCGTAAGGGCTCCAGGTTGTGATAAGCGATGCCAATCGGTTAACGCGCAATCTGCTGATGTGCCATGCCCAGGCCCACTTGTGTCTTCTGATTTGTTCTGTCATGTCTACGACCATTGTGTTTTCTCTTACACAGACGTTTGTTTTTCTCTCCCGATATGTGATGTTTAACATACTTCTTTCTGTCTTTGTTTGTGCGGCTGCCAGCATATTCTTTGCCTGGATTGTGAGTGTCCATGTCATAGCTGGAAGTACGCATGAATTGTAGCCTTGTCTCTTCAAGAAGGTTCCAAACTTACCCTTGAAGATGTCGCGGTGTTTGGCGAATGCTGTTCTGCCGGAGACGATTCTTCTTAGAATCTACTTGTCTTGTTTTTTGTCTTTGATGCTGTATCGCTGTTCCAGTAGACGTAGCTTTCAACGTTCTCTGCATGGTGTTAATATAAATATAAAAGTATACATATATATATATATATATATATATATATATATAGTTCTTGCCATGTAGTAGCGCATATATAAGAATGTTGTCGGCGAAGCGAAGACGACTTATGTATTATCTGTCTATCCCCAAGCCTCTGGTTTCCCAGGTCAATGCTTTCGAGTATTGCATAAGCAGCTTGGGCAATATGGTTCATACTGTAAAACTTCTCTCTCGGTGTTGATGTTGTTGCTCTTTTAGCCTCTGTTCTTGAAGTATTGCTTGAGTTTGCACCAATTCGAAAGCCTTCACGTAGTCAACGATAGCGATGCAGATATTATATTTTCGGCACTTAAATTTCAGTAACCTACGACGTGTATGGGGTCTGTCGTTGAGTACCTGCTTCTGAATTCTGCTTCCTCCCGTGGTTGATGAGTGTCTTCTCTAGCCTATTCATTAGTATCTTTGTGAGTAATTTGTAGATGTTTGATAACAAACATATATGTCAGTATTTATATTAGTCTTTCTTATTTAGATTCTTGAAGATTATCATTAGCTTTGCCTTCTTCCATGCGGTGAGTATTCATCTTTCTGACAAGCATGTAGTATAGATGTTAGCCAGTGCTTCGACATGGCATCTTTTCCTTCTTTTAATGTTTCAATGTTTACATGGTCGTTGCCTGATGTCTTCATATTCTTCATAACGTTTAGCTCTGCTTCCACCTCCCATGGTGTTATATATGGTATCTCTTTCGAGTCGGTGTGAATTATGGTAATTTCTTCACTGTCGTATAGCTCCGTGTATAATTCCTCTATTAGTTCCATGATCATATCAGCCATTCTGTCTTGGCTTAATGCCTGTGTTCTTCTGGCTTTCTTCAGGCTCTTAGATAACATAATCTGTTCTCGTATGATCTCTTGTTTGTACTTCATGATGTCCTCTTTCGCTTTCTTTTTGATGGTCTTGCATATTACTGCTTACTCTACTTGTTTTATTTTCGTCGATATTCACCATTTCTTGGTTGTTTCTTCATTAGTGCTCGTGTCGGTGACAATAATCTCGTCATTTCGTGCCATTTGATTGCTTTGATACACTTGTCGTTCTTTGATGGATCACCTCAGTGATGTTTTGCTGATGGTGTCTATGACGTCTAGTTCTTGTAGTGTTTCGAATCGATTTTGCAGTTGCAATTGGAATTCGACCTTTTTGTTCCCATTTGTGTGGTATCTACTTTTGGTGGTCTCTTGTTTATTAACTTATTCCTGTCAACTTTGACGTCCAGTTCGATGTTGCTCATTACCATTCTATGGTCACTTGCGATGTTGACTTGGTTGATGACAGTTACGTCAGTGACTATGCCTGACCTGTTTGTGAGGATGTAGACAATTTCGTTTTTCGTTCCTTCATTTGTGCTTTTACACGTCCATCTCCTCACTGCTTTCTTCTGGAACTTGGTATTCGTGATTTTGTTCTCTACCAAGGTGTCACCTCTTTCATTTCTCACACTTAGGCAAAATTGGCTGTTGCCGTTTTCGAAATGATTGTTCGTTTCCCTACTTGCGCATTAAAGGTAACTATGTACGTATGCATGGATTATGCATGTATGAATGTATAATAGTATATGGAACATTCTGGCGCGAATGTATTTTCATGCAGACATATGTTTTTTAAACTATTCACTCAACGGAAACAACGACGATGTTTGAAGCTTTCGCCAATCTCTGTATGTTAATGTCGGCGACGGCTGTACATAACAATTTCGTGATATTTATTATGGTGATGGGAATAATATTGCTACGGTTAATAGTCACAAACATATACAATTAACACCGTGAGGTTACATTTACGATGCAAATATCTAACTGGTTCCTTATCATTTACAACACAATGTGACGTCACAGTAATGTGGGAAGTAAGGATGTACATATATTTGTTAATCACATCGTAATACGATATAACTCAATTAAAACCGTGAGGTTACATTTACGTTGCAAATACCTAACTGGTTCCTTATCATTTACAACAAAATGTGACGTCACAGTCATGTGGGAAGTAAGGATGTACATATATTTGTTAATCACATCGTAATACGATATAACTCAATTAAAACCGTGAGGTTACATTTACGTTGCAAATACCTAACTGGTTCCTTATCATTTACAACACAATGTGACGTCACAGTCATATGGGAAGTAAGGATTTGCAGATACTTGTTGATCACATCGTAATACGATTTAACTATACCACACAATCTCTCTATATGTCCAAGTGCTGTTAAGACAACACCCATTTACGTTATGGTATGGTATGGTCGCACCGATCACGTGTCAAACGCGTTCTGATTTGATGAAATCGACATCTCACCCAAACCCTTTCGTCATAACACATTCTTTTTGGTGACGTTCATAATATTGATGTAACTACATCGTACTGGAAAACTGAGGCAAGGACGTTATCTGAACATCACGGCGCGTCTTTGGAAATCTTGTAAAACCAAGATGTTAATGTAAAATATTTACGCATATTCGACACGTGACACTAATACTCTAAACGTACTTCGTTCGGTATATGTAACCATAAAATGGTGGGCTAAAACTCATTCACTTGTAACATACGACATATCTTAAGACCAGTTCCGATTCAGGAATATACAATCAACCCCGGCTACACACACACACACACACACACACACACACACACACACACACACACACACACACACACACACACACACACACACACACACACACACACACACACACACATACATGTATTATATGTAACGATGTGGGGTTAAGAACTTAATATAGATTGGTAGCGATTGTGAAAGACTACAACTGGGGTTACCATGTTCTGCTATTGACGGCTCGTTAGTGCTTAACCTATAACCTATTCTATGAAGGATGTACAGTATATACCATCGAGTAGGAACATTTTATTATTTTACTTAATATTTATTGTAGTTTCGGGTCGGTGCGACGGCCATCTAAAACGTCATGCTCGTTCGTGCGAACGATGGGCCTATAGCAATATATAGCGTAGCAGCAAGCGCTTAGACGATAACCGTGGCAAGGCTGAATTCCAGTTTGAAGAAGGAAGCTCACTCGGTCGGAAATGCTGTGACTTCTGAATGTTACGAACCGTCGGATGAGCGTAAAGTTGTCGTCCCTGTCGACCGAGGGTATCGTTGGACCCGAACATTGTACTATTCTATTTATGCTATGATGAAGGAACACATTATATAGGTCTCGATTTGTAACTGTGCTCTTATACCCTCACAGGGTTGATAGCAGAAGAGGGCATTTGCCTGTTATTATTTTTTGTGGTGGAGAGGGTAGTAGGACGTCGCCGTATGCGGATGAGGGTTAGCAGGGATGTCATGTTTTTGTTTCCGTGTATACCCGTTCTATGATAATAGTGTGTAGGAGGCTGATGACTCTCACTCTAGAAATGTATGTATACTTATAGTTTTGTTATTCAGTTAGAATGAATAAATTTTGAAAACCTCTATATATTGTATATATGCTTTGTTAAATTCAACTTTCTCTGAACCCGAATTATACAATCAAGTTCGCTTCACGACTAACTGAATTAGGTAGAGTTAGGTCTTGAGGGAGAAGAACTTAGAAATGTTATCAGGAAAGAACAGGAAGTAGCCAGAGCAGAGAGAGCTCTTGCTAGAGAGAAGCAAAAGGACTAAAGAGAGGAGAGAGAGGGAGAATGAATGGGAGGAGGAAAAGATAGAGAGAAGGAAAGAGAGAAGAGAGAGAACGAGAAGGAAAGACAAGCTGTCATAATGAGAAAAGAGAAGGCATGAGAGGAAAAGGAAGCGCGTCGGCGACACGAGAAGGAATTGTTGGCAATGAAGCTGGAAGCTGAGAACCAGCAAAGATAGGACACTAGTGGAGTGAGCGACACTTTACAGAGAGTTAGGGTTATAGGAAGAAGTCCCAAACTACCCGCATTTTGTGGTGGGAAATATGATATGGACTCATATCTTCAACGATTTGAGAGGTATTCCGATGCGGAATGGGGGCCCGTTCCGCAAATGAGACACAAGGTCCATCACGATGGAATGTCCCAAGCCAACATTCTTGTCGTAGTCAGCTTGAGCAACCTGGTAGGGTTCAACGTGCACAGCATACCCAAGTGGAGTGGCAAACACCAATTGCTTGAAGCCAAATCGAATGGGCTTTGGGCGAATGTATTGCTTCATGTTGTGTTTTCAAAAGAACGGGATCATGGAGTCGTACATTGTGAGGTCCTGTTGAAACGGAAAAAGTATGCAGAAACCGGGCTTTGAAAAGTCTCACCTTAGCCATCCTATTGTTTGGCTGTAGGTATTAGTATAAAAAAGAAAATGAGTAATGACCTGTCATAAAATCTACTTATAAAAACCTCTTATCTTAATTGCTTTTTGATATCTTACTTATAAAAAACATTTGATTGATGCCCGGTTGACCCCTTTTTATAGATGCCGCGGGTTCTTGTAAGTACGGTTGCATAAGTACTTTACTGCTGACCTCTAGTGGATATACTTGCTATGATAACGTAGAAGGTAGCGCCTCTAATGGTTATGCTATGATAACGTAGACGGTAGCGCCTCTAATGGTTATGCTATGACAACCTAGACGGTAGCGCCCCTAGTGCAAGAATGAGTAATCAGTCATTTATGTGTAAGGAGGTTATATAGTGGTTATACACGAGGTGTAACCAGTAGTGTCTCTAGATCAGCGGTATGGAGCCTATATGTTTCGGTGGTTCGGCTTCGTTCCTGTCGAATTTTTATCCGTGTCGAGTCACTGCATACGGTCGGGGATTCAGATCAGTCGAGCACGTTTATTAGTTTAGAAAAGCAATGTTTAACGAAGACAAACAAAATGCGGAGTACATCAAACAGTCGTGGTCGGCCTATATAGCGAAGCAACGAAGTTACGGAATCAAGAAAAAGAGAACGGGAGCCGAATGAGATGCCATTAGGGTCGTGTGTATGAAGAGCCTGTTGATGAGCAAGTTCCAAGGGACAACAAAGTTGAAAGACGCCCTGTTGGCTACCAGGGAATCCGAATTGGTGGAGTGGGTACCTTCAAGAGAAGCATTCTGGGGTAGCGCCCACGGGGACAAAGAAGGTCAAAATATGCTCGGAAAATTATTGATGGAGGTGCGCGATGAATGTAGAAGAAATTAATAAAAAGTCATCTCTCGGTTCCTGCGCGCCAGTCGTCAATATGTACACGTCGTTGAAGCATCCTTTTACGTGCATCGTGGCTGGCCCTACGGGGTGCGGTAAGACTACTTTCGTCACTCGTCTACTACAGTTCGCCTCTTTTATGACCGAGCCGCCTCCGGAGAAAATCCTGTGGTGTTATGGCCAGTGGCAATCCGCCTACGCCTCAAAGTCAGCCGATATAGAATTCGTAGACGGTTTACCGGATCCAAAGATTTTAGACGCCAAAACGAGTACGCTTCTAGTACTCGATGACCTTATGGAGGAAACTGATAGCCGGGTCACGACCTTGTTCACTAAAACAGTCATCACTGCAACACGTCCGTCGTACAGCTTCTGCAGAATATTTTTCCAAAAGGGAAAGAAAATCGCACAATCAGTTTGAATGCGCAATACATGGTGCTATTCAAGAGCCCCGAGACCCTAGACAAGTAGGTCACCTGGCGAAACAGATGTATCCGGATAGAATCAAATAAATGATGGAAGCTTTCAAAGATGCCACGTTAGCACCCTACGGTTATCTCCTAGTAGATCTGAAACAGGAAACAGCGGAAAATATGCTCTTGCGCACGTCTATTTTCTCCGACGATCGCCTTCAGTACGTCTACGTAAGGAGAGTAAAAAAAGAGGAATGCGTCACAGCAGAAGTCATTCGTCAGGATGACAGAGCGCGTCAAGAAGCACATCCTCTGTCTGGAGGTAATGAATAGATATAAGAATATCAAGTTGAGAAAAGCCATACTCACCAACGGAAACGCCGACTTCATCTGTAGTCTGTGCGAGTGCGCATACAACATATTGAAAGGGAATATGAAATTGTCAGCGAATGAGAAAAAACACTGTCAAAATACATCTGCGAAAGTTGACGTAAAAAAAGGTGTCCGTCAAGAAGAAGCGGGCGGTCTTGCAAACGGGTGCGGGCGGCTTTCTGACGGCACTGCTAGCCCCGTTGGCGAGAACCGTCCTTCTCCCGCTGCTCAAGCAGGTTATTGGTTGATGCAACACGCGAAGAAGACGGCGTTGGTAGACCCTCGGTTGGTGGAGAGTCTCCTGCCGTTAATCGTCCAGCCACCGAGCTCGACCCGATCGCGTGCGATGATTGGCCTGGACAGCGACATGAAGGACGTTCTAAACAGATCGGATTTATCTGATCGAGAGAAGGTGGCGTCGTACTATCAACTGCTGATTCGCTACAATTCGATAGAGGCAACTCGAGCGGCGCAACCGGTACGTGTGTCGGTGGTGACCGAGGGAAAAGAGGAGGCGGTCCAGCCGCTGCCGACGGCGGCTGCGCCGGCATCGCTGAGCGGCATAGAGCGCGATATCGTGGAAAACGTATCAAAAACTCTGAGAGGGAAAGCCCACCTCATGATCGAGAAAATTAAAACCGATCCGTTGTGTCGATGGAAAGACCGCGGCGAATTCGTATACGACGGTCAACCTATCGCGGGAAGTAACATGGTCGATCTCGTGAACGACCTCATGCGAACGAGGAAGAAGGCGGTACCGCCGGTTGGGTGGGAAGCGTTCGGGACCGTATGAGGCGACTGAAAGTCACTATGGAACTCGTCGGTAACGCGCGGAATCGAACGTACATACAGCAGCAGCAGCAGCAGCAGCAGCAGGCGACGCCTGGTAAAGGTAAACGTCGCACTGATTCTCTAGAGCGAAAGTGGGAGGAGTATTAAAGAGGTTGAAACGCCGCCGTCAGAGCCACTCACAATGCACCCTCGAAGGTCGGTAGTCGTCGCCGTCGTCGTCGGCGTAGTCGCAGCGGCTTACGCTTTATATATGTGTATATTATTCTTCGTAAATCGGTCTTCGTCGTCGTCGTCGGCGTCGTCGTCGTCGTCATGGTGTCCCGGCGGCCTCGTGGTACGCAACGAAAGCGCCGCCGCCGCCGCACTCAACGAGACGACGACCGCCGCCTGAAGCGCGCGTACTTCGACACGAAACAGGTGGGTAGTTTCGGCGGCATCGAAGCGTTGTTCCGGGCGGCGGCAACTGTAGTACGCAAACCGATCTTGAAGCAGTGACTAGCGGCGCAGGACATTTACACCCTGCACAAACCGATGAAACGACATTTAAAACGACGTTGCGTTATCGCAGGCGGTCGAAACCAGCAGTGGCAAGCCGATCTCGTCGACGTAGCTAAACTGAAAAAGCACAACGACGGTATAACGTTCCTATTGACGGTCATCGATGTCTTTTCGAAGCGGGCATGGTGCATCCCGTTGAAGAGTAAAGCCGGCCCGGCGCTCGTTACGGCCTTCGAGTACCTGCTGCAGCAGCAAGAGCAACCGCCGAACGCGCAGCAGACCGATAAGGGGTCGGAGTTTCTCAACAGACCCTTTCAGAAACTTTTGACGGAATACGGCGTCCACCATTTCGTGACGCATAACGAGGAGATTAAAGCGAGTGTCGTGGAAAGATTCAACGGGACGCTAAAGACTCGCATGTGGAGGTACTTTACGAAGCATCAGACGTTGAGATACGTAGAGGCGTTACCGGACTTCGTGCGGTCGTACAACAACGCCTACTATCGAAGCATCGGTAGGACGCCGGCGAGTGTCAAATCCGCGAACCAGGAGAGTGTGTGGCAACGGCTGTACTGCGGCGAGGGTCGAGGCTGCAAGCCGAAACTGCGTGAGGGAGATCGCGTACGTATAAGCAAGGCGAAGGGTCGGTTCAAGAAAGGGTACATGGCTAACTGGAGCGAAGAGCTCTTCACCGTCGTAGAAACGCATCCGTCCGAGCCTCCACTTTAACGCTTGACGGACGACGCCGGGACGCTACTAGACGGCACCTTCTAAGAACCGGAGCTGCAACGAGTAGTCGTCCCGAAGGATAAACTGTATCGCGTGGAGGCCGTTCTACAGCGTCGTCGACGCGAAGGCGGTGCGGAGGCCGTATTGGAAGCGACACTAGGGGTGCTGGCGACTACACGAAGCGGGGTTGTTCAACGGCTTTTCATTCTTTTATAAGGGAGGGTCTGCATTAACAGACCGCAGTGGCGCTAGGATGACCGACGAGGTGAGAACGATCGAAGATGACGAACCCGCAGACTGCTTCGATATCGACGTCATCGAGCCCAAAGACTTCGTCGACACTACCGAGTCTACCACCACCTCCGTCCGCGAACACGTTCCATGGCGTTTCTGCGGCAACGAATGCCCTAAAGCTGAATTCATCTTCCTGAGTCAGATCGTCGTCCTCTACGGTTATCGTCGTCAGTATATACAATCTAACGAGAGGCCAGGGCGACTCCAACCTGTGGACGGCACTGCTGAGTAGCTGTCTCGGTTACCTACTTCCGAGTCCGTCTATGAGGCGCGATGGCATCTTCTGACTTTTACCTGACGCTACCGAGCAACGCGTCTATGAAAGCACACCCCGAAAACACGTTTATTCACTACACCACGAATCTACCGCAATGCATAGATCTGTCGGGGCAGTGGGAATGCGGACTGGTGACGCTACAATACCAGCATGCATGGTACAACGTGAGAGAGGAGGACGCGTACTTCTTCTTGGCCCGATGAGGAGAGAGGGGTTTACACTTCCGTAGACGGTGACGGTAGTCTGATTTACCGGCAAGACGACATCCCTCACGGCTTTTACAACAGCGCTTACGAGTTGATGCATCAAATCAACGCGCCATTGACGAAACTGAGCACCGATAAAGTCAAGGCCCGCCTGGAGTACAGCCCCATCTCCAAACGCATGACGTTGCAGCTATCGTCGAGTGTCGAATTTAGCATCCCCCATCGGAGCCATCTGAAGACCGTACTAGGCTTAGATTCGACCGTGATCGCGAGCCCCAGCTTGAAGGACGCCGCCGGCGACGTCGTCATCATCACCTATCCCGCCGCGTATACCAACGAGTACGAGGGCCGGCATATGGTGGACATGCATCGGGGAGTTGACACCCTGTACGTGTACACAGACCTCGTGGAACTGCGCATCGTCGGTGACGTTTTCGCCCCGCTCCTTCGAACCCTTCCCGTCTACGGTACGAACGAGCTCATTATTTCGGAGGTTTTCGACCGCGTCTAAAACGTTCCTCTTCTACGACGATAATTCGATTCGGTCGAGATAGATATAAGAGACGACATCGGTCAACCGATACCATTCGAACAGGGGAAACTCATGTCGACGCTTGACATCAGACGCTGAAAATCGAAAATGTTTTGACGATGACGGTGGCAATACGTACGAGGACTACTACGCGCAACAGGTCGGCGGTAACCTACCGGTCTTCGTCGGCGGTCGAGGGCAGCGGGGACACGGCTTGGGCAATCTCTTCGGGAGCCTGTTTCGAAGCGCCATGCCGCTTATCAAGAGAGGAGCCGTGGCGCTGGGAAAACGTGCTCTCAATACGGGCGGGCGCGTGGCGCGGGACGTCGTCGCCGGCGTGAATTTGAAACAGTCGATAAAACGACGCGCGAAGGAGGCCGGCGCCGACCTTCTCGACAGGCTATTGAACGCGCCTCCGAAGCCGCCAAAAAGGCGACGACGACGAAAAGTCATAAAACCTCCGGGTACAGCGGCGACTCCCACTAAGAAGAAACGTCGTCGAAAGGAACAGACGTCGAGCGACATATTCACCAACAACTAGAATGGCGTTCGTGCATCGACAGTCGTGCGAAGGTCTAAAGAGCGAACTGGAACTATTCGCCGTGCCGATGACGAAGACGAGCATCGAGAGCGGTCAGTGGGTCGATCACCAGCCGCTGACGGCCCTCGATGCCGGCGGGACTATCGAGTTCCTCTTCCCGGGATCTGGAGACGACTATACGGACCTGGCGAGCGTTAGACTGTACGCCCGCGTTAAAATGGTCTAGGCGGACGGTACAGATCTCACGAACGACAGCGTCGTGGCCCCGGTCAACTATTTTCTGCATTCGATGTTTAGTCAAGTCGACGTGTCGCTGAACGGCACGCTCGTGACGCCGTCGTTCAATACGTAACCGTACCGGGCCTATACACGAGGTGGAGATGATGGGAAGCCTGCACGTCGACGTTTTTATGCAAGACCGGTACCTACTGAAAAGCGTCAACGTAAAGGTACGACTGGTGCGCGCGAAGGACTCCTTCGCGCCCATAGGAACGAACGTCAATCCGGGGTGGAAAATCGTCCTGCTGGAGACCTACCTGCAAGTGCGAAAAGCTAAGGTGAATCTGTCAGTCCAGCTCGGTCACATTAAAGCGTTGGCACGGGGAGCGGCCAAGTACCCGCTACGTCGAGTCGACTGCGAGGTGTTCTCGGTACCGCAGGGCACGATGTCTCACACGCAAGAGAACGTCTACCTGGGCGTCCTCCCGAAATGCCTGTTCCTGGCCCTGATCGACAATGACGACTATAACGGGGACTACACTAAAAACCCGTTCAAAGCGAAGCACAACGACATAAACTTCCTCGCTCTCTACGTCGACGGTCGATAGGTACCGAGCAAGCCGGTGCAGCCGGACTTCGGGCACGGACGTTACATCCGAAGCTACATGACCCTCTTCGGGCAACGGGAAAGGCCTACGAGGACGAGGGGACGACCTGTCGCGCAACAATATCGGTTCAGGCTACTCCATCTTCGGCTTCGACCTGTCGCCCGACTGTTCCGAAGTCCATCATTTCAACGTCGTGCGTAAGGGAAATCTGCGCGAGGAGGTACACTTCGCAATAGCGCTACCCCGAACGGTGAACGTCGTCGTGTACGGGGAGTTCGAGACTGTGTTCGAGATCGACAAGAGCCGGAATGTATTGTGCGACTACTAGTGAATCATCATGGACACTTTTCAGCTGATGCGCCGCCTGAAGCTCGATGCGTTCGCTAAAAACATCGTCGTCGGTGTCCTGCATAAAGACGAGCTACCTAGAATACGGCTCACCGCTTACCCGACGGCTTTCGTGTGCAACACCGACGGCGGTAACGAACCGGGGGCGCACTGGAAGGCCGTCTACGTGGACGTCGACCGGCGAGGCGACTACTTTGATTCGTACGGCCTGCCACCGCTGCACGCCGACTCCCGCGCCTTCCTTCGTCGTAACTGCGACTAGTTGACGTACAACGACAAGAGACTGCAGAGCGGGGTATCTTACGTATGCGGACAATATTGCGTCGCCAACCTGCTCTTTCGATGCCGCGGAATGCAGTTAAAGGGTTTCCAGTGCCTGTTCGGTCCAGATAGGGTGGCTATCGACTGTCTCGTATTCGACTGGCTAAAGGCGCATTGAATTATTACTATTATTATTACTTTTTGCTCTGCTTCGCTTACGTAGAATAAAAGACGATGAAAACTCACTATTCAGTTGTTGTTCGCAGTTTTATTCCTTACATACACACATGCCTCCCTACCCCTACCCTACCTCCCTACCCCTACCCTACCCTACCTAGGCCGCCCCTTCGCAGCTACATACCTCCCTACCCCTACCCTACCCTATCTCCTTCTAAATAGGAGTCCACCTCCGCCACATAGAGGGGTAGTCCCCTTAGAGGGGTAGGGCTCGTCGTCGTTCCCCTTAGAGTTCGTCGTCGTTATACGAGTATAGGCGCCATGGTGACTCCGTCGTCGAGCACGCGACGTTTAGCGTAGAAATAGCTCAACGCCGCGCGCTCTTGAATGTACGTCATCACGGACGATTCTTTCACTAGGAAGCCGCGGTTCCAGCCGCTACCGCTCCGTTGTCCGCGCAGCACGGCGAGGAAGACGCCCTTGTCAATGTCATTTTGACGCTTACTCAATCCCTTCGTGCTGTACTTATCCCCGCCGCCGGTGCCGAAAGAGTAGTAGGTCTTACTGCAGAGCGCGATGATACCCCGACCGGACAATTCCTCTTTGAAGAGGTCCGGCGTTCGCCTATGGTATTTCCGACGTTTCGCGCAACATTCGGCGGGAGCGTCCCACGGTCGCCCGGCGAGTCGGCACTGCACATAAGCGTCCGCCTGATCGTCGCAGCACTCCGCCAGGAACCAGTCCCCTCGGTGGCGAAAGTATTGCTCGCGTTTAGCCTCCTGCACCAGCTCGTCGACGTCCCGGCCCGCGAGGGCCTAACACGCCGAGTCGGTGTCCATTGTGCAGTATTGGAACAGGGGACGCGGAATGTAGGCGGCGATGAAATCGTAGTAAAATTCCAGCATCCGCACTTTGGCGTATTGGCAGACGAAGTAGCCGATCTGGATAGGCAGCGCGTACCGGACGGTTCGCTTGTTCAGCGCCACCTCGTAGAGACCGTCGGGTTCGACGACGTCGAGCTGATGGAAGCGTCGATCGTTGAAGAACATCGAGGCCCCTGCCGTCGTGCAATATTTGATTTCCGTGTGGAGATCGACCAGCGTGATAGCTTTCCCATAGGAACTGTTCCCAAGAAGCTTAAAGATATCGGCGATGAAGGCTTTGTCGGGGTCGGTGTCGCCCTCGCGTCGAGCGGCGGAGACCGTGTCGACGAAGCGACGAAAGCAGGCGATCAGGACGTACTCGACGATCTGGTACACGCGGTCAACGACGAGTCCGTGCTCCAGATACCACCGTAGTAGGGGCGTCGCGAGTATATTCTTGATGCCGGAAAAGTTACCCACGAGCGTTCGCTGAGGTCGGGCCAGGAGCTCGCGCGTTTCGGCGTATCGTCGCATGAACGGGCTGAGATAGTCGCGCTCGATGTAGGCGTTCTTGAAGACGAGCTGCATCTCGGCGAAGGCGTTGCGTAGTCCGTCCGGGACGGCGATATCGCACTCTACCAGGCCGAATAGAGTGCCGTCGCGTACGGCCTTCAAGATCGTCGACCGCGTAATATCGCCGCCGCCGTTCCATCGACTCTCAGGCGGCGGCGGCGGCGGCGGCGGCGGCGAAGGTGTCACCTCGCGCCACCGACATTTCCACATCTCAACGACGGTGACGAAACGGCGAAGGTAGGTTATAATAGCATTCTTCTCGGCAAACATTTGAGTCCTCGGCTTCCCGTTAGCGTCGTTCGTTTCCTTCCCCGTACACGGGCAGCCGTGGAAGAAGCATCCTTGAAACTGGTACGCCGTTCGCGTCTCTCGACACCAGTCGTCGACCCGGTACTTACCGATGCGTTTCTCGCGCCCGTTGAAATGGTGTCGTTTGCGCACCCCCGTCCTTTTGTCCCACGTCAGCCACTGCACGGCCATACGACCGTAGCTGTGCACGCATTCCGGCCGAAAGGCGTTCTCCTCGCGGCGGCACGTATACCACCCCGTCGGTATGTCTTGCGTGATAACCCATAGGCAGAGCCCGTTCGCGTCAAAGCCCACGATCGAGCGACAAGTCCGTGCCGATTTGCCGTACTCGTTCCGGCGTAGAACGGTTACGTCGGCCTCTTGATGATGCGCGATGATGATCGAGGGACTGCCGACGATCTGCGATTGTATGAGCCGGTGCAGGTTCTTGTTCGGCTCGTTGAAGAGAGTGAAGTGAATCGACGACGGTAGATCGTTGATCAGGTAGAGTAGCGTTAGACCCGGAACGCTGATGGCATCCTTGAACATATCGATGCGACGCTGCTGGTAGAAGGCGAACTGTTTGTCGACGGCCTCCAAGAACGGTACCACGTCCCTGTTGTTGTACCACACGAGGAAGTCCCGCAACGTCGTCATCCCTTCGTCGCGCCATACCGTCACGCATCCCTCGTACGCCGCGGCGGAGATCCCTTTTAGGTGGCTGTAGAACGCTTCCCGTGGCGGCAGTTCGGTGTCGTCTAGTTTCCGCAACGAGTCGAGGTACTCGTAGGGAAAGTAGCCCTTCGTCACTTCGCAGCCGTAAGCCTTCAGAAACTTATCGTACCTGAAACCGGGGGCTAGGTAGTTGGTGATGTCTAGGAACTTGAGCGTCACCGTCGCTAGACACATCAAGTTGTTCTGACGTTTGATCGTAAACGCCGACGATGTGTTCTATCCTTCGGTCGCGAGCAGGGGAGTGATATACTTTTTGACGACGTTCAAGTCGTACTTACCCGAATTGAAACCGAGGACGAGGAGCTGGCGTAGATGAGCCCACAGGCGGTCGGCGAGCACGGTGTAAGGGACTTGTCCGACTCCTCCTCGTCGTCGTCGGCGGCGGCTCTCCATTCGTCATCGAGCGCGTCGATCGCTTTGAAGCTTCGCTCACGGCCTCCAGGGCGATGACCAGGCGCTTCGCGAGCTCGTTCAAATCCCCGGTCGTGAAGAAGCATTGCGCCGGCTCGTGGCCGGGGACGTTCGAGGCGATACTCACTCTGAGTATTTCGTGTCGGGCTATCCACCGGCATTTGCCTCTATCCGCCATCAGGTCATGGTCATCTAAGTAGCACTCGAAATCGAATGTCGCCCTGCACGGGTAGCAGAGCAGGGGTTCGTCCACGTAGATGTACCCATCCTTCAACTGTTGAAACACGGACGGCGTCGGGTGGTAGACACCGCCAGGAAGATGTGGCGAACGCCACCCTCGCACGTCGCTTCGTGACGCCGCATTTTATAGGCGGTTCGCCTCAGCGATTCACCGCACTTACCGCATAGGTACGTTTTAGTGAACCGCGAGACGTCGGGTATATACGAATAGTGCGTGTCGTATAGGTTTACGTTCATGGTAGTGGGGTACCTGTAGAGGGAACGAGGGACCAATTCGGCGATTTTTTTCCCGGGCGCCTCCCCCTACGTCAGTCAATACACGACCACGTTGGTTTTAAAGACCGTCTCCACCCGGCCGAGTCCGTTCATAGGAACGGCGGCGAACGCGTAGGGACTCACCCCGCTGCCGCCGTTGTAGGCGGCGTAGAGCTTTAAGGCAGCGGCCGTCAAACGGACGGTCTTGCAGTCGTCGCCCATGTCTCTTCTTCTATAAAGCGCCAAACAACGGAAGAGGGATAAGTTATCGATGTAAGTCTTACCGTGCCGAACTTTCGCTAGAGCAACGATCGTCTTGCTGGCGTACAGGTAGGCGGGAAGTTGCGCGTCGAGACAACCGATAGGATGGTGGATGATAGCGTTGAGGAAGTAGGTAACGTTCATTACCAATTCGGCGACCCACCCTTGGTCGGGTCATTGCGCTATAACATACTGAAGAACGTCGGGTTGTCGGACAGCGTCGAGGAAGCGTTCGAACGACGCGGCGTCGTTGATGAGCGCGGGGGTTTCGAGGAAGCGACCGCAACAATTACAAGACGAATGATAATACCTGTAACGTCCCGTCTCCTTGTGTCGATAAATTAACCCGAAACTTACGTTTATTTTAAACGCTCGAAACTCCTCCGCAAACATTTGACGTAGTCGTGGGTCGAGTGCGGCCTTTTCCAAACAATCGGTCAATTGATAACTATATCTCGACCGGATAGGGCGGCGCGACGTAGACGTACGTATACTAAGCCAGTACTCTTGAACAGTACGCCGTAGACCGGCCGACACCGCCTCGTCGGCGTCGTCGTCATCATCATCATCGTCGATAGGTGGCGGCGATGGTTGTGGCGGTGGTGGTACCTTTTTTTCACCGCAGGTCGTTCTCAAATGTCTCAACATATTGACGATAGGTGAACGATTGACCGCATTTCGGACATTTACAGTCATCATCCTTTCCGCTAGCGCAATTCTTTCAATGTTTCGTCAGTCCGCTACGAAAGGCGAACTTCCGATCGCAATTCGGGCGTTGGTGCTGCGGCTAATTTTTACACGAGTGCCCCGCCAGACGATCGACGGCTCGACCGCATACGGTGCAGACAGGCATCGCTACTGCTGCTGCTGGTGCGACCGTTTTAGTCAATACCAAAAACAATATTAACTACGGCGAAGCCTCTACGCTACATATAAACGTGTTGTTACCACCGCTAGGAGCGGCGCCGGTGGTGGTGGTGGTGGTGACACGTCTGGGATTTTTGACCTAGTTACACGGCTTGCTGTAGCCGTGAGGCTGAACGATGTTATTAGAGCTAAAAATAACGGGCGGGCAAGCGAGCGAGCGCTAGATGCTTAACGTGTTTTGGTATGCGTCTTTATTAAACGTAGGGGCGTTTCGTGTATGAGCCTTTATTAAACGTAAAGATTTCGTGTATTGTGGAATTTTTATTAAACGTGTTTTGCGTAATAGTAAACAAGATTGTTCATACGTTTTCAACGTTTTATTAAGCATAATACATCACCGACGACTATAACAACGCTACTAAATCCACCTACATTAAAGTTCGTTATAAAAGTTTCTTCTTCTTCTTTTCGGTCTAGTAGCGTGCATACGTTTTCAACATTTATTAAGAAGTTTTATTAAGCACCAACACCTAGATTAAAGATCGTTATAGTAGCGGCATACAGCAGAGTTGCAACTAACGCTCAGACATCGAGTCCAGCTATTTTCAACAAGAAACCTCTACCGCGGACTCCAGTATTGCGTTGTGGAAGCAGCAGTCCAGTAGGTGCCTAGCAACCAGTCGGCTACCTGTTTTACGAGGTCGGCTTCCGTGGCTCGGTCCGGCTGGAGCGCGCATTGGTCGTGCAGGATGAGTATCAGTCTCGTCACGCACGGCACGAGCGAACGATCTAGGTACGAATCGAGCACGCGCTGGAAGATACAACTGGTTATGTCAGCCACATTTTCGTACATTCGCTGATTACGTCGGTTAGGTCTTCCGGCTCGGTACCCGACCATGTGAACGAAGGGGCACCCTTCGTTGGGGGCCCACTCACCGCAATAGCGCCTCGCGCGTCCCAATACCGTTTCCCCGATCGCTTCGGCGAAGGCGTGCAGTACATACTTTTCCCGCGCTTCGTTCGTCCTTAGGAGGAGCGGCTGGTACTGGTTGAAACCGTCGTGAATCGGTAGCAGCGGTGGCGGCTGCTGCGCTTCGACCACTGCGGATGGTAGTTGAGTGGCCGTTATCAACGGCGGTAGCCCTTCCAACGAAGCCGACGATGAAATTGTTACGGTTTCCACCGGCGGTGGCGTCGGGACGTCGCCGTATGCAGGAACAACGGGGTATAGGGTCGCGTACATTGGCGGGGCCGGTGGCGATGACGTCTTGTCCGAGTACGAGGGCGCGCAAGGGGGTGGAAAGTTGACCACCTCCAATAGCGGCCATGGAGTGACGGCGGCGTCAAACTCCACTTTCACGCGCTTCTCGGGCGGCGGTGCCTCGGCCGCCCTCACAGCGTCGGCAAGGGCGATATCGGCGAGCTTGTGCTCTACTTCCACCACCACCGCGCGCGCCGACACAGCCGGTGCTTCGTGCACGGCCCTCAAAGCGTCGGCGATTATACTGTCGAGTACACGATCCCGGTCGACATCCTGCAAAACAGAAAGCGAAGCGTTAATAGTCATTCAAAAGCGTTTTACTCGCTCTTCTTACTAACACTCCGCGCAGTTTACGTCGTCAATTCATTCCACGAGGTCTTTCATAGGGTAACCTCTACGACTGTACCGACGAGCGTCAGGATCCTGTCTCGTAATTTTCCGGACCCATAGACGCGAGATAGTCGGCGTGGAAGGAGACGAGCTGCGACATGACGTTATCGAATAGACTGAGCCAAATTTCGTGATCGCTCTCCGGATCGACTTCCTCCTTCACCATTGCGCGAACCGAAAAATAGTTTTTCGGCTCATTTTGTATCCCGTGGGATAAACACATCATAGACCCGGCCCTGGAACGAAACACCTTACGCCGGCACTGGGTGCAATCCGCGTACGTGCATTTACTACACCACGAATAGCTTCAATCCTGACCGGAGTAGCTATCTTATACAGGCCGTCTTCCGCCTGTATGAGTTCGCTCAAACTCACCGGTGTTGGCGCGAAGAGCGGCAACGCGGGATCGGTCGCAGGAGCCTCCTCCTCGGCCGCCACGTTGACGGCGACAGCTTCGGCGGGCGCGTTGGTACCGGTACCGGGTGTCGCCTCTGCACTGAGGCCGGCCGCCAATGTAGAAGCGCTCTACGGCGTTGCTGCGGCGGTACCGGGCGCGTTGATACCGGTAGCGGGTGTCGCCTCTGCAGCAACGGCGACGGACGCCGACGTAGAAGCGGTCTTCGGCGTTGCTGCTGCGGCGGCAACGAGCGCGTTGATACTGGTAGCACTGGAGACGGTTGCCGACGTAGAAGCCTTCGGCGTCGACTTCTTCTTTCTCTTCAGTAGAGGCCCGAATACGCCTTGTTCTCCTTGCGCCGACATGACAACCGTAGTCTGGTGACGAATAAGAGTAAACGACGTTAACACACCGAAAACAAGTGAATACAGAAGTCTCCTTAGCCTATCTATTCATAAGAGCGTGGTGAACGGTCCACGCGCGCTTGAACACGTATATCACAAAACAGCCGAGTCTAACAAGGTTATTGAAAATACAAAAAAAAAACGAGCGGTCGTGTTAGTGCACAAACTACGCGTTGCTTTTATAGAGCGTTATTTTCAAATATAAGTTTTTCCATAATATTCTCTAGTCCTTGCTTCGTATTATAGACCGTTTATTTTACACATTTGGGCTTTTATGAAGAATTTAGAAAATTACGCAACCCGGTCGGTAAAGGCCTACGTGACGGTGCCTACGTGCCAATCGTCAGGCGTTCATAGGCGCGCCTACAGCGAACTTCGTAAGCAACATCCGACATTCCGTTCAAAGAAAACTATGGAGCAACACGTCGCTAATGAAGAGCCGACGAAAAATGTAGAGAGATCGCGTCACGAACCTGATCGGTACGTTACTATATTACCTACCTTTTCTTTTAACATTCACTCGATAGAATTTACAAATTCTACTATTTTTACCTTCAATAACTAGAATTTTTATCTAAATATTTATAGATCGAAACATTTACCCCGGAATGGGTTTGGTCTTCCACCCCCGGCTAGACCCACTGAGGACCCCCATACGCTTAACCGTGGAATCGTTACATTTACGGCATCACCACCCGGTGTCGGTCGTGACGCCTTACACATTGGTCGTGGTATTGTTGCGCTCACAATACCACGCCAAATCGGCAGGGGGGCATCACCGTGCGCGCTTGCTTGGAACAGCGGCGGCGCTGTTGGCCGGAGCGCATCGCCGCCCCAATCACCATTGCATCAACGCCGAGCGTTACCACACCGCGGTCGTGGTAGCGGGTGTACAGCGTCCTAATCAACAGCGGGTGCTCGCTCGTGGCGCGCCTCAATCACCAACCGATGACCTACCACCTCGTCGTCGTCGTGCACAGTTTGGAGATGGTTTTGGCCCTGATACAGGACCCCCTCGGCCATGTTACTCCGGCGTTGGACCTCCTAGGGACTATGGACGCTAAAAAACTACTCAGGTTTTTGAATAGTATTAACCACCACACCTAACAATAGAGTAATACAAATATATAACTTACCGTCTCCTTTCGTATGTTCACAATATTCGATTTACTATAGGTCTCTATATTCCAACTACATGTGCAAAAAATAATCCACTATAAAGTCAACTTCAGCTTAAAAATACAGCACCCTTATTAGAAACCAGTTTTATTCCTACCTAGTTTACGGTATGAATAATACAGTAGTGTTATCCGGCTAGCGTCGGTCTATATTAATTTTAGCTCTTACCGTTCCGCCTCACGGCCATAGAACCGCACTTTGTACGCCCGCCTACAGCTAAGCTTAACTAGGTCACCGACGGCGTCAAAGTCATAGGTCACCGATATCGTCATCATTTATCGACATCAACAGCAGCCGCCGTTGTATTACGTCACCGACTACTACGCATTTGTACGGAAAAGTCAGAGAATAAAACAACCAGTTCACAACACACGCAACTAATACAGTGACCTACACTAACGATAAGACTTTTAATTTTTTTTCACGCATAACCACTATATAACCTCCTCACACACAAGTGCATTTTTTATGTATAACCACTATATAAACTCTTTACACATAAATGACTGATTACTCATTTTTGCACTAGAGGCGCTACCGTCTACGTTATCATAGCATAACCACTAGAGGCGCTACCGTCTACGTTATCATAGCAAGTATATCCACTAGAGGTCAGCATTAAAGTACTTATGCAACCGTACTTACATGACTCCGCGGCATCTATAAAAATGGGGTCAACCGGGCATCAATCAAACGTTTTTATAAGTAAGATGTCAAAAGCAATTAAGATAAGAGGTTTTTATAAGTAAATTTTATGACAGGTCATTACTCATTTTCTTTTTTATAAGTAGGAATCCAAATGATTGGCTGATCCCAAACCCTTTGATGTCCTTTGATCTTTCAATCTTCACAGGGCTCTGCTCCCCATATACACTACTGTCTCTGTTGCATCATCTGCTTCCTCGATTGTATCAGTCGAATCAGTTCCATCAGTACCTACAGAACAGACAGTCCCATCATAAGGTTTAATAGTTGCCTCTGCCAGCGATCTGAGTTGAGCTCCTAGAAGGTTGCTGACAGACAACCCACCCAAGGCTTCTTCGTCCCCGCTGTGTTCGTCAGAGTTAGATCCATCGCCAGGTGGTTGGACGTAGATAGTCGCGTCTCTCATCGGGAAGTCATCTTCCTCAAACATCGTGATCACTTCAATCAAGATGAAGCGCCTAGTGACGAAATAATAAACTGTTACACAAATATGTTTAGCCAAATAAAAAAATATATTGCTCATTGTTAGAATCTAATTTGTTTATTTTTAAACAAGTGGAGTTGCTACAATACTATTGTATCTGAAAGAGTGATTGTTTAACATGGATTTGTATTGATATTAGTATTTAATTATTTCATTATTATTATTAATGCTATTCATATTATTGTATTTATTGTTAGAAATGTTTTGCTGTGGTATGGCAGGCGAGGATAGAGGTGGGCAAGGTAATGACTCGCTAACCTTAAATATATACCAGAATAGTTCATAATTAAGTAAACATTATGCCAACTGTACACAATATACACTTATAAAACTGGGATGATTGTGTTGAGGTTTGCTAACAACAACATTATATCCAAATACACAACGACAAAATGTGGTCACTTGCAGCTTGTGTAACAGAAATAGTACACTGCAATGATGACGTCACTGTGGCCAATTGCTGCTCGTGTCCCATATCTGGAACACCTACTTTCAAGGCTCTTGGAACCAGATAAATTATTAACATTGCTGGTCATCTGTCTGGTTTAAAAGGTGTTGATTATATAAAATATTGTAATTGAATATGTATTTGACTGAATTACATATTTCAAAATTGATACACCCTTTGTGTGTAGGGTTTGCAGCAGCCATTGTCAGAACACAACTCAAAAAATGGAGTAAGATAAAGCAAAATACAGAATTAATGTCAGTAAACAAGACGCAAGTGAAATATTGTAATTTAGTAACACATTAAAACCAAATTTGGCAATAAATATAAAAAGTTGCTTTTGGTGATATTTATTTAAAATAGCGTCCCATTAATGGGCCACCAGCAGAAAGTGGGTTAAAACTGTTAATCATCATGGAACAATTCTTACATGCGTGCCTTCGGGAACTGGCCCTGTTCATTCGGGAACGTTCGCCCAAGGATTTGAGTAAGGTCTTGGAATTAGCTAGAATTTTTACCTCCGCCAGAGAATCGGTAAGACTATCTATCACGCGTTACTCCGACACGAGTATTATCTCCACCACGGGTTACTCCGAGACAAGCTAGTCCACTATCATCATCGACCCCGGTGACGCCATCGCCACGTCGATTCGATGGTAATCCCTCGAGATACGATCCTAGTGAAAGATTACGTTTCGTTTGTCAGAGACCAGGGTATATAGAGCGTAACGTCCCAACGGGTCGACCCACTGCACCCGGGAATAGAGGGGAAAGATTACTCAGGCCAGCGACAAGCGGAAATTCGGGAGTAAAGGTTAATTCTTGTCCGCATGAATGTTTGTTTTGTTGATGGGTAGGCCTACCTACAGCGTGGATGCGCCCTGCCCATTGTTGGAAGCGTCGGTGTTTACGGACAAAACAATTTCCCTATTGTACAAGGACGAGTGGGAGATACGGTTGTTACTGTACTAAGGGATACCGGGTGTAATGGTGTAATAGTCAAGAGATACCTTATTGATGATACATGATTGACAGGGCAGAAGCAAAAATTAGTCTTAATGGATCAATCGGTTATGGAAGTACCTGTGGCGATATGTTCCATTGACACTCCTGTGTTACCGGGGAAGTGAAAGCACTGTGTTTACATGATCCCATCTGCGAATTAGTTATAGGGAACATTCCGGGGAAACATACTCATGTTCTAGGACGAGATAATAAAGGTGGGCGTCAATGTTTCTTAAAGTGTCCCCCTTTGAAGGCTCCTCTAGCGCAACATTTTCAGGGATTAATCAACGATCCCTAGAGTAGAACGTGATACCTATATGTTTTCAAAATACCTCATATATATCAAAAACACTTATGTGGGGTAAATCAGTTCGTTCCTTAACGTTTCGGAACTTAAAACGTAATGTGCGCGTAATACGTAGAACTTAACATTGCAGGAACCACGAACGCACAGCAACAACTTCGCGAAAACGGCTACTAGTAGAGCATATTAGACGAACAATCGTTCAAATGGTGATACAAGTATGAAACTTGGCATGGGTATTCCCACTGGGACATTCTTCAAGTCCAGTCGACGAGCCATGTGAAAATCCAAGATGGCGGCCATTTAAGAAAAATGGCCGACATTGCTTTTCAAATGTTTTGTGGGGGTAAAAATAATGTTTATATAGAGCTGGCCAAACTAAAGTAGTGTTGTACGCATTCGAAAATATATCCGAACATTTAAGATGACTGCAATGTTTCCAAGATGGCTGCCATTTAACATTACTGTATATTTTCAGTTTTCAAAGTGACTTATCATGGAATAGTGTGCATTGCACACAACATGTATGTTAATGTATGTTTTGTATTGGATAAGTTTCCAGACTATGTCCTCGTACATACACGGGCTATTCCTGATACATACTGCTGTATAGTGTTTTGTATTGGATAAGTTTCCAGACTATGTCCTCGTACATACACGGGCTATTCCTGATATATACTGCTCTATAGTGTTTTGTATTGGATAAGTTTCCAGACTATGTCCTCGTACATACACGGGCTATTCCTGATACATACTGCTGTATAGTGTTTTGTATTGGATAAGTTTCCAGACTATGTCCTCGTACATACACGGGCTATTCCTGATACATACTGCTATATAGTGTTTTGTATTGGATAAGTTTCCAGACTATGTCCTCGTACATACACGGGCTATTCCTGATACATACTGCTATATAGTGTTTTGTATTGGATAAGTTTCCAGACTATGTCCTCGTACATACACGGGCTATTCCTGATATACATACTGCTGCTATATAGTGTTTTGTATTGGATAAGTTTCCAGACTATGTCCTCGTACATACACGGGCTATTCCTGATACATACTGCTATATAGTGTTTTGTATTGGATAAGTTTCCAGACTATGTCCTCGTACATACACGGGCTATTCCTGATACATACTGCTATATAGTGTTTTGTATTGGATAAGTTTCCAGACTATGTCCTCGTACATACACGGGCTATTCCTGATACATACTGCTATATAGTGTTTTGTATTGGATAAGTTTCCAGACTATGTCCTCGTACATACACGGGCTATTCCTGATACATACTGCTATATAGTGTTTTGTATTGAATAAGTTTCCAGACTATGTCCTCGTACATACACGGGCTATTCCTGATACATACTGCTATATAGTGTTTTGTATTGGATAAGTTTCCAGACTATGTCCTCGTACATACACGGGCTATTCCTGATACATACTGCTATATAGTGCTGTGCAGATTAGAATATAATGAAAGCATTTTAATATGTGGATTTTATTGTTTCTTCCAGCGACACTTGTCCATTTTCTACTCGCAAACAACAAAAGGATATAATATGTAAGATAATTTGCCATTTTCAAGATTGCATCCACTTTAGCATTACATGTTGTTTTCAACACACCAATTGACTCATCGTACAACAATCTATAGTATACACCAAAACCATGTCAATGGCAGTTCTGCATTGAACATGTATGCCTGATTTTGTCAACGGACATACACTTCCGATTGTAGTTATTATTGAAGCGACATTTGCTATGTTCTACACATAACTGATACATTTGAATAGTTTGTAGGCAGTTAAATCAAATGTGTTTGTTATTTTTAATATTGTAAATGTTCATGAACACAAAATATGGCTGCCATTGTTCTAGATGGCCGCCGTTTTGTTGCTCTGCGCCTCTTAATTCTGACATTAATTCGGTTTTACTATGCCCAATAAACTCAGATTGGTAATATAAACATAATATTTATACTGATACACTGAGTAAAATTTGCTAGGCAATATGCTAGGCACAGCTATCGGACAAAGTATGTGGCGCACCTATCCTAGGTTATGCACATCACCTTCCCAAATGTAGAATAATTGTGTATAATTATTTATATTCTTCATAGCAAACACAGTTTCAATAACACAACCTGTGCACTGTATTGTTCCACATATGTATACAGCTCGCTTAATGTAGGTGTTGACATGTTCATGGTGACATATAATGATAAAGTAAGTTGCAAACTTATTGGAAACAACACAATGCGTTTATCAACTAAGTAGTCATGAGGCTTTCATAGGGTAGACTGCCATGCGGTGTTGGGAATTATGTTGCCTTATATACACTGATCGTAACTGATGCGACTATTAGACAGTCACCATTACGCTATGGTGGACGATGTTGACTGGATGAACGTCTGAGAAGTTTGGCTTGTATAGATTGATTGGCTGGGTTATGCCTCACATTTTCATTTATTTGTAGAAATTAACAGGTATCGCTGGAAATGTCGCTTCAAGAAATACTAAAATCGAAGTTTAAAAATGCTTTCGTTGTATTAGCTCCTGTGCAACACGGTTTAACTGTATGTACCAGGAATATCATGCGTATGTACAAGGACATATTCAGGATACAGATCAAGTACAACACATGCATTGACATGAACTGTCAATGGAATGCTATTCAGTGAAAATATACAGTAAAGATATCACGGTGGCCATCTTGTAAATATATCAGCCATCTTGAATGTTCAGACATAGTTGGGATGCTTAAAGACACGACTATAAATTGGCCGTCTTAAAAAAAAATTATGTCTCAATTTTTGTTTAAACAATGTCGGCCATATCACCTTCTGAACGATTCACCTGAATGAGCCCTAATTTGCTCCACTATACATGTGTAATAGATAAACGTGGCGTGTGGAGTAGATGTAGACATAGTATTGCATATGTATACCCTCATGCCAATAGCACAGCAATACGAATATTATTTGATAATTCTACACTATCATGACTACGGCGTATCGATTGACGCGAACTTCACATTCTCTCAGACCTCTGTCATTTTGAACAAACATACAGTATCTGCAAACGCATTATGGTGTTTATTTAAAGATGATCTGTGTATTCTAACATTTCATAAATATTACTATGACGACTGTCTTCTACACAGGTTTTCCATCAGGTGACAAACAATTGTTGTTAGTACGATTATTCATGTGTGAAGGTGGGAAGGATAAGCAGTCAACATTGTGCCAACAGAGTGTGGAAGTTTCAGTTCTTGTAATTGTTTCAACGCTCGGCAACGTTATATTACCTGACTCGTCTGTATACATTGTGGTTAAAATGTATTGTGAGTTCTCATTCAACTAGAAAGACATTTTTGAGAATATTATCGCCAAGCCGACTAGTCTATGCTGGCAGTGAGGGATGAATGTGTAAAGAGAAACTTGGAAGGATTGGGAGAGGTGTTTAGAATGAATGATGAATATAGAGGGGGATCGAGACAGTTGGTGGATAGAGCTGTGCAAGATCACGGAGTGAAAAGAAAAAGCTGAAATCGAGGAAAGAAATCAAGGCCAGCCTCACTCCAGATAAGAGGAAAACAAGAGGAGAGCAACATGAATATATGTGATGCACTTGCTAATCGAATAAAACGAAGTGAACATCAAAACATTGGTACAATATGACCGGACGTAACCGAAAATTAGTCGTAGCAACGCGTCTTGACGCGGCAGTTTGGATACCTTCACAAACAGTTTGTTTAGCGTTGCATCTGGATCTAGATCATTTTGCAAATAATCTTACAAAAGTTTCGCAATTAATGATATTATTTATTAATAAATTTATACACCTCAGTCAAATGTGATTGTTAAAATTATAGGTGTAATCTTAGTATAATATATAATAACATAATGCTTGAACATTATTAATTAATAAATTTGGTTAATTTCAGAAATATTCGCAACGAGACGTTAACAATGTCATAAATATGTTATTTTCATTTGATTACATAACAACTGTACAACAATTTGATTGTTAGTAAAACGGTAGACTTGTTATGATATCTACGTTCGCTTGATCCCTAAAAATACGATCGCATTGGACCAAAAAAGTCAAGGAGAACGATCGGGGACAAAAATAAATTATTATATAACAATACTGGATTTGTAACATTCCCAATACGCATACTCAAAGTAAAAACATGGCGAACATCCGTCTCTCCATATGTAGTGCTTCCGAAGCACGGCTTCCAACAAATGCACGCAACATATGCATGCATGAATGCATGCATGCATATATGGATGCATATAAGCATGTATGAATACACTTATCCGTGTGTATTCGAATATGCATATACACGTGTACGATTACATACATGGATGTGTTTATATATGTGTGTGTTTATGTGTATATGTGTGTGTGTATATATGTGTGTATGTGTACATATGTGCATATATATGTATGTGTGTATATATATGTGTGTGTGGGCATATGTGTGTACGTGTGTGTGAATGTGTGTATGTGTATGTGTGTGTGTGTGTGTGTGTGTGTGTGTGTGTGTGTGTGTGTGTGTGTGAGTGTGTGTGTGCATATGTTCATGTGTTCAAGTGTTCATGTGTGCTGGTTATGCTAGTTTCTTGAATGAGCGTTAGAACACATTCTGCATGTAATAGTATTTCATGTTTATTTCAAATTTGCGGATGAGAACAACAGCAGTTGCTTGAAACATTGGTACATTAACCCTATTTTGCTTTTGGTCTTCAAAGGCTAATCATTTTCCGCTATTAGAGGACTTTGACTATTTAAAAGGAGCCCTGAAAAATGCAGTCACTGTCATGGTAGGGCCGTGTTGGTGACACTATTTAATAAGATAATTAACTCTAGATGGCAGGTGGTCAAGGAAGCCGTTTGGCTTATTGATAGTCCAAACCTTTTTATCTGCGTGTATCTCGTCCTTCCCAGGCATGTGTAAAATTTATTTTTAAACATATTCACGCTACTAGCACACACACAACCAGCATATAGTACGTTCCTGCAATGTGCAGTCCTTTGCGAAAGTGAGAACATTCTTATATATAATTTACTTGCTTCTTTACTAATCGCAACTTCATGTTCCCTAATCCTTCTTTTTTCTTAACTGATAAACATAATATTTCTATGAATATTTTCATAACCATTCAATATTTTAAAACTTATATCTGATCTCCCCTCAATATCCTGGTCTTTAGTGTTGCCAAACACATACTTTAGTCGTATTTCGTAACTAAGATCTATCCGTTTTGATTTCATTTAGTAGCTCTCCTCTGTACTCTTTGTAGCATATATATGTCTTTCTTGCAATATGGCCTCCACGCTTGTATACATATTCTAAATTAGGACTAACTATTGTTTTGTACAGCGGTCTTATTAGTTATTTTTTCTTATCAGCTATATTTTGCCAAATTAATCCGAGGATTTGATTTCCCTTTGAAGCTGCCATTCCGAACTGCTCTGAAATATTCACAGCAGCAATTGTTATCCCTAGGTATTTTTCTTTTTCACAAGTACTTAGTACAGTAGCCCCATTGTATATTGAACATATTCGTTCCCACGTCCTATGTGGAGGCATTTACATTTTCCCAAATGGAACAACATCTTCAATTTTTCAGACCATTTGATCAACCTGTCAAGATCATCTTGTAAATGTTGTCTATCTCCATCACGTGTAATCCTTCTAACTTTTATCATCCGCAAATTTAAACACCTTACTTATTATATCATCGTCCAAATTGTTGATACATATTAAGAATACTATAGGGTCCAGTGCTGATCCATGTGGCACCCCACTCAAAACCGATTACCAAATTCAAGCCTCCCCATAAACTACTACCTGTTGTCGCCTGTTAATCACCATTTCCTTATCCAGTTAATTATACCATCCCCTATGCTATGGTCTTTTAGCTTAAGCATGTGGCACTTTGTCGAAAGCTTTCTGTAAATTTAAGTAGATAATATCTACTTAGTGATTACTTCAAAACAAAAACAGAACATATTTGTTAAGTATGATCTCGCTTTTAGAAACCGATGTTGAGATAGGTTTATCAAATTAAGTTTAACAAGAAAACAACACTTGCAGTCATTTTTTATATATTAGAAGCTAATTTTGTATAGCTTCACTTTGTAATTCCAGCTGTAGATTGGATAAGTGCTTCCAATTGACTTCCACATCATTTGTTTGTACTTATTTTTTCTAATGGTTTCTTTCAATAAATATAACTTTCTGGACCGTTTCCCTTGTTTTTTTTCAAGAGAACAACTTTATGAACGATGCACTCAGTTTATCGCTTTCAGATAGTCTAGCATTCTGTTACTTTCTTATTCATCAGTACTTTATTTCAATCTATCTTTGCTAAATATTTCCTGATGTCCTGATGTCTTCCTTTGTGGAACTTTCTCCTGTACTGCTTTTTACTATTCCTTTTATATTTTACTTTGATGTTAAAATGTATCTGTTTGTGATCACAATTCACCAGCGGCTCACATATCTTGACAAATTCCAATAGTAGTTTGGGTGGAATCCTATCCACATCTGGAGATTTATTATCCTTCATTGCCCTTATTGTCTACCATTTCAGGGTTTACTACTATATGTCCTCAATAGTTCGATTCCGCCCCGTTAAACATAACCTCTGGTACTGGCAGTGAATTAATATTTTTCCTGGTAAACACCGAACTAAATACTCATTCTGGTCTTCTGCCATTAAGAATCCATCTCATATTATATCTCCAGCACTATCTTCTAGAGGAGAGAACTTATTCTGAACTTTATGTTTGCTCCGAACATATGCACAAACATTCTTGCCGTCATGTTTTATATTACAAGCAATTTGGGGTCATAGCTTCTCTTTGAATTTCTAATTTCAGTTTTAGCTTGGTTAAGTGCATCTTTATGAATGTTATCGCCTTCATCATTTCCAGTACGTCTATATGACGTCCATTTGTTTGTACTTAATGTTTATGGCTTATTTCGATTATTATTTATATCTGGATCGTTGTCCTTGTTTTTTTTTCAAGGGAACAATTTTTTCGACGACGCACGGAATTTCAGCCGTTAAGATATCCCAGCATCCTGTTACTTTCTTATTTTTCAATATGTTAGTCCAGTCTATCTTTGCTAAATATTTCCTCATGTTCTAGTGTCTTCCTTTGTGGAAATTTTTCCTGTAATGCTTTTTGCTATTCAGTTCTGATTTTACTTTGATGGTAACATGTATCTGGTTGTGATCACTACTCCCCAGTGGCTCACATATCTAGGCACTGTCAACTAATTCATTATGTGAGGACAAAGCTATGTTTAATACATTTCCACCCCTGGTTAGTTCTAACACGTGTTGAGAAACTACATTGTACTAAAACTATAAACTTATGGTCCTTACTCCCCGTACTATGTAGAGATTACCCAATTCGGCATCTGGTATATAAGTGGTGGCCTATGATTCAGTTACACGTATAATGTTAGGGTCAATATCTCCTATCATAATGTTGAGTTCACATATGTTGTTTGCTATGCTCCTTGCATTTAAACAAAAGCATTTAAATGCTCCTATATGGAACGTAATACCAATGGTCACATCCCTGGTGGGCCCGCAAGGACCTCTACTGGCAACAGTCAAGAGAAGGAAACTTACATGGTGTAGACACGTGACACTTCACGCTAGCCTCCCGAAGACGATCCTGTAGGGCACCCTGGAGGGCAAGCGTCGCCGTGGACGTCAGAGGGAGAGGTGGATGGACACTGTTGTGGAATGGACGGCCATCTCCCTGCCAGAGCTCCGCATCACAACCACTCACAGACAGGAATGGACGGCCATCTCCCTGCCAGAGCTCCTCATCACAGCCACTGACAGACAGGAATGGACGGCCATCTCCCTGCCAGAGCTCTTCATCACAACCACTGACAGACAGGAATGGACGGCCATCTCCCTGCCAGAGCTCCTAATCACAACCACTGACAGACAGGAATGGACGGCCATCTCCCTGCCAGAGCTCCTCATCACAACCACTGACAGACAGGAATGGACGGCCATCTCCCTGCCAGAGCTCCTCATCACAACCACTGACAGACAGGAATGGACGGCCATCTCCCTGCCAGAGCTCCTCATCACAGCCACTGACAGACAGGAATGGACGGCCATCTCCCTGCCAGAGCTCCTCATCACAACCACTGACAGACAGAAATGGACGGCCATCTCCCTGCCAGAGCTCCTCATCACAGCCACTGACAGACAGGAATGGACGGCCATCTCCCTGCCAGAGCTCCTCATCACAACCACTGACAGACAGGAATGGACGGCCATCTCCGTGCCAGAGCTCCTCATCACAACCACTGACAGACAGGAATGGACGGCCATCTCCCTGCCAGAGCTCCTCATCACAACCACTGACAGACAGGAATGGACGGCCATCTCCCTGCCCGAGCTCCTCATCACAGCCACTGACAGACAGGAATGGATGGCCATCTCCCTGCCAGGGCTCCTCATCACAACCACTGACAGACAGGAATGGACGGCCATCTCCCTGCCAGAGCTCCTCATCACAACCACTGACAGACAGGAATGGACGGCCATCTCCCTGCCAGAGCTCCTCATCACAACCACTGACAGACAGGAATGGACGGCCATCTCCCTGCCAGAGCTCCTCATC
>CM034540.1:50060030-50194669 GCA_020002185.1 Paraescarpia echinospica | reverse complement strand
TTATTAATTTGTTAATGTAAATGTAACATAGACGGATAAGTTATTTCTGTTTCTGTTGAACATTATTATCTTTATAATGCAGTGTGGGTGATGCTGAGTTGTTTTCATACATAAATGCTCGTCATTCTACAGAAAATCCTGCAATAATTGGCAGACAGCCATAATAGATCACAGATAGACAGTTTTAATGTACAGTGATTATCATCTGATTGTCGTAGATACATGTAGGTTTTGCACCTTTGGTTATTTAAATTAAAAGAATGGCTCTTATTCTCACCTGGGGAATGTCTACCTGGCCTGCTGTTTTCTGAGACAAGTGAAACGACTTACCTGAAAAGAAACAAACATACATATAGCAATATGACAACAACACAATAATGTTTGCCTAAATGTTGAATGTTATTTATAAATGAAAATGTACATTTACACCATCATCAATACTTACTAGTAAATCATTCAAATCAATCTCAGTAAACTTTACTGACATTGGTGGGAAGTGTGTGTGTGTGTGTGTGAGTGAGTGAGTGAGTGAGTGAGTGAGTGAGTGAGTGAGTGAGTGAGTGAGTGAGTGAGTGAGTGAGTGAGTGAGTGAGTGAGTGAGTGAGTGCGTGCTTGCGTGTATAGTGTGTCTATAGTGTGACTGTATTTAAGCAATAGTTTTTGTGTATTTATACTGCGACTGGTAAATTCTGATAGTAACAATATCTGGAGGATGCCATTAACATACCTGTAGCACCCATAAACCACTTTATTTAACTACCCTATAAAAAATCATTGTGACATTATTTTGTTAGTGGAAGCAGTACAAAACAAACAATGTGCAAATTCATTAGGGTGAGTAAATAAACAGACACATTTGTGAACCGGTTGTATTCCACTTTGAAACAATAATATGACAGATATGGAACACAAACTGTTTCCCAATGATTGCCAATGACTATAAACAAATCTACATTTTTTTTTTTAAAGCAGAACAAAGAGCTTCATCCACAGCTGGTGATTTTAGGTCAAAGTTTTGTTGTGATATATGTAGAAAACATCTTCATTAGTGATTAATTATGACTACAAACACTGGTCTATTCAAATAGCATTCTTCCTCGGAATAGCGGATTCTAGATGCCACATTAATGCACTGACTGACCACGAATTGAATCCTAGTGGAGATATCTAAGGCCCAGCTCTGAGTCAAACACAGAACTGACCTACCTGTCTATAGATCATATATCAAAACCAAAAACTCTGCACAATACATGCAGACTTATGATAGACAACCCTATCTACACTGTCAGTTCAAGTTACTGTCCTTGTGAAACCACAGTATTGGTATCATTCAATCTATTTTTGTCTCAATGCAACTACTGGGGGTTAACTTCTTGTATAAGTTACCATAGTACAGATTAGCTGAATGTGACTCTACCCAACAAAACATGTTTCATCTGAAATGATAGGCATCATCAAACCTGCAATATTCTGTACTTACAAGCCATATCAGATAACTAAATCCTTCAAAAGTATCTTGGTTAGACTGCTAACCTTTGCACACCTAAATTGCATGTGATTTATGAGATAAACACTCAAGACCTAAACAAGAAAGCAAGTGTAGAAACTAGAGATGTGAACAACTTGTGGGTGCCTTATCCTTTCCAATCAATCCTTCTTCACTGTTCTAATATTTTCATAGGAGGCACAAAGCATTATCTCCAGACATTCAGTAAAATCAAAAACAGTCACTCGCTCAGCAGAAATCTTGGCGGACAGTCGGATAAGTTGTCACAGAGATGTGAAAATGATTAGTCAGCAAACAAAGACTGCACAGAGACAGGGTAGAAAGCCTTAGGTTCAATTAATCACTCTTTGACCACTTGTAATCTTATTTGCTGCAACCTGATCGGTGTATTTCACTTTTCAGCCCTCTGCATTCACCACACAAAGTGCTAATGATATAACAGCCTAACTACTTCAAAGTTGCAAACTGACTTCTTACTGGACAGACAGTTCTGTGTAACATTGTTGTAATTATATATTTGTGTATCAAGTTGTAGATGAATAATATTCTTGTTTGCTTATGCTATATTTGAGATTTTAATAACAGATCTTCTCCTATTTAAAAATATGATACATGAAATATTACCAGGGCTAATACAACAAATGCTCATGAAATCTGAGCTAGAACCTGTACCGTTTGGACATAAATGTGAAAATTTTACCCAATCAAGTGTAGTGTATACAGAGGGTGAAAAACTGTCTGCATGTGACACTCACAGGCAGCTGTATTATCTTCTATATTATAAAACAGTTTGTTCTCTAATTGTTTGTGCACCCACATCTCTGATAGTTTTGCATGTATTGGGCTGAAATTTCAACCCAGCATCTGCCCTCTGTCTGTTGCTGGTTACCTTAGTTAGAAGGGTGAGTGCATGCGATTTCTGGGAAAAGCTTGACCTAACAACAAGGCCAGTGACCAGTTACAATTTATTAATGCTGGTAGGCTGGAATGATTTGGGACTGCCCCCCCCCCCCCCGGGCAACACCAGGTAACTCAGCTAGTATTACATAAATTGCTCCACTTGTTTTTTTCCCATTAACAAACCAAGAATTGAATTCACTGCTCTATTACCATTGGCATTGGATTGAAACAAATCTGTGATGGAAACACAAGGGCGATTGCACATCTGAACTTGACACTTGCTGTGGAAGCACAGGCAGACAGTGCCAGACATCCACACTATGAGTATAAGGGCAACTTATCAATGCAAACCTATATTATGTTGCACAGATCCATGTCATTATACTACACAATGGAATTTGATACTCTGACCAGATATCCTAGTGTAATTATACATGACACTGATGAGCATTAGTTTCCTTGCATCATTTACTAGTGGAAACAGCTATCTGTCAGGCAATTTTTCAACATCCAAATGTTTCATGCATAATGTCAAAAGGGTTTGACATCAGCAGAAAACTTCAAGTTTGTCACATGACAAGATCATGACCTCCTCATTTATTTATGTATGTATCATGTAAGTCTGCCATGGCCCTGGTGATATGGACTGTCATTCCTACACACTCTGAAAGCAATAAGTCTTGACTGTCATAATAGGTGCCAGAGTACTACTATTCCTACCAGTTGTAGATGTCTTCGTGCATAGTACTGATCAAGGAAACAAAGCATTATTAAATATGTATAGTGGTTTTAGTGTAATATTGAGCATGTGTTAGTCTCCAGGATCAATATATAACAGATTTGCCAGTTGCAGTAGTAATATCTGTGCAATTTTGTAACATCAGTCAAATAAACAATTCTTGATCCAGTGATCCTAGCTTCCTAATGCTGCATTCCGGAAATGTCATTGATTTGAATATTGATGGCCTGCCATGTCTCAGCACCTAGCAATCACTGTCCACTGGGTGTGATTCACTTTCCTCAAAGACAATGCCTAGTTGTATTGATGGTGTGTTGACAATTAACTCATTGGTTTATCAACACATCACAAAATATTTATCTAACCACCTACACATAGAATCTGGTGGCAATGGTGTGTCATGTCGTAAGATAAATTAGGGGTATAGATTGACAACGAAAACATGCTTTGAAAAGGATCAGTTTCAAATTCAGCCACATATCACATCAGGGACAGCTCGACTATATATGCAATTAACTACAGCATTAAGGAAATGGTTAATCAGGACAATGCAACAAACACAAGTCATGTTTCACGAGAGACAAATTAGCAAGACTGTTTGCACTGTTTGATATAAATAACAATTCATAAAGGAATTCCATGAATAAATGTGTCTGGATGACAGCAGTTGGTCTTCTTGTTTATTCATCATTAAGTTCGTAGTGAGTGAGGGAGGTAGGGGTGACTCATAATCACATAACAAATGTCTCAAAAATGTCCCCCAACATACCCTATCATGACTATCACCAATTACAAAAAGTGACTGCTTTGAAACTGCACAGGGAACATTTTCCCATTAGCAAATCCCTTAGTGTAAATAGTAATACACAGGCAACACCCATGCGGGACAGAATTCTCCCAAACTCATAGGATTCTCTGTGTGAATTAAGAGCAAACAGAGACAGCTGGGGAACCACAGAGCACCTGAGTGCACAACTTCTAGGTAGGCCAATGTTCATAATTACATAACATGAAAGGTTATAATATTTTACTACTGCACAGTGCACATACACCAGTAAGCAAAGTTAAAGGTTAGCATTGCAAACAACAAATCAACCATATATTACATAGATTTATAAGCATTACCTAGAACGACTGATTACTCAGGAAGCAACCAGCACCAACCTGATTTATGGTAGAGGGTGTATAGTACTGCTGTATGCTCCTAATCTGTTTTCTCCTGCTAATTATTCTACCTGTTTGATTTATACTAGACACCCAGATGCTGTTCTACATTCGTAGATGCACATTAATCAAACTTGGTATCGGATTTCTGCCAAGATGTGGCTGAGGAAGCCATTAGTTCATACAATTCATTAAGACCTACTCTAACACTATAAGAACTCTGTTTACTGGCAGACTACCATGACAGTGCAAACAAAATTTAATGTTTGTTGAACAATCAAGACCAGGTAAAATAGCAAAGTTACACAAGTCTCAGTCAATGCCAAGTGTTTGTATAAGTTGTGCTGGTAGCTCTGGTAGCAGATAACAAGTGCAAGGGTTGATGAGTGTCAAAGTATCACCCAAATGCAACCACTCATCTAGTTGGTGCAGAAAGTGCACACAGATTCAGCAAGGATTACCAGCACATGATTAATAAGCTCATCCTGAATTAGTCAGAACCACCCTCAGGTACTTTCAATATTGACACTGGTATACAAGTCATTTGTGTGACTACTGACGATAATTATACTGCTGAAGAGAGTTATACAACTATTGCAATACTACTGGGGTAAGACCATATTAAATATTCATGCGCCATTATCCAGTTATAGAGTGCCCTTAAAAATAGTGCTTTGGTGAGGTGTGGATTTTTTCGAGCACTTTTACATGGGACGCGTTGCACCAGTGAATACTGAATATACCACTGCATTAGATCTCTCACGAGATAGCAATAAATACGTGCTAGTTGCTCACATATTCGCATGGTGGCTACTTTGCAGAATGCACCAATACTTCAAAATCTGTCACCAGAGTGGTGCAAAATTTAGGGGTATCAGGTTTGGGTGGATTTTTCTGAAAAACAAGGTACGAGAACTTCATGAATGTTCCACAGCACTTGTGTCAATGGAGGTTAAATATGCTGTGAAATTTTCAAGAAGATTGTTAGACAAACTTTGCAGGAAATGAAAGAAATTGTATAATGGCCGCCTAAGTAAAATCTAACATCCCTACTGGACGAGTTTCGCAATAGTATTTTGGAATAGCGAATAGCCAGAAAATCACAGTCCCAAACCAAGCACAATCTTGTGGTCTTAAAGGCAGTTGATACAAAAATGATGAATCCATGAACAAATACAGAGCACTTAAAAGTTCAAGTTATATCAATAAAGGAAAATTTCCAATTAAAATTGAAAAAGCATTCATGTCTAAAACAGTATAACAATGACACAAATATAGCACTGATTTGTTTTGTTAATCACATCACCTAACAGGACATATTTTTATTCCCCTAACACCGAGTGACCATATGGGGAGAAATTAGCGATCACCTACATCTGATCACGAACGATCTGGTGGTTCCAGCTGATTCAATGTAGCTTTTCTAGCAGGGCGCAAAACACAATCGTAATCATCAGGTTAGTAAGCATAATGTAAATCCACTGTTAACATTTGTCCTGCAGGCATAGTCTAATTGTGGCCTGTGGTTAGCTATAAATGCATGTGAACACTCCGGAACTCATGTGACTATAATTACACACTCAACTTGATGTGATTGCAACTGAATATATACCGTATTCGTTCTATTAAGCATACAGTATGCTTAGCAAATATTTGAGACATGGAAATATGGCAAATTTTGTGTTCCAATAAGCGTACAATCATTGCAGCAGACATGACAGGCAAGCGATTTATGCAATTCACATATGAGCAACAGGATTCCAGAACACTGTAGAAATATGTTAATTTTTTTCGATGTTGGTTCATTATCAAGCTTTGAATCTAGTGTGATATTGGTAGAAATTAAAACACAATGATGGATTCAACAGTCAAGGTTGGCATTGAGATCACTGTCATGGCGTCAGATGCTGCTAAAAAGGGGGTGTACGCTAATTAGGGCATGTACCCTTAATAGAACGAATACGGTATACATGTCTCAACAATGTTTGTTTGTTGGGCCAGGCTAGTCAATGTGACCTTTCAAGTTAAACAAGTGCTGCTTAGCCACACAGTACTCACATAAATTCCACATATATTATTACCATTGTTATATGATGAATTTAATACTTTTTGCATTTTATAAATTTTATAGACTTACAGCTCATGGCTAAACTTAGAGCCATGAGCTGTAGTCAAACCCAAAGACAACATTGCTGGGTGTTTATGAGGCTAAACTGTTTAAATCAATTTTGAATGAATAGACTACTGAATTTATTTTTGTTTTAACAATCGAATTTGAGTTATCATCAATTATGATTTCTAGGAACTTAAATTGAGTACTGGCAATAACATGCCCCATTTGCTCCACTTGTTTGATTGTTGTAGACAATCACTATTGTGGTATTCATGTTTGTATTGTCATACTGTGACTGTCAGTGTAATTTCTTGTTCAGTAATTGTCTTTGCTATGTTAGCCATCAATGAGAAATACTCTTCTATATTGTAAACTAGTCACAATTTCTTCATAAAAATGATCTTCTAATAGTTGTTTTAATAATACACCAAATTGACACAATGATAGCAGCTAATCCATCTACAGAAATAGGTCACCTGATATAACTAGTGATCATTTACCCAGGATGTGTTTATCAAGCAGGTTGTGTTTATACAACACACAGAGAAAGGAACTCCTGGACAAGTGATCCAGCAGCAGCAAACAAAGGGGGTAGTTTTGATTGTAGACTGCCTGGTCAAGTGGACACCTCAGCCTTGACCAGTCAATGTTTGACCTTACTACTAACAAATCCTTTCAATTTCACAAGATAGACAACATTGCCAAGGCAGAAACAAACCAGATGGCAAGAGGACACAGAAGTGATAGGAAACTGTCACGTTTAGTCCAACGTTTATTCATCTATGTGAAGCCTGCCCTTCTCAGATATTTCAATGTTGATGTTCAAGGATCAGTACCGTTTCAACACAATGAAGGTGACAAGCTGACTTCTGCCCTCAACTGTCACATATGAACCCCTGAGAGGAGAGGCGCTCTGACCCCTGACTGTCACAACCAGTGCCTAATCTCCCCTGGACTCATGAATAGGACAGGTCAGTCCAATGCACTCTACAGGTGTCAACGCTGACACCTACTGTCAACCCTCATATCCTACCCCTCAAGGGCTTTCATTCACTCCTTTTGATGTCTATTTGTCTACCTCTCCTCTCCCTTCTGTCCCTGTTTGGTACACACACACATACGTCACCAAAGTTCAGAAACCTCTCTAAGTTATTTGTGCTTAACCTGGTTTCCTTGGCACTAGTAGATGGGACATTAGATTTCTCCTGGTTTGTCTGTCCATATTAGCCAATGTCTCAGGCAATTTGGAGTTCATGAACAAAGCTGTCAGATTTCTACAAACAGCTGCAAAATAACTAATACTATTGGTAGATCTCCCTCCAAAATGCTCACTCACAGATTTACTGCCAACAAGTTCTACCAACTGGGTTGGAATGACTTTAGCATGGTCTGTGGAAATACTGCCTGCCCATCTATAGACGAGTCAAAATTATAAACACATCTAATATTGACTAACAAAACCAAACTGATCTAGGATTCAGTAGTAAAGTAGTTCACTTTGACAGAGGCTGCCATTGGGGCTCCACTTCAGATTTTTCATGCAGTGTGAAACCGATCAAATTATCTACTTGTCCAGCAGACAAATAGAACCAAAGGTTCACTTGTCCGTACAACAATTCACTTGTCCCACAACTAACTTTCAAAAGGTACGTCTCCGTAATTAATTTTGTTTCTGCTATTTTAAATCATTACTGTAACACTATTTACCATAGGTAGCCAATGTACACTAGTATTCCAAGTCATATAACAGTGTTTGCCCAGGTTTTCAAAAGGGCAGGGTGCCATTTTAGTAAAAGGGCATGTAAAGCGCGTTGAGCAATGGTTTAAAAGGCACTTGCGACATGCAACTAAATTAAATACATGAGGCACAGTAGTAGTGTACAGCTTGTAGTTTAATATCATACTACTTACATATAGTATATTATGTACACAATGTATACATATATTTATGTATTATAATATTGGCTCGGGCAAGCATTTGTACTATTTGTAGAACAAAACACAGTATTCAGCTTTACATGACATTTAATAAATAAAAATGTGGACAAATGGAAGATTATAGTAGATATAGATAATACAACATGAACATGTTTTATTTAGTTAAATTAGCATGTCTTAACTTTATTTAAGTTTTAGCAAAACACAATATTTAGCATGACATAACATTTTATGTATAAATTCATATCACTTTTAATATTCCCAGACTATTATATAAGAAATAAGTGTGCAAAATATTGTTGGGCTAGGCTGAACAGAAATTTAGATATATATATATATATATATTGCACTGCAAATAGTAAAAGGTATGACGTCAAACATTAAAATAATTATAAACATGCATATAGTTAATTTGGAAAATTCCAGTTTATTTACAAAACAACTACCCACACACAATCTCATGTTTAACAATCAGTCACAAGCAGAAAAAAGTAACTATTGCTAGTTTGAAGCCACTATACAATAGTACCGGTACCCCTCTGAATAATAATTATTACAAGTAGCTATTGCTAAACGCTTTGGCAAATAGAAGACGCTACCACCAGTAACCTTAGCACCCCTAGCTAATCCACTACATATGCACGCAAGGGATGCAAGGGACGTTGTGATGGCACACATGGCAATGAGCATTCATGAACGACGTCATGTGCTGGCAGATCGTTGAATATTGAGGGGGAGCATGTTCTTTTAATGCACACAATATGCAATTATTCACTACTAGTGTTGAGCTATGTTATAATAAACGTCATTACTTATCATGATATATATTGGTACATTAACAAATAAAGAGGGCATGAATAAAACATTATTTGTGTAATCATGTGACGGCTACGATCTTTCTGGTGCTTCGCAAAAGTCTGTCATGAAAAGGCTCTGTTCTATCAACTTGTGAAGTTTTGCACCTCCTCATATCAAGATGTATTTTAATGATTTTTTGCACACATCACATGAGAAAGAATTTAACGACAAATCAACAAAATAAGGACTGCTTGCAGTTTGTCAATATGTATAGTCGAGGCACTGCGTGAAAGTGTGTCGCTCTGGTCTATCCACTTCCGAAGGTCGGCACCTCCTCCACGTATTTTAATGTTTTAGTTTGTTTGGCACACATGATTAATAATTTAACGGCAGTTGGGATACAAAGTCGACATTGGGGCACTTGCAGATGACCGAGTGTCTGCAAGCGCTCCGATCTCATGACGCATCCCATTCCCGATCGCGGAAATGGGTTGTTGAACAATCGAACTGCGCACATGGCACAAGGAGGATAGGACTGTGTTTTGAAATCAGGGCAATTGCAGACACTCTCAAATTAGTATTCAGTCATGTAACCATCTGTGGCCATGAGTAGGGTTACGATGCAAATATAGCAGGGTGTCGTGTAAAAAGACGGCATTCTTTTTGCCTTTTTTGGGTACCAGGGCATCACTAAAAAGGGCAGGGTGTAATGCCCTGCAAATTTGACCTAGGCAGAACACTGAATATACAGTATTTACAGTAGAATAGTGTGTGCTGATAACCCTATCAAAAGCAATGCATCCTATACTTTTATATTTAGTAGAGAAAAACAGTGCTATTATGACATCATTCACCGACAACAAGTAGTAGCAATTTCACTTGTCCGGTGGCAAATCCAGTTGTCTCAGGCTAGCGGACAAGCGTAATTTTTAGCCCTGATAATGCAACCCCATGTATAATACACACCGACTTTTTAATTCTGACATAATTCCTATATTACCATATATAATACGCTTCCCAACTTTTGACATCAACCTCTCATTTCCCTGCTTCTGATAGTTTATGATCCTTGAATCCATACCAGAATCATATAAATGCCCCATACGCAAGCTGCGGCATCACACACGATGACATCACCTCGTGAGTCGTATCTACGCAGTAATTCTTCCACCTGGTGGATACTTATACGACTATAAAGGACACCACACGGATGTTTGTAGAACTACACGGAACCCCTAGCGGTCTGTCATAAGTTGTTTCCGTCCTGATGTACGTGCCAAACTGCGTTACCGTGAATCTATCTTTTATGAAACACGCGTTTAAGACACTTACGATGTGTGATACGTTGTATAAAAAGACTGCTGACGTTTTATATGCTTTGCCTAAAAAGCTACAAATCATGGAGCACATATTTCTGGCTTATACAGACCTGCCTACCCCAAAAACTTCCTGTCAGAAATCCATCTTCCCATTTACACCGATTTTCAGGAATATAAGCTTACTGTCAGTAATAGTTCAGAACCGTGTCAGATATTGTCACGAAAAGAACACCACTGTCAGTAATACTTTGATACTGTGACGATAGTTGCACCCAAAACATAATTGTCTCTAATAAATTACAAGGTGTTTTGAAGTGTTCTGTTAACAAGGTAAGGTAGATGTTCATAACCAGCATTGATGGAAATCAAACGTGAAGAAGTGTAACTGTAATGTAAATGAGTGTATCGGGGGGGGGGGTGGATGGCAAAACCATCACGTTACGCTAGTCGACATTGTCTAGACTCTAGTCTACTCAACTCTAGTATATAAGCCTACCCTTGTATTATAGGTTGTAAATGATAGACTAACGACCACCTTCTTTAAACTTGACAATACGGAGTATGTCTGCGTGAATGCTGTTATAAATGCTTGCAGTACACGTTTCTTCTTGGCTGGTAGTGGTGCCGTTTCGATCCCCGGCATCATTTCATGCCACGTGAGTCGTGACTTCGTTTTGTTTGAGCGCGGAAATGCGAATTTGTTGTAACATTGTTTCCTATTGGTCAGATTACGACCAGTAGCAGCGAATGAAAAACCATATCACAACAAGCAGCGTATATATGCTACCACCAAATTTGAGGAGTATGTAAGTGATTGACGCTCATTGTGACAACGAAAGAATCTGTAACATTTTTATCCCTCGCCGTAATACCGTAATTTTAGGTGTATTTCCGGAATGGTGGGCAGGTCTGCTTATATCCATCGGAGAAAATTGTTGTTAGCACTGGCAAAACCATCACGTTACGCTAGTCGACATTGTCTAGACTCTAGTCTACTCAACTCTAGTATATAAGCCTACCCTTGTATTATAGGTTGTAAATGATAGACTAACGACCACCTTCTTTAAACTTGACAATACGGACCATGTCTGCGTGAATGCTGTTATAAATGCTTGCAGTACACGTTTCTTCTTGGCTGGTAGTGGTGCCGTTTCGATCCCCGGCATCATTTCATGCCACGCGAGTCGTGACTTCGTTTTGTTTGAGTGCGGAAATGCGAATTTGTTGTAACATTGTTTCCTATTGGTCAGATTACGACCAGTAGCAGCGAATGAAAAACCATATCACAACAAGCAGCGTATATATGCTACCACCAAATTTGAGGAGTATGTAAGTGATTGACGCTCATTGTGACAACGAAAGAATCTGTAAAATTGTTATCCCTCGGCGTAATACCGTAATTTTAGGTGTATTTCCGGAATGGTGGGCAGGTCTGCTTATATCCATCGGAGAAAATTGTTGTTAGCACTAGCACCATGTATAATATGTACCCGGATTTTTATATACAAAACGAAGGAAAAAGTGCGTTTTATATACGGAAACTTATGGTACATGACTAGTTGAGATGATATGTGATATTCCCCAGGTAGCTATTCTGCACCCCAAAGAAGTGTTAGTATACAGTGCACATGTCTGGCAAATATCTAACATGGTGGAAGTCTGTAAACATGTGCCTAGATATAAAAAGATGAAACAACTCAACCATCTAAATCTTATAGACAAATGGTGTTGTTTTCACGGGAAAAAAATGTATGAAGATTACCAAACAATTTAATTTTAAATACAAAATTGTAGACAAAATTAGACTTGACTCTGGAATACAAAAAAATATGTACAGGGTACATGCTTCCGGCTGAATATAATAATACAACCTACAAAACGTGGTGAGCCTAATTCTATTTAATTGCCAGAGCTCTACATGAATTCAATCCTACAGTGAGTGGGGACAAGTAACTTGATGTATGGTACTCATGATCTATAACTCTGGTAGACCTGTTCTGGCTTGCCTCTGATCATCAGCATCCAGCCAACCCACTGATGAATCATAACACATGTCAATAGGCCCAGAGTGGGGAGGGCTTCAGTGAGTAGATTTATGACAGATTCAACAGATGATGGATGCAAGCAACATCTCCCTGAAAGCAGTAGCTTGGAAGACTTGGTAATAGTGACCAGGTAATTCTACCCTCACTACACCAGCCTAGCTATGTACTCCCGGCTGTTTTATTCACCTACATGGAGTATGAGGCTGCCACTTACAGAATGGACCTCTGGATAACCCATTATGGGTGAACTTTACCTTAAGTGAGGCTGGGTAGATCAGAACTACTAGGGCATGGACAATGGACATTAGGTAGTTTACATAGTGCATGCAATGTCAGAGGATGGACAGAAGATGAACAGATAAGTAGAAAGACGAACAGAGTTTGGATGGATGCATACAATACTTCGGCTGGAACATAACTAATAGAATGGATGTAATAGTGAACAACAGAATGTGTTAAATCCAGAGGTATTTAGACAAACATGGGTTAAGGAGTTCTGTGGGTAAACAAAGAAAAATCCATGCAAATTTACTGCCACAAACCAATAAATTAATGCTTGCTTCCTAATAATATTATCACTAATGTACACCAAATATATGTGCACCTGTAACCAGTAGATGTGCAATACTGAGTAGCGTTCATACAAGTTTCCGAGTGCCGTATAACTGTCAACTGGCCTAGGGTTCTAACCTTGTATTAATTTCAGCACGATACTTTGCTGCACACTGTACGGATTATTAGTGTCAATCTAATGGACAGGGTAACTACTAAATCACCACCCCTTATCATAAGTGTAGACATTATCCGGGAGAGGGTATGGTTTGGTCATTCTACAGTGAGTACAGACTACTAGTGTGGCCTGGTACATATACCCACTTGACAACTGGCTCAGTTTTCACTTAAACAGCCTGAGGGATAGCCTATCTGCCATCCCAGAATAAACATATTAATAGTGAGAACCCACAGATGATGCAAAGGGTGGCCCTGTCTGGCAGTTTATGCTGCATGCACACTTATAACAACACCACAATTGATTCAGCAGATATGAATAGACAGCGTTACCCGTAATCCTTATAGCGTCAGGTTCATCCGAGCCATCTGCATAATGTTTGTGATGGCAACTGCTGTATAAAATATAAGAGCACAGGTCTGGATCACTGAAGTGCATGTTACACTTTTTAGTTTATTCAACAAGGTAAGTATCCTGGGTGAAAAATCAAAACGTACCCAGTAAACCTGTGTCAAAATTCAGCTGTTATGTAAAAATCACTATAACATATTGAAGCAAAAGATAATTTGAGTGTAGATGACTAAAAAGGATTTTGACCAGGGGAATTTGGATTAATATTTCGGTCACAAACAAAGCAGAGACGCACCAAAATCAATATGTGCGGGCTGGCGTGTTCCTAATCCACCAATCTGCTGTAAACTGACAGCCATGCCACAAGGACAGTATTGATCAGGGAGTATTCTGGCGCCATGAGTATCGACTAATCAAACATGTTCCATTTGAGCATCGTCACAAAGAACGCATCAAAGTATCCACTGACCATGATTATCAATATTTCAGTAACTAGCTTTCATACCAGAGGTTGTTCAGTGCATGTTAACGCTGACATCAGTACCCGGTAAAATGGTAATGTTAATTTTAAGCGTGGCAGTTGAAAAACGATGGGTGTATCCGCTTGACATATCTTGTTCGGGTCTCATTCAAATTAGAGCAAAATATTGAGGACAAATAAAGCAGCCTCATTTATTTGTGGTAGATTTGTGGTAGAAGACTTTGACGTTGCCATATGTTTTATTCATCAGCATTTTGAAATGAGCTACATTAGCTTCACTGGAAGTACTATTGCAGATACAGAGTTATTTAGATCATTGTAACAAGTTATTTCAGGTGTTCATTTTATTGGGCACAATAAAACCAAATGTTGATCACAAACCCAACCTATTTATATCTTCAAAATGCTTAATTAACCCAACTCACCTATGCAGTAGTAAGTATTATACGTCTGACTTAAAGGATCAGTTCAACAATATATTGTTTAAAAAAATTATTGCACCTTTCCTAAGTCTACAAATGTTACAAGCAAACAAATTGTAATTAAGATACTGTCAGGAAACTACAAATACAAAATTAACAGAATATTAGCTTACACTTTATAATTTATACTCAAAGTCAAACTTGCATTTAACATTACGACCCAACTTATTAAAGTGATTCTATCTGAACTAGGCTATTGCAGAAACATGTGATAGTAGATGTGATACTGCAGACATATGCAGACACCCATAGATATTATCACAATCGTATTTGGCATAGTAATCAATCATTTATGGCAAAATTACAAACCAAACTGTGCATTACTCCATGTCATCTATAAATTACCTTCTACAACAAAACGTGGCTGTTTTCCCACATGTATGTGTGCAGTCAATAATCTCAAATAGAGATCTTCTAAAGTTACATTATAAAAAAGGTGTGACAAGTTTGTGAATAAGTAACTTTTTAACCAAGCCTTCCCCGAGGAACAAGTCACAACCTTTGGGGAGAGGAAAAAACCAAGCTGTGAACTCACAATGTACATGGGAGGCAGTAATTGTATGTAAGAAGCAGATACAATGCTGAAAGCCCACCAAACTGAAGGCATCTTGCATAACCACAGGAGATGAAAGGCGCAGTTTATAGAGACTGCAGACCCCCACCGTGAGAAGCTTCAGATGGTATTCAACTTACATCATGACATAGCTACATGCAGAGCTGCTTAATGAGTGATTACTAGCTAAATGTATGTTCTTTGTCCATGCTTTTCACTAATTGGTAAGATTGCTCAGTCTCCCAACTGATCCATTTGACTTCACAAATTGGAGCTAAGGATCATTCTGTAGGGATGAATTGAAAAACCCAGATACCATCAACAAGGAACTATCCACAAAAATAAATATATCAAATGCAGATTTCAAATTGGTTGATTGGATTAAAACGTACAAGTTTAAAGGGAAACGCCCTATAGTATTGCACACTTATAAATGTAGGTGCCCTGGATATGGTTACATGCCAAGTGGTTAAAAATCCTACACTGAATTTGTTTTTATTCAATGTCCAGAACTTTCTCAGAGATTTTTCAAGTGTTTTATTCATATTTTCTGTTTAAAGTGGAAGAAATGTTAGCCTAATCTTTAGTCTTCAGTACTTATGTACAGTATATTTATTTTTTCTTCACAGGCCGATTACTATAGATCTGCCATTTTAAATAAACAATGATACATAAGACAACCAGGCTAGTTGTGTTTGTGTGGCAGCAACTTAACAAGCAGATAAACAAAACAGTAGCATAGCCTACTGTAATGAACCTAGACCTATTTTTGAACTATTTGTAACCATTTATTAATCAGTATGAAAGTCGACATAAAATAATGCATATATATTTGGAGAATTTGCAATTTATATGATGGACTGAAGACGAACTGGACTTGTGTGTGTCGAAATTTGGCCTGGCTAAATAATTGGAAAGAAAACGTCATTTTTTACAAACAATTCATTTGCCAATTGGGCAGTTGTTCGAAGGAACATAAAACACTGAACTGGTGATTTATTAACGTTGAACACGATGTAGAGGCAGCGTTTTCCTGCATCATGGCCCATGCCCGCTGCTTCAAGTATACTGCCGCCACCGCCACTATGTCAGTGATCTTATGATTTATCACCAAAACATTACAATAAAACGTCGTTATTACGTAGCACTCTTCTAGTAAAATTGTATTAGCCTTGACCAGTTGCACGTTCTTACAGTAAACAATGAACTAACTAAATCCTGTATCGAAAATTATCTGGGTCGTTAACAAAGCTGTCATGCTCACCGCGACTGAGTCAGCCGCCTGTTTCAATCATTTGACACCTGCAAACGCCGCTTAAATCTTACCTGTAATTGCAGAAATGACCAGCAGAAGTGGTAGATGATACATCGAACGTAACATTTTATGTCTGTTTTCGCAACACAGATCTAATCGGTTCAAACTGTATCCAGTGCGCGACTAAAATCCAGCACCGAATTCTACAACGCCCACCAACCTACAATGCCGATCGTTCGAATTATCTATCCAACCGGCGGCGTGATCAGGTTTGGCGGTACTCGGTATCACTCCGCCGAATGAATGCGTAAACGGCGCAGATGCCAACACACCTACTGTAGAACAAATATTTCTTCAAACTCGTACAAGGACAGGCCAATCGCAAATGTTTGACCAATATCTTGTCTCGAGGTCCGATGCGTTTTGAGTTAAGCTGAGAACTATTTTATAGGTCAATTATTTAATTGTGTATTGCCGCTGAATGGTAGCGCTAGCTAAACCCAGGGCCAGGCCAGGGGTCCGTCCGTAGATTAAAGATACTTTGAAATGCGATATTATAAGGTATGCATTTCTGCCAAAATAAAAAACCTGTTGAGACATGATCTTGACAATTATCAGCTGCGTATGTGCGTGTGTATGCGTGTGTGCGCGCGTGCATGATGTGCGTTTGAGTGTGGTGTGTGTGCGTAAGCGTGTGTTGTGTAAGTGCGTGCGTGCGAGTGCGTGTGCGTGCTGTGTAGATTTGCATGCATACATGTGACCTGCTACAACAAACTGGGTATTAAGATGCAAAATTGTGAAATGGAGTTTGGTAACTTTTTGCACTCCACACACCATAAGCTTTAACATGATACATATCTAATTTGTTGAAATATCTTCAGTAGTTTTAGACATATTGCTGACATTTAAGCAAACTTCAAAAAAAGGAGAAACAAAGTTATTTTGACTCATACTTTTTATTGTTTTGTAATCTATGGTATCGTAAATGCGCATTTTATTAGTTTTCCATTATGTGTCGAGAAAAATAAACTGGACATTGAAAGACGAGATTACCTGTGGATATTAAAAATGCAAAATCATTGAACATGTTTAAGCAATTTTAAGAATTTACTTATTGGTCTAATTAATGCCAATGATAAATTTAATTTATAATATCTGTAATGAATATAGTTTTAATCACCAGTTTCCCTTACATTATATCTAGCTTTATTGAAATGAAGTCAACCTGAAGCTATTATATTGACTCAGTTGTTTAACATATATATATATATATATATATATATATATATATATATATACCATGACTGAATAATGATGATATATATCAGGCATTGACATTAAGGTTTTGAATCCACTGGTCCAGGGGGCCAATAGATTTGAAAAGATAGTGGCCCGCCTGTGAAAGTTACTGGCCCGGATTTTATGGTACCGTCAAAAATACGCTGATACATCATTCTGGGGTGCAAAACATTATTAGTCTTTTTCATAATTTTACCAACAAAGTCAAAGTTGTTAAACGTTACTATACATATATTGATTGTTTAAAGTGAGAAGTCCAAAGCTAATAATATTGTAATATTGTTCAAGTGTGTACTCAGATGCATATATACAGTATTTGCCAAGTTTAAATAAAATGTGGCCATTATGACGACAGCTAGTCAGTCGGTAGTTGAGTTGACACTTGTTTCACGCACAGGTCATTCAAGGCATTAGACTATTTCACGGTTCATTCGCTAGGTGGCACTACCCAAAATAGGTGGCCTTCACCTTGCCCTTGCTGACGCAGTGTTACATTTGGTTTCTGTCACTTTAGCCACTAGTTAAATTTGAATTTAAGCTGTATTCTTTTCATATATCTACAGAAGAAAAAGCGTGCATAATTCTAAACTCGAGGCAGCTTCCAACCACCGTACAAAGTGCGCCCAAGGGACGCGGCGGGACTTAAAAAATGACGGCTCTCGTCATAAAACCTGCGCTGCCGGTGGTTAGAAAATTTATTCGATGGCTTTGCACGCCGTCATCCGCATGCTAAGTGTTAGAGTTTGGACTCATTACTGATCAAAATGAATATCTACGTTATGTTTACAATGTCCTATAACTGAGTCGGGTCTAAGAATTCTGGCGAACTGCATCTGATAACCGATGAGGTCGTGCCGTGACCGCCGCTTCGTCTCGGCGGCGTTCGAGAACCGGAAAACAGTGGCCCGTCGGGCCAGTAAAATATAAGAACTGGTGGCCCGAACTGGCCTGACAGCTTCAAAAAAGGCGCCGGGCCATCGGGCCAGTGTTAATGTCGAGGCCTGTATGTAATGTAGGCTATATATAAATGTAATTTATATACAGGAGTGTACTATATTTAGCTTGATTTAATAGGCTACCAGCTCGATAAGTTTTTAACTTCTCTGATAGCTACCTCATCTGTGTTGCTTTTGTTTTGAAATATGTTGTATATCATGTGGATGAGGAAATAAAATTTACTTACTTACTTATAAGGTATGTGTTTCTGTCAAAATAAAAACATTATGAGACAAGATCTTGACAGCTAGTTTGGCTCTTGTGCAGAATAGGCATCTGCGACTAACATTGGCCTATGGCGTATGTGGAAACAAAATCAGGATTGAGATTATCAGGGAAGTTCCAATCAAATTGACTTATTGGATTAAACTACTTTTATGGCAAACCGAGTTACATATTGAATTGAATTGGATTTTATTCGACAACAAACATATATACAAGGTGAACTCATACATAACACATCAAATTGAACCTATACACAGCATCAAGGTGCTGTGAATACCTAACTCTATACAATCGTGAAAACAAATTACACATGTGTTGAACGGAAATGCCAGAAGTTAAGATCTTATGATTTGCATTCCCTATTACTAATTCTAATCTAATTTCATATATTACGTAAACATAATTGACTAGAATTACAGTGATGCAACCTTTACATAAAAGTGTCACTTATACTTCACTCAATACTTAGTACATTATACGTAATAAATAGCCTGATTATTGTTATTAATACAAACTTTAATATAAACTCATACTTTTGTAGAAGAATTCTTTTATAATGATTTTTAAACGGGTAAACCGTACTGCATGACTATAGGTCTGGCTGTAATTGATTCCACAACTTAGGACCCTTTTATAGTTTTTATTACATGTAGTATGATTGTGACTATCACCTACTCTCTTAAAGTAATTCAATAGATGATCTGGAAGCAAACTGTTGTAAACCTTAAACATAAACACCATATTGTTGAAGTCAGTCATATCACACAGAGTGTTAAAATAATAGAAAATTGGTCTTGTGTGTGTGACAAATACCCTTCATGCTTACATATTCGTATTGTTTTTTTCTGTAACACATAGAGCGATTGTATTTTGTTCTTATACGTATTTCCCCAGACTTCACCACAGTAGTTAAGATATGACAAGAGTGCAGTACAAAGCATATAATGCTTGACTATTCAACAGGTGCTCAACTCTATTTATGATGGCCACATTCTTGGCAATTTTATTTGTTATCTTCTTGATATGATCATTCCAATCTAACTGATAGTCAATGTGAACACCGAGAAATGTTTTAGTATATACTCTTTCAATATACATAAACTAGCAAAATACCCGTCACCTGACGGGATGCCTTGGTAGAAGACAGTCGTGAAAGTAATATTTACCAAATGTCAGAAAACACACCAGCATCGTTACATAAACACCATAATGTGTTCGTAGATACTCGCTGTTTGTTCAAAATGACGAAGGTCGGGGAGAATGTGAAGTTCATGTCCATCGATAGGCCCTAGTCGTGATAGTGTAGAATGGTCAAATACTATTCGTATTGCTATGCTGTTGGCATCAGGGTAGACAAGGATTACTGTGTCTGCATCTACCCCGTGTTGCCAAGTCTATGACTCGGGGGCCGATTTCTCGAAGTTTTTGTCGCGCGCGCGTGGTTCCTGCAATTGTCAGGTTTCGTTTTACGTATTACGTATTACGCCGACGCAACGTTTTACATTCCGAAGAACTGATTTACCCCAGGTGCGAACATTGACATATATAGGGTATTTTGAACAGATGTAGGTCTTACGTCGTATTCTAGTTACGTAGAATAATCCCTGAAAGTTTGGCGGGCGAGGTTCAGGCCGTCTAAGAGGAAAACGTTAACCTACTAGCATACTATGCAAGCTCGATTATATGTATATTACACCAAGCTGATGAAGCAATGCCAATGTGTCCTTTGCCTACCAGGTAAATAAGAAAAAGAATAACAAAAAGAAAATATCATATACCGGTAGAATAGACTGAAACGAAATTTTGGGACCTATTCTGAGAAGTTATATATCCACTTTTGAAGGTAACAATAGAAGAACAATGCAAATAGCGGAACATGTTTGAGTCTACGGAAGGACTGACAAAATGATGTAAATATGAAGAAAGGATTGAAGAGAGGGCAGAAGACCGGGAAGAATTAAAAACACATAAAATTAATGGCGCAAAGGAAACGCGGAAGAACCAATCTGGGATAAGACCACATTTAAATTGTACACAGGCGGCCATTATAAGTATAACGTTTCTTTCATTTCCTACAAAATTTGTCTTACGATTTTCTTGACAATTTCACAGCATATTTAACTTCCATTGACACAAGTGTTGTGGAAAACTCGTGAAATTTTCATACCTCATTTTTCAGAAAAATCCACCCAAATCTGACACCCCTCAATTTCGCCCCAATCTTGTGAAGGATTTTGAAATATTGGTACGTGCTGCAAAATAGACACTGTGCGAATACGCGAGCGACTAGCGTGTATTTATTGTTATCTCGTGAAAGATCTAATGCAGTAGTACATTCAGTATTCACTAGACTAACATGTGCCATGTCAAAGTGCTCGAAAAATGCACACATCACACCAAAACGGTATTTTTAAGGGCATTCTTTAACTGGGTAATATCGCACGAATCCTTAATATGGTCGTACCCCATCTACGTCAAACAAAAATCAAACTGGAGGCGCCACCTAGCGAATAGTGATTATTACACACTCATTAGTTCTTTGCATATCCATTAGGAGGCATCCGCTATCTTAAATAATCAGAGCCATTGGTGGGCTCATGACACAGTTATACTTCCTGTTTCGTTACAAAAAAGTGCTGTGTATTTTTAAGAAATATTTTTTAAAATAAAATTCACCTGCTCTGACATAAGTGCATTTGAGTAGTCAGATTTCCAGGTGTGATTGTAGAAGCTGTTGACGGTAAAATTGTGTATTTTTAGCTGATTTTACTAAGCGGAACGCCATATTGGATAAGTATCACATTTCCGCTTCCTATTGCGCAGGTTAATTCCATACCTTGTTCCTGTTGTACGCTCTCTTGCCTCGACTTCCGTTTAGAGATAAGTCTGTTCAATAAATGTTCTCGTCGTTATCGAGTCTTTCCCTTCTATACTGGCGTGGTGGCAGCGTTTTCACTACTGAAGTGGATAGATACTCGTATAGCCAAACAAACGGCACGACGAATGCTTACTTTCTGTACGCAGTAATTAACATTGAACATTGCCGGCATTTGCATACACGATTGAGCTACACGTCAAACGCGACAATGGCTCAGTCACAGAGAGCTCCAAAACAGTGGTCTCTTTCAAAACACGAAACACTGACGTCATATGAGAGCTGGCGCCAAAACCTCCAATATACTCTATCATTGGACGCGAATTTCGCACCATTCCTACTCGACCAGGTAACATGGGGAAAGAAAACTAACACTTTTCCACTCAGAGGCTTACTTGACGATACCGAAGACACACCAGGCTTGGTTAGGCGAACGGCACAACAAAAAGTCGCGCACTTAGAATTAATGCTTGGGCAGATTGCCAACTTCTGTCCGATCATATCGCGAAATACCATCGTCAAAAACTCGACATCCGTCAACTCCATATGGCAGGCAATCAGACTTCACTTCGGGTTTCAGACAAGCGGCGCTCACTTCATAGATTTCGCCGACATAAAACTTGAATCAGACGAAAACCACGAGGACCTATTCCAACGCCTCCTGGTGTTCGTTGATGATAGTCTGCTGACAGTGGGTGGCGGTATATCACACCACGACGAGTTCCCGACCGTAGATGAGGACTTATCACCGTCGCTAGAGAACATGGTTGTATTGAGCTGGCTTAGACTTATCCACCAGGAGCTACCTAGACTCGTAAAACAGCGCTACGGAACCGAATTGCGGAGCCGCACGCTAGCCAGTCTTAAACCAAATATCTCTCAGGCCCTGGGGCCCCTACTGGACGAGATCCATTCTATGTCAGAGACAAAAATCCTGAGACAGTCAACCTACTACCAACCACGCACACGCTCTGGGCCAGCTTGCCCACAAAGCTACCAACGAACCCAACGAGCAAAACAATGCCCAATCTGTAAGCAGGCTGGTAGACCGATAGTAGACCACTATCTAAGCGCTTGCAAGTACTTGCCCGAGCAAGACAGACTGTTCATGACTAAGGCACGCAACGTGACAGGACTAAACTGCGAAGACAGCGGAGACGAGGAACCACCGGTGAATGACGGCTACGTCAATGACGTACAAAAAGTGTCGGCGACTTGTCGCGTAAATACGAAACAGTCTCCATTCTTCAAGGCGTTCCATCGTCACCACCCAATACGTCTTACCCTCGAAACTGGGGCCGAAACCAACATGATTAGAGAGACGGTGGCCAGGTCAATAGGTGCAAAAATCACCAAAAACTCCCAGCTCGCAAGACAAGCTGATGGTGTAACCCCACTCAATGTAGTCGGAGAAACAAGGCTCGTGTTATCGCGGGATAATCTTGACCTACACCTCGATGCCCTTGTCGTTAAAGACTTGGATGTCGATGTACTTGCGGGAACACCATTCATGACAACCAATGACATATCCGTTCGTCCCGCCACAAATCAGATCAGCATTAACGAAACTGTGATACACTACGGGATGGAAAACGTCAACCGTTCCCAATATCACACGATTCGCAGAGCGCAGGCCTACGTGTTGCGTGCACCACCCGCGTCTACTACTGTTTGGCCAGGCGACTACATAGAACTGTCTATTCCATCAGCACTCGACGATCTTGTAGTGGCGATCGAACCTCGTAACGATCATAAGTCAACATTGCACTACCAAGATAGGCCCCAACCTGCCATTGTCGAGGCAGTCGGGGACAAAATCCGTTTACTAAACACGTGTTCACATCCCTTGAAAATAGGACGCAACGAGCACTTTTGCCAAGTGTGTGGTACCAAATCAACGACCATCCTAGGCTGGGTGTGGTCAGCAGGTACACTACATGCCAGTCCTCACCGCATCGCTACTATGGCATCGTGCACACCGCCACAAACCGTTCTGGGACTTCGTTCCTTCGTTGGAGCATATAAAGTGTTGGGACGCGTCATCTCTCAGTGTTCCAAAGTACTTGCACCCCTCGAGTCGTACATTGCGGGCATGGAATCACAGGAGACATTGACATGGACTGATGACATCCGCGAGGCGTTCCGTGTAGCCCAAAACACACTCTCCACCAACAGATCGATCACATTACCGCGGCCCAGTGACCAACTATGGATCGTTACCGACGGTTCGGTTACCAAACGTGGCATCGGATCCACACTATATGTTTCGCGAAATGGACAGACCCGTCTTGCCGGGTTTTTCAGCGCCAAACTAAAGAAACACCAAGTTACATGGCTACCCTGCGAAATCGAAGCGTTAGGCATTGCTGCAGCAGTCAAACACTTCAGCCCGTACATCATACAATCAAAGTCGAAGCCGTGTCTACTCACCGACAGCAAACCGTGTGTGCAGGCCATTGACAAACTATGCCGTGGCGAATTTTCATCTAGCCCTCGCGTGACATCGTTTCTGTCAGTTGTCGCCCGATACCAAGTCACAGTGCGCCACCTGGCGGGTTCATCAAACATACCATCCGACTTCGCAAGCAGAAACGCACCGGAATGCCATGAACCACATTGCCAGATATGTTCTTTCATATCGCAAATCAAACAATCTGTCGTTATGAGTGTTGCTGTGGAAGATATCATATCCGGCTCCACTCGCCTTCCGTTCACGAGCAGGTCCGCATGGCTCTCTACACAATCAGAGTGCTCTGACCTATGGCGCGTCAGAGCTCACCTAAAACAAGGCACGCGTCCATCCAAAAAAGTAACCAACGCCAAGGACGTAAAACGTTACTTATCTACTACAACGTTGGCTCGCGACGGCGTCAGTGCGACACACCATTCGCGCCAACCAAAGAACTTATCGTAGTTCCACGACAAGTGTTAGATGGCTTACTAACAGCGATCCACCTAAAGCTGAGCCACCCATCAAAACACCAACTCAAACTCGTAGTTCGTCGCAACTTCTTCGCATTGGACATCGACAACGCGATTGAGCGAGTGACCGACGCATGCCATACATGCATGTCACTAAAAAATATCCCGACTACACTCATCGAACAAACAACGACCGACGCTCCCGAAGCGATTGGTGTTTCGTTCGCAGCAGATGTTATCAAGCGTAACCGACAACTCATATTTGTCGTCCGCGAAACCGTTAGCTCATACACTTCTACGTGCATCATCGAGAGCGAACGCCATGACGCGTTACGTGACTGCCTCGCTCGACTCTGCACAGAGTTTCGACCCCTCGACGGGCCCCTTGCGATCATCCGCGTGGATCCAGCCCCAGGGTTCATCGCTCTCGTGAACGACCCAACTCTGCTACGTTTGGGTATTCGTTTGGAGATAGGGAGAATCAAAAACTCTAACAAAAACCCCACAGCCGAGAAAGCTGTGTCAGAGGTTGAAGATGAGCTGCTACGACAGGAGCCTGGCGGAGGACCGGTGTCACCTCTTATACTGGCAATTGCTACCTCTAAACTCAACTCCATAATCCGCGGTCGCGGCCTATCGGCACGCGAAATATGGTTCCAACGAGACCAGTTTTCAACGCGCAGTTGCCTATTTTAGATCGCGCCATCATCGCTGAACAACATCAGTCTCGCCTACAAAATCACGCACACAGCCAGACGTCGAAGGCTCCTCGCGGCAAAGAGGCGCCTGTACCGATAATTCATGTCGGTGACTTGGTTTACGTACTATCCGACCGCAATAAGTCGCAAGCTCGAGACCGCTATCTAGTCACCTCTATCGAAGATAGCTGGTGCTACATTCGCAAATTTAGCGGATCTCAACTACGCACTTCATCATACAAGGTGCGACTATCCGAGTGCTATTTAGTACCCGGTCATGTGTCGACCACAATACCCACGCGCCATCGTGAGGATGGAGATGACACGGAAGACGTCCCGCCATACGAAGACGACACCCCGCCTGATGTCCAAGCGAATGCAACTCCACCCGAAATCCCATTAGTGATCGCAGCACCGCCCGACGCCCCACTGATGATCACAGCGCCACCTGAGGCCCCTACAAGCGCGCTACCGAAACCACCAACCACACCCAGTGACAACGTGAGGCCCACTCGGCCCATCCGCAGACGTAATAAACCTGCATATCTACAAGACTATGAGTTATAATACATGTGCCATGGACCTATTGACTCTACTGCATATTTTGTGTGACATATGCCCATATTGATTCTACTGCATATTTGTATGTCATATGGACTATCACGTTATAACCTTACAAGCTTATGTGCTATTATTAGATTAGTGAAGGAGAAAAGAAAGTGGTCACGCCATATTGGATAAGTATCACATTTTCGCTTCCTGTATTATTGCGTTGGTTAATTACATACCTTGTTCCTGTTGTACGCTCTCTTGCCTCGACTTCCGTTTAGAGATAAGTCTGTTCAATAAATGTTCTCGTCGTTATCGAGTCTTTCCCTTCTATACTGGCGGAAGGGTATTTGTCAGCAATTTGGCTGATTGACCCTTTAGCCGGTGTACCAGTCGCGTACCGGTCTGGAAGGAGGTTCCGGTCTGAGAGTAAGTTCCGGTTTCGTTTTGCGTATTGCGCATGTGCTTGTACATGTCAAAGGTTAGCGCCTCCTTTCGGCCCGAAGCTGGACGGTCTGGAAGTAAGTTCCGGTCTAAGAGTAAGCTCCTGTTCGGTTTTGCGTACACACTGTACATGTCAAAGGTTCGCGCCTATTTTTGGCCAGCTTAAACACGGTGTTTGCCGAAACTATGTGTGATCCAATTAAATTATAGTTTACGTTAATGATACGGTTACTTTTGTAATTGTTAGTATACATAAAAAACAAAACCTCACAATTAGCATAACTTCGTCACACAGAGCTGCAGTTTTCAGCGCTGTTTATACGCATAATATCTCCGTCAGTTTGGCATGTATGAAGCTGAAATTGTGTGTGTAATCTAGTAGGCCCATTGGGGGGGAGGTGCTTCGTAGATTTAGATTTAAAAAACATCTTCGGGGGTGGGGATCCTGGGGGTAACAATTTATAAATGACACATATCTATGTCAATTTGGCATGTATGAAGCTAACGTTTTGTGTGTGATCTACTTGTAAGTCATATGTGCCTGTAGACAGTGAAGTCACGCGCATAATGTACGTTCACCGTTCAGTACCGTAAGAGGACAAGTAGGTCAGTGGAGTAACGGTCGCTACATCAAATAAAAATTTATTAAATATGTAATTCAGTCGGTGCGTGCGTCGAGCAAGCCAGCAAGGGTCAAAGTTGTTCGGTCACCTGAGGTCATGTTGCTCACCGCGATGTAACTCAGTCGCCGCATACTTCTAGCACGGGGTCAAAGTTAATCGGTCAGCTGAGGTCACGTTGCTCACAGCGGATCGCATTTGATGTACTGCGCTTGCGCGAGCATGCGCAATACGCAAAACGGAACCGGAACTTACTCTCAGACCGGAACCTCCTTCCAGACCGCTACACCGGATTACTGCCTGCATCCATTCGTAAATATTGACGGGTGTCACATATACAGGTATGTTGTTGGTCACGTTTTCTTATAATCAGACAAAACGTTAACATGGTCGCCAATGGGAAAACTAGCAATGTGCTGACCCCAATTAAAGTCCGTAGCAACGGAAACACGCTACACAGTGAGGCGTCATGGAGGACACATTTTATGAAAAATATTCAGATAAAATTACTGAAAATGTGTGTATTTCAACAAACAATAAATGTATATTGTGGACAGGCTGCATGAAAGGCACATGCGTGAAATACGGAGCAGCTAACTGCAAGTTTAGGTTTGGAAATAGACGTACCATCACGGTACACCGGTTAAGCTACATGCTGCACCACAGGAGAAAATGTATAAAAGCGAATCAAGATACTTCACATCTCTGCCACAATAGATCTGTGTGACAGCCACACATGGAACCATACCGTGTCAACAATGAAATAATTTCTTGCATGAATACAGGCGAATGTTGTGGTCATGGCATTTACCCTACATGCATGTTAAATTTAAAATTAAATCCATTAAAAATGGTGAGCACTTACATTTTTCGGTAGTTCGTACCGGTGAACTTTTCCGAAGTGTGATCGTTACTACCGACTGGTCACTGGTATATGTCAACACCAGTCAACCCCTGCTATTACTGATGTAGCATTGCATCGTGTCGATTGAAGGGTTTAACCCCACTCGCTCAGATTTGTGGGTGGAATTTTGTTTCTAGGGTGATTTTGGCTGAAAAAACTTAATTTTCAAAGATGAGTTCAATCAGACCAGCGGTTTGGGCGCTACGGCCCGTCCATTTTGGCAAACATCACCCAAATTGGGCGGGGCGCCCTATATTTGAACGTTCATAAATCAGTAACCACTGGTCCAATCTTGATGGGAATGGCATCTCTGGAATGGACTTTGCCCAAGGATTCCAACTATGCCATTATTTTTGATGTAGGGGTAAGTTAAAGTGTGATGACCTTTTGACCTTCACTTTGACCTTGAATTTGACCTTGTTGCCCTCGTGACCTTGAAATGAAAATTTTCTAGAATTAACAGAACCAGAGGTGTAATATCCCTCAGTAACCCACAAAAGTAAATCAAACAAATCTTCTCCATGCAATTTAACTTCAATTTAATTAGTACCTCGTTAAGGATAATTCCCACTAACTCTAAGCAGTCATGGAATGCTACTGAAATTTGGCACACACATACTACCGACCATACTGAACAACAATTAATGAAAATTAAAACAGTTGACCGTCTCAGATTTGTGTAGAAGCCATGCCCATATTGATGATTTATGGCAAATTTTTCAATATAGCAAATATTGGAATGTTCTAAGTATATACCCCAAACCTCAACTATGGATGATAAATACTATAATTACAAAACACAGGTCCCTAACTGACCAGTTTCCATGTCTTATAATGAATGCATTCATTTTATGGAAACCTACTCCATACTGTTCCAAGCTTTAGTACATAGTTGCACTCATTTTTAAAACACCAGGTGGCAGTTTCTAAGCCCCCTTATTTCTTGTAAAATAACTAAAGGAAAACAAAAGCTTCAGTCAGCAACAAAAAACATTTAATAGGAAGCTTCACGTGAGTTATGAAGTTCCGCTTGACAGTAGCTCTGATGAAGAAATTGACTTGAAAGACCTGAAACTATATCAATCTGTGATGCAGGAATTGAAAGAAAAATGTCAAAATTCTCAGTCTTATGCTGAACGTGTGCAGATATTAACTTTATCACCATTTCCCATAGAACGAACAATGGAAGAATTTTGGACAACCAATCTCGTCAAAAAGCCGTGCAATAAAAAAAAACAGAAAGGTGTGTTAGGCCAGTGTGACAAAAATGATGGAAAGACCTTATCTGGACAGCTGAAAAGTGAAATTGTAGCCTTTTATGAAAATGATGAAAACAGTCGCATATGTCCTGGAATGAAGGAAACTGTAAATGTTCAGGATAGTAATGGTGAGAAAATTAAACACCAGAAACGTCATGTTTTGTCCAATTTGAAGGAGTTCCATGCTGCCTAGAAGGCAAGCAACCTAGCAAAGAAGATTGGCTTTTCCACATTTGCTGCACTCATACCAAAATGGTGTGTTTTGGCCGCGGCTTCTGGGACTCATTCCGTATGTGTCTGTAAGTACCATCAACATCCAAAACTGATGGTTGAAGCCTGCCTAAAATCAGATTTAAATGACCTGATGAAGCTGTGTGTATGTTCCATTGACAGCGAAAACTGCATGATGGGGCATTGTAAAGAGTGTCCTGGTCGCCAAGGACTGGTTGACTATCTGAATAAATGCGAAGAACTGGCAGACACTGAGGATATCACGTACCAACAATGGATCAGCACAGATCGTACAGCATTGACGTCCGTTACTGAACCGAAGTTGGAGTTCATTGAGAACTTAGCAACGCAGGTGGTGAAATTAACTCGACATAGTTTTACAGCCAAGTCTCGAAGTGCGTATATGAAAACATTGAAGTCCTCCATGAAACCGATGGAGGAAATCATCCTCCAAGGAGACTTTGCAGAAAACTACTCATACATCGTTCAGGATGAGATACAAAGTTTTCACTGGGAAAACAAGCAAGCAACCCTCCATCCATTTGTGGCAAACCGTAGACTTGAAGATGGGACACTAGAACATCGATGTGTGTGTGTGTACTAGGTGACTGCAGGGAACATTCAACAGTTACAGTCTTTGCATTCTTGAAAGCTGTCATTCCCTATCTGAAAACAGAGTTTCCAGGTATGAAGACAGTTAAATATTTCACAGATGGATGCGCAGGACAATACAAAAACAAAAACAACTTCAACAATTTGTGTCACCACCTAGAGGATTTCGATCTGGCTGCGGAATGGAACTTTGTCGCAACCTCCCACTGCAAAAGTGCTTGTGATGGTATTTGAGGCACTGTAAAAATGCTAGTTACAAAAGCCAGTCTCCAACGTCCATACGATGACCCTATTCTTACCATTGAAGCAATCATGAAGTTATGTACGGAAAAAATCGAACGGATCAAATTCTTCAATGTAGCACCAGAGAAAATTGCTGAATGTGAAAGAAATTCAAAGCGCGGTTCGAATCATCAAGGACTATAAAGGGAACTCTGCAGCTGCATCGATTCGTCCCCGTCTCCACATCATAGCTACAGGTCTACAACGTGAGTGCTCAAGCTGATGAACCAAAATTGGTCTCCGTGACACTGACAGCTCATGGCAATCATGGGGATTTGGAACATAACTTTGTTTGCTGTCTTTGTGAAAATCTGCCATGGATAGGAATGGTGGATGAAATATCGAATGAATTTAGTGACTTCAATATAAGCTTCATGCACCCACACGGGCCAGCAAAGCAGTTTCATTGGCCTAGACAATCCGATAAATGTTGGATATCGGAAGACGACATACTGTGTGTAGTTGAAACAACCTCACTTATGTCATCACCATCCAGAGAATACAGCATCAACGGAAATGATATGTTGAATATATCCAAACTTTGTGATAAGTGGACCATTGAAAATGAGTAGTGAAGGAATTGACAAATACTGAAGCAAGACACTTGAGCGCATGGTATACCGATAAATGAGACGTGTTTATTCGTAGTTCACAGATTTGGTTTTAATGACGCACCAATTAAATTGAAGTTAAATTGCATGGAGAAGGTTTTTTGATTTGCTTTTGTGGACTACTGAGGGATATTACACCTCTGGTTCTGTTAATTCTAGACAATTTTAATTTCAAGGTCACGAGGGAAACAAGGCAAAATGCAAGGTCAAAGTGAAGATCAGAAGGTCATCACACATTAACTTACCCCGTACATCAAACATAATCAGGCATGGAAAGCCGAAGAGACCCTACACGGGAGTGACACTCACAATTGTTTACTAGTTCCACACCACAGTACGCAGTAGGGGCGTAATTACCAAGTTCGTTAGCCATACACATACATGTTCAAACAGCCAGGCTGGGGTACCGATCCCACCAGCAACGCATACTGCATGGAATAAGTGGGCTAATCACCCCAACATTGGTAAACAAATCAAAATGCAAATTATGATAACAACACATAATTAGTAAAGGTGCTATGTATAGCCGAATTCACCTGTACCTATGTATGGGTATTAGTGAATTCGGCCCACGGTGAATTCGGCCCAACTTTCTGGTGTATTCGGCCCACTTTATAATGGCGTGAATGGGGTGCTGAATTCGGTCCATGTTATATCTGCTAAGTGAACTCGGCCCAACGTTCTGGTGAATTCGGCCCACTTTATAACGGCGTGAATGGGGTGGTGAATTCGGTCCATGTTATATCTGCTAAGTTAACTCGGTCCAACGTTCTGGTGAATTCGGACCACTTTATAATGACGTGAATGGGGTGGTGAATTCGGTCCATGTTATATCTGCTAAGTGAACTCGGCCCAACTTTCTGGTGAATTCGGCCCACTTTATAATGGCGTGAATGAGGTGGTGAATTCGGCCCATGTTGTTTTTAGAGTTTTAGGTCATTATGTGGATACTAATTGAAGTGTTTCTTAACGATACAGTCTTGCATTCTTCTTCTTCCGTTAATTGGCCACAATCAATATCTGATTATTCCGCCACTATTCATGTTTTGGTTATCAAAAAGGTGGAATCATTTAGTAAATTGGGCACTTTTCTAGTATCCGGGTCCACCTCCAAATCAATAGTTCTAGCATTCACAAAAGCACACATTTAATCACCATTTTATGCTCGATTTTCGCACGTCTTCGCATTTGTTTACAGTGTAACTTTATTAACATATGGTGCAATGAAAGGTGCACTAAACACATAGACCCCCTAGCAACGGTTTGAAATATCTCACATAGCTAAAAGGTACGCAGACAGCATCAACATGTATCAAATACATTTATGTTATCACAATTAGTTGTATAACAAGATTGGTTTACCATACAACAAAATCATGTATAGTTTAATCAGTTAGCATGATAATAATATATGTTAAATTATAGTTATGCAAAACTAAATAGTTAACACTATTTATATATCAACTGCATGCTTCACTAACAAGTACAGAAGTATACCATCGCAAATACTCAGGCGTATCACTTACCACACTACTAAATTTTGGAGAGAAAAAATCAGTTATACTCAATATTATGTATAATGTAGCATGTTGTGTGTCATTTATATATTTCAACTGTATGTACAAAAATCAGAGGCGTATCAATGATCACATTACACCACACTACAGTTGGTAGAACCATGCTCACTGGCGTCCAGTCATGGTTGGCCCGTACACTTTGGCGCAGCCGTATTGCAGCTGTCGCGAACTCTTGCGGCCGTCTTCATATTCTTGCCACAAGTTGAATATCTTCGCCTGGAGATTCAGGTAAGTTTTCCGTTGATGCTTTCGCTGATGAGGCGCACTTGTACGGTGATCAACCTTGCCTCATCGTGTAGCATGTGTTCGTGCAGATAAAACGACATCTGCGCTCGTCCCCTGGCATTCAGTCGTCGGTGCCAACCCTCTACGTCGTTATTTGTACGGATGGTGAGTGAGAAGAGGCTCCACGCTGCAGGGGGCCAGAGACGCGACTCTAGCCACGTGTGTCGGACGTACTCGACGAGGCGGCAGTGATTCGGTAGTGGCGTCCTTTGCAAGGTCGTCGAACACGGGTCCGATGTGATGCGCAGGTAAAAACGGCAGCGCGATAAATTTCTTCACGTAGACAAGTGTTGCGTTGTCTCCCATGAACGCTGTTTGGAGGCCGTACTCTTGTACTTTCCTCCAGACTGCCTGCAACCAAAGAAATGCGCAGCTCTTCACCTTCACGTTCGGCATGACGTTACCGAACGCCTTCCACATCGCTCTCTCAAAGTCAACAACTACACGCTTTATCCTTGGTGGCGACGATAGCAGGTCGGTGACAGCATGAAGCATTTCCCTGTAGTTGCGAGTCTTGCGTCCTGTCATCAACACAAACAACAGCGGTAGTTGTTTGGTGTAATTCTCGTGCGTAACAAATGCGTGTAGACTGAACAGCTGTACGAATGGTGGCTTGACGACTTGAAATGTGGCGTCTGCGTACCATACTTTCGCGTTGCAGAGCAGCTACAGCTGTTCGTCTGTAGCGAACAGGATGTGTCGTCGCGTTTCGTGGTTGTTGCTCTCTTTGTAAATGTCCCTCTTCAGAAACCCATCCGGGATGTGTTCAGAGAACATGTCGAATGCTACATCAGTTGGATGCTTTGGTCTGCCCTTCGAAAACAAAACCCATAGTGGTTAATAAAGCAAAGCAAATGAAATATTTGACAATATTTGTAGAACTAAATATATTAATAATTATGATATTGTCAAATATTTCATTTGCTTTGCTTATATATTTGCTATATATATATATATATATACATATATATATATATATACATATATATATATACATATATATATATATATATATTGCCGTAAATGTTAAATACTAAAGTTAATTAGCTATGAATCACCGATCTGTAGAACTAAATATATGAATAATATATATGACATTAATATGTATATTTTAAACCTCCCTTCATATTTCAATAATAGTAAACACGTTGTACTGATACATTTACATAAATACAGCTAGGCGTGATTTCTTGAACATAGCCTATATATTATTTGAACACATTCGATGTCAACAACAACAGCCGGTTGTCGTTGACCGGTCGGCTTGGAGATCGTTGCACAGGGCACGGAATCTCCCACGTCTGGCGTTACGTCATGAGCAACAGTCACTGAGGGCGCCGATTCGTTGGTTGCCCTCAACTGTCGTCTGTTGCGCCGATAGGTGTGTTCTTCGACATCCACGGTGTAGGATCGCTGTCCTAGTGCTCGTTTACATACACCCAAACTCCAAGTGTTGCGTTCAGGCAGTTTCATCCGGACTGCCTGTCCAACATTTAGCTCTTTCAGCGGCTTTGAGTGGGTGTCGTAATGTCGTTGGTCCTTTCGTTTTCGTCGTTCGATTTTATCGCTGACATTTCTTTCTTGGATTTTTGGTGCAAGTAGACTGTTTCGCGTCGGCAACTGTGTCTTAGTCCGGGGTGACATCAAACGTTGCACGGGCGAGCTTTGCAAGCCTTCTGTTGGTGTGTTGTGCCATTCCAGAATAGCTTTCAGTGGGTCGCTTCCATCCAGTTTGGCCTTCATGAGCAAAGCTTTAGCTATTTTCACAGCGTTCTCCGCTTTCCCGTTGCTTTGCGGGTAGTGCGGGCTTGATGTTATGTGCACAAAGCCCCACCCACGAGCAAATTTCGCAAATTCCTGTGACCCATACTGTGAAGCATTGTTACTGACCAGAATTGAAGGAACTCCGTGACGTGCGAAGTGTGGCCGTAGAGCATTGACAACAGCAGGCTGTGTCGTTGTCTTCTTCAGCTCGTTGATCTCGAAGAAGTTACTGTAGTAGTCTACCAGTGTGACATACTGGTGTCCGTCGAGCTCAAATAAATCTGTTGCGACCTTGGCCCATGGCAGATGGGGGAACTCGTGTGTTTGCAGCTTCTCACGGCACTGTTCCGGTCGGTGTGCGTTGCAAACGTCGCACTTGCTGATGTGGTCCTTCACCTCAGCGTTCATACCGGGCCAATAGATGATTTCGCGCGCCCTGCGCAGGCATCCCACTATTCCAATATGGCCCTGGTGTATCAATTTCACCATTCCCGGTCGCATCACATGGGGGATTACTAATCTGTCTCCCTCGAAGATTAATCCATCTTCAATTAACAGTTCATCTTTGAACTGCACATACGGTTTTAGTGCTTCCTTACCGGTATTCGCTGCTGGCCACCCTGACTTAATGGCCTTCTCGACTTCTCGCAACACTGCGTCTTCCTTCGTGGCATGCTGCAGCTCGATCAATTTATCTTCAGGCAGCATGATGTTGTCGCTGTACATCATCTCGTCAAAGTCGTCAACTTTATTGACATCGGCATTCGTATCTTGCCGAGTGTCTCGTTTAGCCTCCGTGTTGTACGCTCGGCTCAATGTATCTGCAACGTACATTTCCGATCCTTTCTTGTACCTCACTTCTCATGCGCTGCAGTCGCTTCGGTGCCATGTGTATTTCTCTCTTGAAGATAGTTTCTAGCGGCTTGTGGTCAGACTCCACGTGTACTACATCTCGACCATATATGTAGTCGTTGAACCGCTCACACGCGAACACTATCGCCAACATTTCTTTCTCGCTCTGTGCGTAGTTTTGTTCGGTATCCGTCATGGCTCTGCTTGCGTAACATATCGGCTGGCCGTCCTGCATAAGCGCAGCTCCCAGGCCTGTTTGCAACGCGTCTGCCTGGATTGTTACGTCTTTATCCACATCATAGTAACACAGCACTGTGGCGTTACTGAGCTTCTCGTGTATCGCACACATTGGTTTGGTGTGCGACTCGTTCCACGTGAACTCGCTTTCCTTGCGTAACAATTCAAGCAACGAAGCTGTGAGGTCGGTCAGTCCCTTTACGAACTTGCCTAGGTACTGCACTGTACCAATTAGGCGGCGTACTCCTTCTACGTCCGTGGGCATTGACATCTCGATCATGGCCGCGATTTTCTTCGGGTCAGGTTTCATGCCCTCGTCTGTCAGCAGACATCCCATGTAGCTGACTTCGTTTAGCTTGTAGCGTACCTTTTCCGCGTTGAGGACTAGGTTTCTCTCACGACATCTCTTGAGGAACGCATGCAGATTGACGTCATGTTCGTCGTCGTCTTTCCCCGTGATGAGAAAATCATCTACGTACTGGTGCTGTATGTCAGCGGTGTCAAAGCTACGTATCTTCGTTGCCTGCTTTGCATCAACGTTGTTTACGCTCGGAGTCTCCGGCGATTCCTCTAATGGCCGAATGGCATCCACATCAATCCACTGCAGGACACCGACGCCAACGCATGCCTGGCGGCTGAGAAGCGGTTGGCGGTGTTTACCGCTCATCACTTTGAAGTGCAGATTGTGTTTACGGCCGTTTCTGTGGACTTGAAGTGCTGTGATCCCCATCACTTTAACTTTCGTTCCTCTATACACAGTCAGTGTGTCTGTGACTCGTGTCAGATTCTGCAAGTTAGTATATCCTGTAGCTAACTTATAGTCACTCAGCGGCAGGATGTTACATTGGGATCCGGTATCGCACTCGAACTGCACCTTGCGCGACCCGATACCAAGCGTTATGTATCCAGCGTCCGTCTGCCGTCCATCCACGCGGTTAACTGAGTGTCAAGTAGCTGAAACGTCTATCAGACTACTCACGCCATATTGTTCTGTCCCGATTGTTTTGACGTCTCTTCTGACTTTCAGTTTGCGACACTTAACGGCGAAGTGGTTCAGGCCCTGGCAGACTCTGCATTTCTGCCTCTAGGCTGGACATTTGCCTCTTTCATGTGTCTTTCCACAAAACGAACAGTTCACAACTGTGCTTGTTTTCGCGTATATTTTTTCTCGAGGTCTTGCGTGATCTGCCTCGCTGGCATGCTTTGCGAACAGCCTCGTTCTTGTGTTTTTCTTCATCGAGTGCACATCTACGTTACCGACGGAATTCCATGCCTTAGCTCGTTCAGCTTTTACTTCCGAATTTCTGATGATGTCTAAGGCTTTCTCCAGCATTACGTCGCGTTTTTCGAGGAGTTGATTTCGGACTCTCTCGTCCATAACACTCGAAACAAGATGGTCACGGTAAATTTCATCCGCCGTGATCTCATCGAACGCACAGTTTGTTCCGATTCGCCGCTGCTCGTTATACCACGTCATTACATCTTCCACAGCCCGCTGTTTACGAGAATGAAAGATGTGTCTCTCATACGGTATGTTCACCCTTGGCGTACAGTAGTTCTCGTACATTTGTAGAACTGGTTCTACTTCGTAGCGATGTGCAGGATCATTCCACGGGTGATTCTGCCAGTTGTCTTTCGCATCCTGGACGATCACTGACAACAACGTACTCACGCGTTTCCGTTGTGTCTTTTCATCCAGATCTGTGGCGACTTCATATTCTATCCAGGCGCTTTTCCATAGATGCCAAGAATTCGCAGCAGTTAGTGCGTCGATTTTCAACGGCGGCGGTGGTGGAATACTGCTGTTGTACGTTGTCACAACACGATTAAGTGGAGGCGATGCTGGCGACGGTGGCGTAGCCAGCTCATTGGACGGAGGCGTTGCCATCGCAGTGTCCCTTATACTTAAAGGAGTCTAGCTGATCTTATCAGGCACTGTATCAGCGATCGTCCAAATAACGTAATCCAATTAACACGTAACGGTAAGTCACTTCCTGACACCATGTAACGGTATTGCTCGTATCTATGTATTATATAACATGCAAATAACACGTCGAGAAGCACTGGCCTAAATCCTAGGCTAGATTGATTCACTACACTAACAGCGGTAGCAGCGCCCACTACTCTATATGCTAATTAGAGTCCAGAGGTTGCTGCTAGGCAATCAGTCCAAATATACCCTCCCTACTGGGCATCAGCTGGGGTATCTCGTGACACTAACCTTCTGTCTATTGTAGTTCGCGATGCAGACTAAGTAGTCGTACTTTGGCAGGTCGGCACATGCTTCCGGCTGGAGTTTGTCACGTAGAACCACGTCCACAACAGAGACAGCCGACTCAAATGCACGATCTTTCGATATGATCTTGATGTCCCGCACGATTTCAGCAACAGTTGCCCCTCCTGGCTGACGTTAGTGGTTGTGTTGCTGTGCACCACGTGTGAATGTTCGACCAGATTGTCTGATGGTCGCATCGCACTGCATTTTCTTGTTCCTGACGGCACACCACCACGTTGTACTGATACATTAGATGTGAAAATCTTCCGAGTTGAAAGTTCCCAACGAAATGGCACGGTACAGACAGTTTTCATCTCCGATGATGGGCCTAGGTGTGTTGCTGTTCAGTTTCGTCGGGTCGAGCATCTGTAGAATGTTCGTCGACACTGCGTCGACGTTCGTGGACGTTTTTCCATCTTTGGTGGTAGGCGACTTCACATATGTGTCGAGCAACAGCTGTTCGTTACGCGCCCTTTTCTCAATGCGCGGCTGATTTTTTGCTGTTGCTGCACGCAATAATCTGTCAAACGAATAGACAATTTGTTCACATCGAAGAGTGAGTTCACATTTCATTGCGAACAAGACATTAAGTAAAGGGCGAATAAAGTATAGATTATAATTTACTCATACATTTTCTAAACCTCACTTTCATTAACTCATTTATTGTTTAAATAAGTTTCTAAGTGAACTCATTAGGGGCTTATCTTATGTATATACAACACAAATATTTAAATACAATGGTTTCAGCCACAGCATAACAAATATTCTATGTGCTATAAATCGGTTTTTAAAATGTATTTATGAATCATTGAATACTAATTTTTTTTGATAATTAGACATAAATTTGCATGATAAGTAATGCTAACAGTGTGGAAAACCGAAAGACCGGGAAAACGCACTTTAAAATAACGGGATCGTGACCATTAATACATTTTAAAGCAATTCTTTGTAAGCTAATATGCATTCGAGATTAACTGTATTAAAACGTGATAATTTCCCATACGCACTTTCTCTGCTACTTTTGTCTAGCATGTTTATGCATAATAACCATACAATATGATTTGTTGGCAATATATGTTGTGTTGAAATTTCGCCATACTTGCCACAACAATTAATTATAAACTAACAATAAGCAGTATCTTAGTGTATGATAGACAAAACAGGAAGTCCCACATATCTTGTATGTAGAATCTTATGAAAAGGGTGTTTATAACAATATTTTCTACCCCACATTGACTTTTTGATTTATGATTTGCAATAATGTTGCAGATGCTTAGTGCACATCAACCTGGAGACTGACAGCAAAGTGCAGCGGGACAAACGAAAGAAGTCGACGACCACGAGCAACAAGGTCCTCAGTCTGATCAATGGACTGGCCCAGTACGAGTGGACTGAGCAGTAAAAGGGAGACACAATAGTTACGATTTTTGTAATTGCGCGTTTAATGGATTTGTTTCTTGGCCAGAGACAGGTCATACCGAGTCAGACATATGTTGAATTTTGTTATCCATGAATACAATTGACTTAGAGGTATGCAATGGTTATAAAAGTGAACTTCTGTTGACAGCTAACGTAATAAGCTATCAGAATATGGTGGAAACATTTTTTGAGACTTCCCCATACATTTTCCCATTGGGTTTTGATAAGGTGTTTAGCATATACACTTCTATTTCAATATGAAAACGGTATGTTGACCTTTCTTACAATTGACATTGTGTATTGAAGTTTTTATGTATAGTTTCCAATGGAGTTTTTAGAAGGTTTTAGTGTATATGCTTTACTTTGAGTGCATTTTTGCAATACGTATGCTGCATGTTTTAACACTTTCCTTCTTAATTTTTCATAATCTTCCAAAAAAGGTGTGCATTTCAAATGCATGCCTGATAGATCTGCATAAAGTTGAACTTTGACAGCATTGTCATTGTTATGCTGATGAGCATATTTATGTTTGCGTTATCTCATAGATGCAGTTAACGTATACTGATTCAGTCTTATTTTACGATACGTACTGTGTTATGTTCTTAAGATAGCTTTTGCAGGTAGTACCTCTTACACCATAGCATTGAAGTTTTTATTAATATACCATGATCTATTGTATCAAAAGCCTTAGAGAGGTCAAGGAATACACCCATCGTGTACTTTTTATTATAAATGTTACTAGATATTTTATCAACCAAATCAATTAGTGCCATGTATGTAGAATATTTTTTTCTGAATCCATGTTGCTTTTCGGATACTATGTTTTAGTTTATAAAAAAACTGTAAAGCCTATTGTACATTATGCGTTTTAGTATTTTGAGAAGCATGGAAGGATAGAAATTGGTCTGTAATTTTTTTATAGTTCAGGGTTTTCATTTTTATTCAGTGGTATGACTTTTGCTATCTTAAGTTTGTTTGGAACAGTGCCAGTCTGTTTTGATGTATTGAGTATGTACACACGTTGGTTTGCAATTTGTTGTATAATTTGTTGCACAACGTATGGATCTATATTATATTGACATTAAGCATCACATGAGAGATTGATGAGTGACTGGAGTGAGTGCTGAGCACATGGTCTAGCCAGCTCCTTGAGCTATGAGCATCGCTGACACAAGTAAAAGCATCACTTGGAATAACTTGACATTCATTAATAAAAACATTGAGAAGTGTCGAAAACAGAATGGGCTCGTTAATTTCCGCATTAAAATCCCCAATTATGAATATGTTAGCTGATTCAAATAATAATAATATTTTGTCGACAATAATGTTATTATGTTCTTTATATTATATCTACAATTTTCAAACTAAAATTAAACCTTATGGGTCTTTTAAAACGTTATATTTTAAAATTCCAACAACTGAAATTTTATTTTAAACTTGTAAATAACAAAATTACCAGAATACTTTATATATATTATTAAATTGGTATATTATCTTTGCATGTTTGATGTACCTATCACCAATTCGTGCAACACCAGCATAAACATAGGAACGAGAGACCAAAGCAACGTCACTGCTATGTACATACAGATACATTTTATCGTAATAGTAAAATAAAAAAGGAAGAGTGAAAAAGCAGTACAGGAGACATTTCCACAAAGGAAGATATCAAGACATGAGGAAACATTTACAAAGAAACACTTAACCAAGCTACAGCTGCAACTATAAATTCAAAGAGAAGCTATGAACACAAATTAGCTTGTAACGTAAAATTGGAGAGCAATAGTTTTTATGTGTATGTTCGAAGCAAACAGAAATTTCAGGATAAGGTCGGTCCTCTAGAAGATATTGCTGGGAAAAATACTATCGGAGGGATTCTTAGTGACAGAAGGCCTAAATGAGTATTTTAGTTCGGTGTTTACAAGGGAAGATATTAGTTTACTCCCAGTGCCAGAGGTAAGTTCAAGGGGGCAGAATCAGACTATTTAGGACAGTTAATTGTAACCCCTGAAATGGTAGCTAAGAAAATAAGGGCTATGAAGGATACTAAATCACCTGGTGTGGATGAGATTCCGCTCAAACTACTATTGGAAATTGTACAACTAATTACCGTACCGTTTGTAACAGTTTTCAATTTGTTATTAGAAGAGGGAGTGGTTCCTTTAGAATGGAAGGAAGCAAACATTACACCGTTATTTAAAAAAGGTTCCAGAAACAAGTCAGAGAAATATAGACCAGTGAGTTTAACATCGGTGATTTGCAAATTATTAGAAAGACTAATTAAAGATCACATAATGGATTTTCTTGTTAAACATAACTTGATAAACCCATCTCAACGTGGGTTTCTAAAAACGAGGTCATGCTTAACAAACATGACTGTTTTTTGTGTGTGGAAGATATCACTAAGTGGGTAAACGAGGGATCACCAGTAGATACCATCTACTTAGATTTTCAAAAAGCTTTTGACAAAGAGCCACATCAAAAATATTACTGTTTAAACTAAAGGCCTATGAGGATAGCAAATGGCTGATTGACAGAATACAACGGGTATTATTTGATGGGGTGGCTTCAAACTAGAAATCAGTTTTGAGAGGGGTACCACAGGGATCAGTACTGGGACCTATATTATTCTTAATATATATCAACGATTTGGACGATGATATAACAAGCAAGGTGTTGAAATTTGCGTATGAGACAAAAGTGTTTAGAAGGATTAACAGTGATCGAGATAGACAGCATTTACAAGATCATCTTGACAGGATGATCAAATGTTCTGAAAAGTGGCAAATGTTGTTCAAATTTTTGAAATTTAAATGCCTCCACTCACAGAACATGGGAACGAAGATGTATAATATAGAATGGGGGTACTATACTAAGTACTACTGTAAAAGAAAATGACTAAGGTTAACCATTAGTGCTGATATGAAGGTTTCATAGCAGTGCGGAACTGCAGCTTCAAAGGGAAATCAAATCCCCGGATTAATTAGGCGAAATATAGCGTATATATGAAAAAAGGAATAATACAATGCAACAGTTAGGCCTCATTTCGAATATAGTATACAAGCGCGGAAGCCATATCGCAAGGACATAGATATGCTAGAAAGAGTACAGAGGAGAGCGACTAAAATTATATCAAAACCAAGGGATCTTAGTTATGAAATACGCCTAAAAGAATGTGGTTTAACAACACTAGAGACCAGGAGATTGAGAGGAGATTAGATATAAGTGTTTAACATATTGAATGGTTATGAAAATATGGATAGAAATATTTTTTCTCAGTTAAGAAAGATAAAAGGACTAGAGGACATGAAGTTACATCTGTAAAGGAGCAGTACAGAATAGATATAAGAAAGTTCTCAAAGGATTGCAAGTGAATGGAACATATTATTTGCTGATTGTGTGGGTGTTAGTAACGTGAATATGTTTAAAAATAAAATCGACTCATACCTCAGAAGAGTGGGATACACGTAAATAAAAGGGTTGGACTCTCGATAAGACAAAGGGCTTCCTTGTTCACCTGCCATCTAGAGTTCATTCTCTGGCTGGCAATCTTGTTAAATTTCGTGATATGAATTATTGCCTGTACAGTGTATATTGTCACATGTTACTGCGGATATAAACTCCTCACTCAAGCAACAAACAGCCAGCATCGAGGCAATGATCATGTTGAATCAGTTCCGCTGGACAAGCCAGTTTGTAATGCTGCTAGACTCTCGCCTACCTCAGACAAGTACTGTTCTGCAAGTTGACGCATTGTTCGAGAACACGGCCAAAGAAAATGCCCAATGCTACAAGAAGAAAGGCCAGATAAACATCAACACTGTGAAGGACATCAATACGGACCATCTACGTTGGCGCCGCAGCATCCACCAGGTCCAATTCGAGACTGGCCGCCTACTTCACGAGGCGGAGATGCGGCAGAGGAGAAAGGAATGGGGGATTTATCAACACGGGAACCTACCGCTCACACTGCATCAATATATCCAAATCGAGTTTCGGGCTCCTGCGTCCCCTCAGGACCCAACACCGACTCCTGGCGGACATCATCCTTGTAGCTCGAGTCTTTACGAAGACAGGCGGCGTTTGCTCGCACTCATTTGGTCAATAATATGTTTAGCAGGAGCTGTCATTGTTGGATTACGTAACAGTTGATTGGTTACGTTAATAAAGATGTAGATAAAACGCAGATAAACAAGCACAAGCCGTATAATCTACACCTGAGTAGTCTTCAAATCCCTGCCTTCCACAAATCTAGGTTCTATGTAAATATACATATGTTTGCCTGCAACCTACTGTTATTGCTATTTGCTAAGTCTGCATAAATAAATACATAATTAATGCTGTCCAAATACTGTATAATGTTATGTATCAAATCACATTTATTTCAATAATTTAATAATCATACTTTCTATCCAAAGTACAATCACAATCAATATGTTGAAGATTCAACTTAGCCTAGATTATACTCTGTGTGGCCACACAGGTATACATACAACTGTACAAATACTGTACTTTGATAAACAAAGCAATATGTCGTATTACCAAGTCTGCACATACGCCCACCTCCTAGATGCCCCTGGTACAAAGGTAGGGACCTGCGAATCCGCTAAGGGCGTGTCGGTAGGTCGGTTGCCGTTTGTACATACCAGGGTTTTTTTTGCATGAGGGGAGGCCCAGGAAATCTCCTTTTATGAGCTTCGTGTTCATCGTATTACGGGGATGCCATATTTGTTACGGAGCCAAGATGATGGAGAACGCCATCGTAGAAATTTCAACATTTTAGGCGAGTTATTTATTTTTGTTTATGACGAGTGAATATGCCATATGTTCGGATAATTATATCTTTGTTGTAGTTTAATGAAGTTTTCTGAACTTTGGGTAGTAGTTAGATGTGTATTTATTAAAAACACTCTGAAAGTTTCATACAAATCGGATGGCTCACTTTGCGCCAATGTCGCTTTGAAATTACCGCCCATTTCTTCAGAATTGCGCTGACGCAATGGCGGCCATTTTGGAGTAATCTAATATATAAACTAACTGCATCTTTGAACACAATAATATTTAAACATACTATTTTTGTGTGAATGGATATCTAAGTATATAATCTTTCCAATGAGATAAATATTTTAAATGTGTATGTTTATTTAAGGTTAAATTGAGCATCCTGTCAATAAGTATTGGAACGTTGGAGCCTCCATGCACAATTTTATTCATGTAAATATTTCCCATGCTAATAATTATTCACCTTATAATGACTGGTGTTTTTTTTTTTTTATTTGAAAATCGTCAGCAGACATGTCAAGGATGACAAACAATGGTGCATTAGAAATATTCACTAAATATAATGCAGCTAATGAAGTATGTGAAAAGGTTCTTGAAGCCTGTGGCAAAACGATACGTGTATTGATTCAATTAATTAGTATACATATTTATAGTATATATAACAATGATGATCAGTAATTATTTAACATACCTTTAACTTTTTGGACTGATATGAAAAACGTATATGCATACCCACATTGCAATTTGTTGTTTTTTGTTTCTATGAAAATAAATAATTGGTATACAGTTAATTATCATAAACATATGTATGACATGATCATCTCTAATTATATTATTCTTCTACCTTTTTAGTGGAGTGTACCCCTAGCGGACTATAGGAGAACTGAGCCTGCATCATTTATCAAGCATTTGACAAAGCTACAGTTTATTGTATCTACCTATACAGTACTATGCTTTATGACTCGTTTATTAATTGCTGAAGATGCGTGTAAGTTGTCATACTACATAAACATCGATGCAAATACACAAGGGTGTTATTTATGAATAAACGAACAATCTGCAGCATTGTATTAAGCACTCGTCGACAATCCGGCCTGTTATCGCTCAGGCTCGCATACGCGAATACGGTGATCGCACCTGGTGCATAATCTACCGTTGTGATCATGGATCCGGCCACGCCCACGGTAGATGTAAAGTGTCCCGTCGACAGATGCAAATACCGCCCGAATGTCACCGAAGCCACGCTCGCAGCCACACTCCTCACCATCCACGCGCAGAGTCAGCATGTCGCCACACCCGCGCCCAGCCACGCTGCCGGCGCCACGGCCAAGGTGGAGAAAATTAGCCGCCCGACCGTTGATGAGGGGATCTCCCTGGAAGATTGGCTATATTTCGAGCAACGTTGGCGTAAATATAAAGACGCTACGCGAGTCGCCAGCTCCGACCTCACTTACCTAATCCTGGATTGCTGCAATCCCGAGGGACTACGGAAGAACCTCGTGCGGATTCACCGTGATGCGCTGGCCTCCTGCAGCGAACGAGACCTACTGGCCAACATTAAGAAGTTGGCGGTGCGCGCCGAGAACGCGATGGTAGCCCGGGACGTACTGTCGAAGATGCGGCAGGACCGAGACGAACCTGTCTGCGCCTACAGCGCTCGACACAAGGGGCAAGCGCGAGTTTGCCAGTTCGTCGTCAAGTGTCAGTGCCCGAGCTGCCCGAACCACGACGCATGCGTTGGGGCAGATTACAGCGACATTGTGGTGCGGGACCAGGTCGTCCTGGGCTGCGCCGATCATGACATCAAACTGGATTGTCTGAACGAGAAGGGACCGAGTACACCTCTCGAAGAGGTTGAGGCGTTTGTTGAGGGCAAGGAATCGGGAAAGATTTCCCTCCAGCAGCTGAGCGACGAATCCGAGGCGGCTGCCCAGATCAGCTCATTCCGCAAACAGCAGAGTGCGGTCTTCAAACAACATGCCCCACCCACACCCCTGCCTACTCCGCGGTGCACACACTGCGGCCAGATCGGCCATGGTAGCAGCAGGGACGAACGCTCTGACAACTGCCCGGCATACGGCCAAACCTGCACCAAATGCGGCAAGAAAGGTCACCTTGGGACCGTATGCAGGCAAAAGTCGACGGCCGGCACACTCTATGTGCAACGCCTCCCTCGCCGGTCACCGCAGAGGGAAACCGCTACAGCTCTATTCCAGTCACTATGCAGTGTGGAGAACGCGCCGCCTGTCGACAACGAGATCGTATGCAACCTCGAGGACTTCAAACTCGAACACTGCGTTTACGACGCCACTCAAGACACGTGGGTGAAGAAATCCTCGGCCCCACAACCTACACTGTCGTTATACATTACTCACTACCCGTGCGACACTCGCGCTCTCGGCCTCCGCACGCCACTGAGGCGCCCGACTAAGGCTGCGTTGGTGTCGGTAGTGGCTGATACAGGCTGCCAATTGTGCCTGGCTGGGACGAATCTACTCTCCAAGCTCGGACTCACCGAGCAATGCCTGAGCAAAACACGTCTGCAGATGTCAGCTGCCAACGGAAACAATCTGGACATAATTGGGGCGATCGCCCTGCGCCTATCAGACTCCGCTTCTCCAGGTGGCACAGAAACACGCCAAATTGTCTACATATGTCGAGACACGAGCGACTTCTTCTTGTCTCGAGGAGCATGTGTGGCGCTAGGCATTGTGTCGCGTAACTTCCCTGACGTCGGCCAAAGCCAACAGCCCTAAGCGGAGGTGAATACGTGCAGCACCGCCACAGAGTCGTCGATGACCGCGGCTTGTGAGTGCCCCCGCTGTCAACCTCCACCACTGCCTCCGCAAGAGCTCCCCTATTCAGCCATTGAGGACAACCGCAGAAAACTGGAGCAGTGGTTGCTGTCGCACTACAAGGCTAGCACATTCAACACGTGTCACCACCAGCCTCTCCTCCCGATGGAGGGCCCGCCACTCCGGCTAATGATTGACCCAGACGCCAAGCCTGTCGCCTGCCACACACCGATCGACGTCTCGATTCACTGGCGAAGCGACGTGACGTCCCGATTCACTGGCGAAGCGACGTGAAGGCCGGCCTCGACCAAGACTGCAGTATGGGCGTCATCGAGGTGGTACCAACTGGCACCCCTGTCACCTGGTTTCATCGCATGGTTATAGGCGCAAAGAAGAACGGGAAGCCTCGACGGACTGTGGATCTCCAGGCCCTTAACGCTAGTGCCACCAGGGAGACCCACCACACTCAGAGACCCTTTCACCAAGCGAGATCGGTGCCTCATGGAACAAAGAAAACGGTGTGTGACGCCTGGAACGGCTACCACGCTGTCCCACTCCACCCCGACGACCGCCACCTCACGACGTTCATAACGCCTTGGGGCCGCTATCGATACCGCTCAGCACCCCAAGGATATTTGGCGTCTGGCGATGGCTTCACACGGCGGTTCGATGAGATCGTCGCCCACATACCCAACAAGACAAAATGCATCGACGATACCCTACTGTGGGCGGACAACATCGAGCAGGCCTTTTGGCAGGCAGTGCAGTGGCTGGACACGTGTGGCCGCAATGGCATCACGCAGAATCCGGAGAAGTTTGTGTTCGGTAAAGACACCGTCGAGTTTGCAGGCTTTGAGATATCACCCACGTCAGTGAAACCATGCTCGAAGGTGTTGCAGTCGATAAAGGACTTCCCGACACCGAGGAATGTCACAGACATCAGAAGCTGGTTCGGCCTCGTTAACCAGGTGGCTTATGCCTTCGCCGTAGCGGACCACATGCAACCATTCCGCGACCTCCTGAAGCCAGATCAGCCGTTCGCCTGGACGGAACATTTGGATCGCCTGTTCAGGCAGTCGAAAGTCGTGATCATCGACCAGATCAGGCAAGGAGTTGAGATCTTCGACCAGTCACGCCCGACGTGCCTCGCCACAGACTGGTCTAAGGAAGGGCTCGGGAACTGGCTAGTCCAGAAACACTGTAACTGCGCTGGTGTCCGACCGTTCTGCTGCAAGTTGGGCTGGAAAGTAGTGCTGATGGACAGCCGTTTCACACACGGCGCTGAGTCACGTTATGCTCCCATCGAGGGCGAGGCGCTGGCAGTTGTAGACGCCCTTGACAAGGCTCGACATTTCACCCTGGGATGTTCGGACCTCATGGTAACAGTAGACCACAAGCCACTACTCAAGGTGCTGGGTGACCGCGCCCTCGACGACATACCAAACCCTCGCTTGCGGAATATTAAGGAAAAGTCGCTGCGGTACCGGTTTCGCGTGCTCCACATCCCCGGCGTCCGCAACACCATCGCCGACGCCCTATCACGACACCCAGTGGGCGACGCCGAGACTCCCGACCTGCCCGATGACGTGGCCGCGGCAGCCCCCGCAGCCCTCCGATCCCGCGACGATCCGGCGCCACCTCGCTGCTCACAGACTTGCGCGTCTACGGCCACGGAACTCATCAAGTCGGTCACATGGGACGATGTGCGCACTGCCAAGGCGAGCGACCCCGACATGTCCGCTCTAGTGGATGTCATCCACAACGGCTTTCCTGACACGCCATCAGCCATGCTCAGTGCCATCCGCACGTACCACCAGTACCGGGAGTAGCTAACCGAGTACGACGGCGTCATCCTTTTCAAGGACATAATCGTCATACCACCCACTCTCCGAGCACGTGTCTTGCAGGCACTCCACTCGGCTCACCAGGGTATTTCGATGATGGTGTCGCGAGCAGAGGGGTCATTTTTTCTGGTCAGGTATGACTTCGGCAATTGAAGAGACACGTGCACACTGTACAGCGTCCAACCGCATGGCGTCGTCACAACAAAATTCGCCGCCTACACCACCAACACGACCAGTCTACACCTTCCAGGCGATATGTGCTGACTACTTCAGCTACGGCGGCCATCACTACCTCGTCGCCGTGGACAGATACTCTAATTGGCCTATCGTAGAAGAGAACACAGAGGGCTCCAAAGGGCTCATTACCGCGCTCCGAAGAGTGTTCGTGACCTTCGGCATCGCCGAGGAGCTTTCCTCGGACGGGGGACCTGAGTTCAAGGCAGGCGCTACAAAGACGTTCCTCCCGAACTGGGGTATACGTCAGTAGTTATTAGGTTCTCCACGATACGGGTCATGACCCGAGATCAAAGGGTTTTTTGTTTTTTATAAGTATAATTTTTGCGTTTTTTAGCAGTCAGGGAGCACATTCTGCGCGCTTTGGAATATTACTTATAAAAACAGCCTACTAATAAAAAACGGTTGATTGACAGGTCCACGGAAGAAGGTGTGCCGAAATCTAGTGACTAATTAGGTAATTAATTAGGTATTAATTAGCAACAAGTGAGTAGTGCATTCGCTGGAGGGCAGCACTAGCAATAAGTAAAAATAGTAATTACGTGTGCGTAAGGTTATATAAATGTTAAGCATGTGTGCTGAAATCTAGTGACTGAAAAGAAAGCAGACACGTATGTGTAAGGTTATATAGTGGTTACGTGTGAGGTGATGTAGTCAGTAGCGTCGTCCGTGTCTAGATATGGAGCCTATACGTTTCGGAGGGTCCATGTCGTACCTGTCGAATTTTTATCCGTGTAGAATTGCAGCGTATGGTCGGGGTTTTAAATCCGTCGAGCACGCCTACCAGTTTAGAAAAGCGATATTTAACGAAGACGAAGCAAGCGCGGAGTACATCAAATCGGCGTGGTCGGCTTACATAGCGAAGCGACGAGGTTACGGGATCAAGAAAGCGAGAACGAGTGCCGAATGGGATGGCGTTAGAGTCGAGTGTATGAAGAGCCTATTGATAAGTAAGTTCGGGGCGTCGAAAAAGTTGAAAGACGACCTATTGGCTACCGGGGACGCCGAATTGGTGGAGTGGGTGCCTTCGAAGGAAGCCTTTTGGGGTTGCGCCTACGGGTATAAAGAAGGTCAGAACATGCTCGGCAAATTGTTGATGGAGGTGCGTCATGAGTATAGAAGAAACGAATAAAAGTCATCGTACGTTGTCCGCGCACAAGTCGTCGATATGGACGGAAAGTGGAAGCATCCTTTTACGTGTATAGTTTCCGGCCCTACGGGGTGCGGTAAGACTACTTTCGTTGCTCGCCTGCTAAAGTTTGCCTCGTGTATGATTGAGCCGCCACCAAAAAAAATTCTGTGGTGTTACGGCCAGTGGCAAACCGCCAACGACTCTAAGACAGCCGGTGTAGAATTTATAGACGGTTTGCCGGATCCGAAGCTTTTGGACGCTAAAACGAGGACGCTTCAAGTAATCGATGACCTTATGTCGGAAACCGATAGTAGAGTCACGACTTTGTTTACTAAAAAAGTCATCATTGCAACGTGTCTGTCGTACAGCTTTTGCAGAATCTCTTTCCGAAAGGGAAACAAAATCGCACAATCAGCCTAAACGCGCAGTATATGGTCCTCTTCAAGAGACCCGGGACGCGAAGCAAGTAGGTCACCTGGCGAAACAGATGTATCCGGGTAGAATCAACTACATCGTGGAGGCGTTCAAAGATGCCACGTCAGCAGCCTACGGTTACCTCCTGGTGGACCTGAAACAGGAAACACCGGAAACCATGCGCCTGCGTACGGCCATTTTTCCCGACGATCGCATTCAGTACGTCTACGTGCCGACGAGAGTATAAAAAGCGGAGCGCGTCGCGGCCGACGTCATTCGACAGGATGACAGATCGCGTGAAGAGGCACATCCTGGCCCTGCAGCTGTTGCGTAGATACCATCGGAATACAAATATGAGAAAAGCGGTAATCGCCCACGCGGATGCTGATCTCATCTGTAGTCTGTGCGACTGCGCGTATAACAATTTGAGAGGGAACGTGAAATTGTCGCCTAATAACAAAAAAGTGCTGACAAAGTACAGGAACAATCTGCGCAAGCTAGCGTCGAAAAAAGTACCCATCAAACGGAAGAGGGCCGTCCTGCAGACGGGGTCGGGCGCATTTCTGACGGCGCTGCTGGCACCGTTGGCGAGCACCTTTCTGCCTCTCCTCAGACAGGCTATAGGTGTATAGGAGGTGGTTGATGCAGCACGCAAAGAAGATGGCGTTGGTAGACCCCCGGTTGGTGGAGCTTCTACTCCCGATACTATCGCAACCGACCACGACCACGTCGCGTGTGATGAGTAGCCTGGACAACGACATGAAAGCCGTTCTCGAGCGTACGGATTTATCCGAACGAGAAAAGGTAGCGGCGTACAATCAACTGCTGAGTCGCTACAACGCCATGGAGATGTCTTGCGCGCAGCAAACGATGCGAGTGTCCGTAGTGAAGAACGAGTCGCCGATGACGCTCGACCAATCGCCGCCGCCGCCCGACCAATCGCCGGACGATACGGAGAGCGAGATCGTGAAGAGCGTACAGATAATTCTGAAAGAAAAGGCCCGCCTACTGATGGCGAGACTGAAAGCCGACCCGCTGATTCGCTGGAACGACCGAGGGGAGCTCGTGTACGACGGTGCGCCTATCGCCGGAAGCAACATGGTAGATCTAGTAAACGATCTCATGCGAAAGAGGAAGAAGACGCCCGCGCCGGTTGGCTGGGAAGCGTTTGGGGACCATATAAAGCGGCTGAACGTCCCTATGGAGCTCGTCGGTAATCCCCAGCGTCGAGCGTACATACAGCGCGCGCAAAAGCGAAAAGGGCGCACTCAATCTCTCGAACGCACGCCGTGGGCCACCTTTTAGCGCTCATAGAGGATGCCCGCTCGAAGATCAGTACTCGTCGTCGTCGTCGTCGCCGGCGTAATTGTGGCGGCTTTCGCCGCCGCCGCCCTCTTGTTCGCCGTATCGTCGCAAGAGCCATGGCGATTGTGTCACGGCGGTCTCATGGTGCGCAACGAAAGTGCCAACAACAACGTGAAGACCGACTGAAGCGCGCCTACTTCGACCCGAAACGGGCGGGCAGTTACGGCGACGTCGACGCGTTGCAACGGGCGACCGCAGTACCCAAGCCGATCGTCGAGCGGTGGCTATCGGAGCAGGACGCCTATACGCTTCACAAGCCGGTCAGACGCCATTTCAAGCGACGTTGCGTTATCGTGGGCGGTCGAAACCAGCAGTGGCAAGCCGATCTCGTCGACGTGGCTAAACTGAAAAAAACACAACGACGGTATAGCATTCCTATTGACGGTCATCGACGTCTTTTCGAAGCGGGCGTGGTGCGTCCCGTTGAAGAGTAAATCCGGTCCGGCGCTCGTTGCGGCCTTCGAGGGCCTGCTGTCGTCGCCGCAACAACCGCCAAACGCCCTGCAAACCGACAAGGGGACGGAGTTTCTCAACAGGCCCCTTCAGACGCTTTTGAAGGCGCGCGCTCGGCGTCCACCATTTCGTGACGTACAACGAGGAGACCAAAGCGAGTGTCGTGGAGCGCTTCAATCGTACGCTGAAGTCGCATATGTGGAGGTACTTCACGAAGCATCAGACGCTGAGGTACGTGGAGCCGTTGCAGGACTTCGAGCGGTCGTACAACAACGCCTACAATCGAAGCATCGTTAAGACACCGGCGAGCGTCAACGCCGCGAATCAGGAGAGCTTGTGGCGGAGGCTGTACGGCGGCATCGGCGGCGGGTGTAAAAAAAACAAGCCGAAACTGCGAAAGGGGGACCGCGTACGCATCAGCAAGGCGAAGGGACTTTTCAAGAAGGGGTACATCGTAACTGGAGCGAAGAGTTTTTCACCGTCGTAGAATCGCATCCGTCCGACCCTCCCGTTTACCGAGTGATGGACGACGCCGAAGCGGTACTGGACGGCACCTTCTACGAGCCGGAGCTACAAAAAGTAATCGTTTCGAAGGATAAACTATATCGGGTGGAGGCTGTTCTACAGAGACGACGACGACGACGACGCGGTAAGGGTGAGGAGGTGCACGTCAAATGGTCCGGCTATCCGGCCTCGTTCAATAGCTGGATCGACGCCAAGGCGCTCGTGGACTATAAGGGATGACGCGTTTGATGCGACATTCGGGGTGCTGGCAACTGCACGAGGCGGGGCTGTGCAACGGCTTTTCGTTCTTGATAAAGGGATGCTGCTGTATTAGAAGACTGCAGATTAGAAGACCGCCGCGGCATAGAAGACCGCGGTCGCTGCGCTACGTTCGTACCAGACGGACCCGCTACCCCCGTCGGCGAACTCGTTCTATGATGTTTCTGCGCGATAATACCGCCCCCGTACGCGATAAAGGAAGGACGCCGTAGCGTCGGACGGCAGTCGCGTGATATGCACCGTCGAGACGACAGCAGCAGAAGCAGCAGCCGCCGATGCAACAGCCGAATACCGCCGTCGACTCAGGCGGGTTTGTCGAAGAACCCACCGTCGACTTATGCGTCTCTGTGAATGCGCCCGATGCCGTCGACGACTCCGTCGTCACGAACGTTCCGTGGCGTCTCTGCGGCAAGGATTGGCCTAAAGCCGAGATCATCTTCCTGTGCCAGATCGTCGTCCTGTACACGGTGATCGTCGTCAGTATATACAATCTAACGCGCGGCCAGGGCGACTCCAACCTGTGGACGGCGCTGCTGAGTAGTTGTCTCGGCTACCTACTACCGAGTCCGTCTATGAGACGCAATGGCATCGTCTGACTTTTACGTGACGTTGCCGAGCAACGCGTCTATGAAGGTGCACCCCGAAAACACGTTGACGCACTACACGACGAATCTGCCGCTACGCGTCGACCTGTCGGGGCGGTGGGAATGCGGGCTGGTGTCGCTAAAGTACACGCATAGCTGGTACAACGTGAGAAAAGAGGACGACTACTTCTTCTTGACTTGCGGGACGGGGGATGCGGGACTTTTCACTACCGCAACATTCCTCACGGCTTTTACAACAGCGCCTACGAGTTGATGCACAAAATCAACGAGACACTGACGAGACTAAGCACCGATAGAGTCAAGGCGCGCCTGGAGTACAGCCCCGTCTCTCATCGGATGACGCTGAGTCTATCGGCGGGCGTCGAATTTAACATACCCCCGCGGAGCCAACTGAAAAAGATACTAGGCTTCGAGTCGGACCGTATCGCGAGTCTCTTGGTGCCGCCGCCGACCAACGACGTCATGCCCGTAGCGTATTCCTTCGAGTACGAGGGGACCACACGGTGGACATGAACGGCGGCGTCGACACCATGTACGTCTACACGGACATCGTGGAACCGCGCATTGTCTGCAACGTATTCGCCCCCTCCTCCGAACCGTGCCCGCCTACGGATCGAACGGGCTCATCGTATCGAACGTCTTCGATCGCATCCAATACCCGCCGCTCCTGCGGCACCAATTCGATTCGATCGAGATAGATATAGGAGACGACATCGGTCAGCCGATACCATTCGAGCACGGAAAAGTCGTGACGACGTCTTACACCAGACGCTGCAAGTCGAAACTGTTCTGACGATGGCGGCGGCGGCGGCGAGAAGCGGGCGCAACGTGTACGAGGACTACTACACTCGGCAGGTCGGCGGTAACCTGCCGGTGTTCGTCAGCGGCCGATCGCAGCGGGGACACGGCCTGGATATTCTCTTCGGCGGCCTGTTTCGAAGCGCCATGCCGGTTATCAAGAGAGGGGCCGTGGAGCTGGGCAAGCACGTTCTCAATACGGGCGTGCACGTGGCGCGGGACTTCGTGGCCGGCGGCAATTTGAAACAGTCGGTAAAGCGACGCGCGAAGGAGGCGGGCGCCGACCTTCTCGATAAGCTGTTGAACTCACCGCCGCCGCCGGCGAAAAAGCGACAACGACGACGCATAAAACCGCCCGGCACGCCGGCGACGACCAGTAAGAAGAGGCGACGTCGAAAGGAACAAACGTTGAGCGACGACGTATTCCCCGCGTAGAAGAATGGCGTTCGTGCATCGATAGTCGTGCGAGGGCGTAAAGAGCGAACTGGACCTGTTCAGCGTCCCAACGACGCAGACGAGCATCGAGAGCGGCCAGTGGATCGAACACCAGCCGCTGACGGCCCTCGATGCTGGCGGCCCTATCGAGTTTCTCATCCCGGGCTCCGGAGACGACTATCTGGACCTGGCGACCGCTAGACTGTACGTGCGCGTCAAGGTGGTGAAGGGGGACGGCACCGATCTTCCGAACGACAGCGACGTAGCTCCGGTCAACAATTTCCTGCATTCGATGTTCAGTCAAGTCGACGTGTCGCTGAACGGCACGCTCGTGGCGTCGTCGACCAATACGTATCCGTACCCGGCTTACATCGAGACCCTGCTCAGTTAAGGTTCCGACGCCAAAAGCTCGCAGCTCCGGGCCGACCTGTGGTGCAAGGACACCGCCGGGCGCATTGAGACGGCGGGGAACAACAACGGCGGGTACGCGCATCGGCACCACTACATACACGGCAGCCGCGAGTTGGATATGTTGGGACGCCTGCACGTCGACGTGTTCATGCAAAACCGGTACCTGCTGAACGGCGTTGACGTAAAGATCCGACTGGTGCGAAGCAAGGACGCCTTCGCGTTCGTAGGCGACGTCTTCGATCCGGGGTTCAAGATCGTCCTGCTGGAGACCTACCTGCAGGTGCGAAAGGCCAAGGTGAACCCGGCCGTCCAGCTCGGTCACATCAAAGCGCTGACGAGTGGGACGGCCAAGTACCCGATGCGTCGCGTCGACTGCAAGGTGTTCTCGATACCGCAGGGCACGATGTCTCATACGCACGAGATCGTCTATCTGGGCACGCTCCCGAGACGCGTATTCATGTGCCTGATCGACAACGACTGCTACAACGGGGCCTACAATAAAAACCCGTTCAACGCGAAGCACAACGACATAAACTTCCTCGCCCTCTACGTCGACGGACGCCAGGTGCCGAGCAAGCCGCTACATCCGAAGCTTTTTCGGCGGCGGCGGCGACGAGTTCAACAGCCCGTCGAGAAGGTCGGCGCCCGCCTCCTTCGCGCGTCGCTTTACCGACTGTTTCAAATTGCCGCCGGCGACGACGTCCCGCGCCACGCCCGTATTGAGAGCGCGCTTGCCTAGCGCCACGGCCCCTCTCTTGATAAGCGGCATGGCGCTTAGAAACTGGCTGCCGAAGAGATCACCCAGGCCGTGTCCGCGCTGCGATCGGCCGCCGACGAACACCGGCAGGTTACCACCGACCTGCCGAGTGTAGTAGTCCTCGTACACGTTGAGCCCGCTTATCGCCACCGCCATCGTCAGAACAGTTTCGACTTGGAAAGTCTGATGTGAAGCGTCGTCACGACTTTTCCGTGCTCGAATGGTATCGGCTGACCGATGTCGTCTCTTATTTCTATCTCGATCGAATCGAATTGGTGCCGTAGGAGCGGCGCGTATTGGATGCGATCAAAGACGTTCGATACGATGAACCCGTTCGATCCGTAGGCGGGAACGGTTCGGAGGAGGGGGGCGAATACGTCGCGGAAGATGCGCGGTTCCACGATGTCCGTGTACACGTACATGATGTCGACGCCGCCGTTCATGTCCACCGTGTGGTCCACCTCGTACTCGAAGGTATACGCTACGGGCATGCCGACGTTGGTCGGCGGCGGCGACAGCAACGAGAGACTCGCGATACGGTTCGACTCGAAGCCTAGTATCTTTTTCAGGTGGCTCATCGGGGGTATGTTAAATTCGACGCCCGCCGATAGACTCAGCGTCATCCGGTTAGAGACGGGGCTGTACTCCAGGCGCACCTTGACTCTATCGGTGCTTAGTCTCGTCAGTGTCTCGTTGATTTTGTGCATCAACTCGTAGGCGCTCTTGGAAAAGCCGTGAGGGATGTTGCCCTGCCGGAGAATTTTATTCCCGTACGCGGTAGTGAAAATGCCCTCATCCCCCGTCCCGCAAGCCAAGAAGAAGTAGGCGTCCCCTTCTCTCACGTTATACCAGCTATGCGTGTACTGTAGCGACACCAGCCAACATTCCCACCGCCCCGACAGGTCGACGCGAAGCGGCAGATTCGTCGTGTAGTGCGTCAACGTGTTTTCAGGGAGCAATCGGCTCGTACTCGATGATCTGGTAGACGCGCTCGACGACGAGTCCGTGCCGCAGATACCACCGCAGTAGCGGCGTCGCGAGCAGAATCTTGGCGCCGAAGAAGCTCCCCATGAGCGTGCGCTGAGGCCGGGCGACGAGCTCGTGCGTTTCGGCGTAGAGACGCATGAACGGGCTGAGATCGCGCGCGATGTAGACGTTCTTGAAGATCGGCTGAATCTCGGCGAAGGCGTCCGTCCGGAACGGCGATGTCGCACTCGAAGAGGCCAAAAAGCGTGTCGTCGTGCACGGCCTTCAGGATCGTCGACCGCGTAACGGCGGTCCAGCTCCGCGCCGGAGGCAGCGGTCTCGTCGCGCGCCTCCGGCACTCCCACATCTCGACGACGGTGACGAAGCGGCGAAGGTAGGCTGTGACGGCGGCCGTCTCGGCGTACAGTTGACTCACCGGCTTGCCGTTCACCGCGTTCGTCTCTTTCCCCGTGCAAGGGCAGCCGTGGAAGAAGCACCCTTGGAACTGGTACGCCGTCCACGTCTCGCGACACCAACCGTCAATCCGGTACTCGCCGACGCGCTTCTCGCGCCCGTTGAGCTGGTGTCGTATGCGCGCCACCGTCCGCGCCGCCTCCCACGTCTGCCACTCCACGGCCAGGCGGCCGTAGCGGTGCACGCGTTCCGGCCGAAAGGCGCTCTCCACGCGACGGCGCGTGTACCACCCCGTCTGCATCTCCTGCGTGATCGCCCATAGGTAGAGGCAGTTCGCGTCGAAGAAAGACAATCGAGCGGCAGGTCCGCGCCGACTCGCCGTACTCGTCGCGCCGAAGATCGGTCACGTCGGCCTCGTGATAGCGCGCGAAAATGATCGAGGGGCCGCCGACGATCTGCGATTGTAGAAGCCGGTGCAGGTCCTTGTTCGGTTCGTTGAAGAGCGTGAAGTGGAGCGTCGACGGCAGATCGTTGAACAGATACAGCAGGGTCAGGCCCGGTAGGTTGATGGCGTCCTTGAACATGTCGATGAGGCGCTGCCGATAGAAGGCGAACTGCTTGTCGACGGCCTCCAGGAAAGGCACCACGTCCCTGTTATTATACCACACGAGGTAGTCCCGCAGCGTCGTCATACCTTCGTCGCGCCATACCTTCGCGCAACCCTCATACTCGGCGGCGGAGATGCCTTCGCGCTTCAGGTGGCTGTAGAAGGCCTCGCGCGGCGGCAGTTCGGTCTCGTCCAGTTTTCGCAGGTCGTCGAGGTACTCGTAGGGAAAGTGGCCCTTCGTCACCTCGCATCCGTAGGGCTTCAGAAACCTATCGTAGCTGACGCCGGGGGCCAGGTACTTGGTGAAGTCCAGGAACTTGAGCGTCGCCGTCGTTAGGCACATGATGTTGTTCTGACGCTTGATCATAAACGCCGACGAGACGCTCTGCGCCTCGCTGGTCATGAACAGGGGCGTCAGATACTTCTTGACGACGTTCAAGTCGTACTTGTCCGAAGTGAAGCCGAGGACGGGGAGGCGGCGCAGGTGCATCCACAGGCGGTCGGCGAGCACTGTGTACGGGCTCTTATCGCGCGACGCCTCCTTCTCCGCTCACGCCGAGTAGCTCGTGTCGCGCTATCCACCGGCATTTGGCGCTGTCCACCGGCAGGTCGCGATCGTCGAAGTAACATTCGAAGTCGTACGTCGCCCTGTACGGGTAGTCGCGCTGGCGTTCGTCCACGTAGACGTCATCGTCCTCCAGCTGTTGAAACACGGACGGCGTCGGATGGTAGACGCCGCCGGGGAAGACGTGGCGAACGCCGCCTTCGCACGTCGCCTCGTGACGCCGCAGTCGATGGAGGGTCGGCCACAGCGCCTCGCCGCACTTACCGCATAAGTATGAGCGACAGAACAGCGACACGTCAGTTATGTAGGAATAGTGCGTTTCGAACAGATTGACGCTCATGGTAGTCGGGTAGCGGTGGAGGGAGCGGCGGACCACTTCAGCGGCGCCGCCCCCTCCGCCTCCTCCGTCAGTCGATACACGGTCACATTTGTTTCGAAGACCGTCTCCACCCGGTCGAGCTCGTTCAGCGGGACGCCGGCGAGCGCGTAATAGGGTTGGCCGCCGCCGCCGGCGGCGCTGTAGTAGTCTTCTTAAGGCCGAGGTCGTCAAATCGTCTACGTGGAAGTCGGCGCCCCGATGCAGCGCCAGACTGCGGAAGAGGCACAGGTTGTCGATGTACGGTCGATTGTGGCGATCTTTCGCTAGGCCGATGAGCGCTTTGTTGTTGCGCAGGTAGTCGGGGAGTCTCTGCTGCCGCGCGCACCCGATAGGATGGTTGATGATGGCGTTGAGGAAGTACATAACGTTCGTCACCATTTCGGCGATCCACCCCGAGTCGGGTCGCTGCGCGATGACATACTGCAGAATGTCGGGTTGTCGGGTGGCGTCGAGGAAACGTTCGAACGATGCGGCGTCGGTAACGAGGACGGGCGACTCGAGATAGCGTCCGCAACAGTTACACGAAGAATGGTAGTACCTGAGTCGGCCCGTCTCCCTGTGACGCAGAATAAACCCGTACGATAAATTTATCTTAAACGCTCGAGTCTGCCCCTCGAACATCAGTCGTAGTCGGGCGTCGTGCGCGGAAGTGTCCAAACAGTCGGACGTTTCGAAGTTATATCTAGACTGGACGCGACCGCGCACTACAGATGTACGGATGCTCGACCAGTGTTCGCGAACGGTACGCCGTAGGTCGTCGTCGTCATCGCGCGCCGGTGGCGGCGGCGGCGTACCGCAGACTTTTAAATGTCGCAACATATTGTCGCGCCTGGCGAACGTTCGATCGCATTTCGGACACGCGTGAGGTTGATTACTGCTGCCGCAGCTTTTCAGATGCCGCACCATATCGCGCCGACGGGCGAACGTTCGATCGCATTTCTGGCATGCGTGCATCGTCGGTGACAGCATCAGCGCGGAATGCACGTTCGTCCTAGTCGAGGCCGGAACGACATTAACTACGACGAATTACCGACACCGACTATTAGGCCGCGCGCAATGACCGCTAGGTGGTGGTGGTGGCAGCCGCCATTAAATCTCTTTCTGGACGGCGGGGCGAATTTTTGTTTGTTGGCACGCGCTGCAGCTCTCACGCGCCGCGCGGTTTGTTTGTTTGTTTGTTTGCAGCTCACTGTTAATTTCAGCGAACTTTCTTGATGGCGGCGAGTTGTTCGTTTTGCTCACCGCCCGTCAGGTGGTAGCGCTACCGTCTAGTTTGTTTCCACTGGGATAGCCGTCAGGTGGCAGCACTGTCGACTACTCCGTCCGTTAGCAGCATTAAACCGGGGCTCGCTGGGAGTTTCGTATATCTGGATGGCAGCGTATTTTTTGGCGCTACTCTTCGTATGTTTGTTTGTTTGTTTGTTTGCACTGGGATGGCGGCGCAGCAGAGGCTGTCTTACCGTTTTTACGCCCTTCGTCTGTTTGTTTGCACTGGGATTTTCGTAGTACCGCCGCGCTCGCTTTCTGGATGGCCCCGAATTGTTTTTTGGCGCTACAGTTTTCTCTCATTTTTCGTTTGTTTGCACTGGGACGGCGACTTCGTCAGTATGTTTGTTTGTTTGTACTGGGATGATGGCGCAGAGGCCCGTCAGGTGGCAGTGTCGACAATAGAAGAAGAGGAGGCGGGCTATGTTTTGTTCATTTGTTTTATCAAGCATCATCATACGTGTTATGCCACAATATCAGCAATCACTTTAGGCCACCACAGCGGCTTCATCGTCAACGACGCTATACATTTAAGACTTTATATGCCACAGCAGGGTAATACATACATACATACATGTAATAATAATCCGCCCGTCGTCAGTTTGCACTGGGATGATGGCGCAGAGGCCCGTCAGGTGGCAGCGCTGTAGATGTCGACAACGAGGAGGCGGGTTTTGTTTTGTTTTGTTCGTACGTTTTAATAAGCATGCTACATGTAAGGCAAAATAAGCGCGGCACTTTAGGCCACAGCAGCAGCTTCATCGTCAACGACGCTTTACATGTAAGGCTTAATGCCACAGCAGGGTGATACATACATACATGTAACAAGGCTTTATGCCACAGCAGGTTAAATATAATAAGGCTTTATTCCACATGTCGGTGTAAATAAACCGCGCTATATAATGTTCAACAATTATTCGGCACTGCTACAGCAGGGTAAATATTAATAAGGCTTTATGCCACATGTCGGTGCAAATAAACCGAACGAACGGCGCCGTCCAGTCCGTGCCCATGAGCCAGTCGGCGTTCCGAAAATCTATCGCCGCGCACGCATCGTTCTTCCAGCACCGCGATCAGTCGCATAGCAGGTAACAACAGACAGCGAGCGCTGCAGAAAGCTGTCGATCGCCGATGAATAATAACAAACATTTAGGGCCGCCACGTTTTCGTACACAAGCCGATAGCGTCGGCTCGGCTTCCTGCCTCGATAGCCGTACATGTGTACAAACGGACAGCCCTCCTGAGGCGGGCACTCACCGCATTCTTGATGCGCGCTCTCCATCACCCTTTCGCCGACTAACTCGGCGAAGGTGGCCATCATACATCGTTGGCGCCCTGCGTACGAATGGAGGATGCTCTATTCCGAGTCGGTTTGGACGGCGCCCACGATCACAGGCTCGTTGTTGCGGGACCACGGTATAAAGTCGTCCGAAGACACAGACAACACGTCCAGACGTGGTGATGGCAGTGATGCTGTTGTTGTTGTTGTCGGCACCCACCGGACTCAATGTAGCGTACGTCGGGGCTTCAGCGGTGTTCGAAGGCCGATACATCGACGCTTCTCTCGCCAGCAAGGGCGCGTCGATTCCGGCGCACGTCACGGTCGGAGGAATGGTCTGCGTGTCTTCATCAGTGAGGAACGGAGGAGGAGGCAGCGTTTCCGTTTTGGCTTCTCGGCAGGGGACGATCCCTCATCAGCGATGCTGCGTAAAGCGGCGGCGATTACAGCGTCCTACAAAGCAACAAGCCAAGCGTTACTATTAGTCATTCAAGGGTGAACAACGCGCGCACTTCATTCACTCGCCTTCTTCGTCACGACCCTCACATTCCGGACATTGTACGTGTCCAGAATTCCGCCCCATACGATCTTGTGCACGGTCACCTCCAGGACTGTCGCGCAACTGCTCTGGCATCATGCTGGCCACGTATTCGACATCGAAATCGCCGATCAACGATATCGCTTCGTCGAATAGAGTAAGCCAGATACCAGCCTCAGCGTCGTCGTCGTGCCCTTCCAACAGGACGCGGACCGAAAAATACGTCTTCAGCTTCGCCTGTACTCCGTGTACTGCGCACACCATAGTACCGCTTGGAAGGCCTCGCACTTTGCGCTTACAATCGCAACAGCCAACGTACGTGCATTTATTTTTCCATGTAACGTCAACGATTTTTACGGGTGTGGTAATTTATATGTACCATCCGATGCCAACACAAACTCTTTCAGAGTTACCTCGTTCGGCTCGACCACACTCACCAAGGGCTCTGCGCCGAGAGGCGAATTCAGCGACCCCGACGTAGCAGTCGCTGCAGGGGCTTTCATTTCGCCGCAGGACGCCGCCGCCGACGTGCAAATCGCTACCTTCGACTTTTTCGCTTTCTTCGGTGCCTCTCCGTGAACAGGCGGCGGAGCCATGATGTGTCGTCAACAACAACGCTCTGCAACGGCAACAACACAACGTTACCACACCGACAATACATAGGCGTTTTCCACCCGACCCTATTTATATTAGCATCGCGCATAGCTACCGTGCGCTCGCGCACGCGCGCCAGAAAACAGCCGATTCTTACAAGGTTACTAAAACTGAAAAAAAACTCTCGGTCACTTTAGTGCACAAACAGAACGCCGCTTTTATTTTCTAATATAAGTTTACCATACGATTCTCCAGTCCTTACTTTGTATTATAGGCCGCTTAGTTTACGCGCATTTCACAATTTATTACGGTTTTAGGCACTTACAAACAGTTACATAAGCGCCTTATGTAACCAGTGACGTCAGCCGCTTATGTAAAGCAGCCGCCTACGTGTCTAGGCCGCGAGAACAGTCACCGCGAAAACAACTGCGCATCATTTCTCACAATGGCTCAGAACAACGAGCACGCTGCTGCTGCTGCTGCTGCTTTAAACGATATGATTGTCACCCCCCGACAACCAGGAGACAGGTACGTTTCCTCCTTCAACGATACTAACTTAAATAACTGCTTATCACTACAAATTAGCGTACTACTATAACTGCTTTCCTTTGAAAGTCACTAACTAACACATTTTGTTTTATTTACAGACCACGCGCGATCGCCGCTGCCCCTGCCCCCAACGACCAGGAGAACGGTACGTTTCCTCCTTCATTATCTTCCTTACTATATTAACTACAATTTATCTTAACTCTATTTACAGACGCCTAATTACGGGCTTTCATTACTATAACTGCTCATTACGGGCTTTGATTACTATAACTATAGCTGCTTTCCTTCCACGTCACTAACTTACAGACGCCTCATTGCCTTCATTAACAACAATTGATCTTAACTCTATTTACAGATGCCTAATTACGGGCTTTGATTATTATAACTGCTCATTACGGGCTTTGATTACTATAACTATAGCTACTTTCCTTACAGACGCCTAATTACGGGCTTTGATTACTATAACTATAGCTGCTTTCCTTCCACGTCACTAACTTACAGACGCCTCATTGCCTTCCTTAACTACAATTTATCTTAATTCTATTTACAGACGCCTAATTACGGGCTTTGATTACTATAACTGCTCATTACGGGCTTTGATTACTATAACTATAGCTGCTTTCCTTCCAGACGCCTAATTGCCTTCCACGTCACTAACTCACACTTTTATTTACAGACGCCTAATTGCGGGGTTCGAAACCCTTCACGTTGGTCGGGGGCAAATCCTTATGGTGCGCTCTAAACGGAACGGATTTGTGCCACCGTGCGGAATCCGCCCAACCGACCTCATCGTGTTAGATATGACCCCTCGTGAAAATGGACATGGTATGTCATATTTGGGGCGCCAACGCACGCCCGCCACTACCGACGATAACGCATCCACCTAACGATCATATATTCTACCTTACAGATACGCATGTCACGTGTACTACATTTCCCCCGACCTCCATCATCGAACGTACGCCATGGGACGGGGGGTATGCGTACACTTCGTTGAGCCCCCACACCGCCGAGTCATACTTTCACCAACACTCTTCCTACGTTAGCCGTGATCGGCACACAACACCCGCCATCGATACCTGCCCCCGCCGAACATACACCATCCCCCAACGAACCATCGACAAGCCCTACCACGTTTGGACCACCTGTGCCCCGGCACCTATCCGTACACACCGCCTTTCCTCCGCAACCACCTGGACGTCACGGATTCGGTCCTGCGCCGCAGTGACCGCCAGCCGACAACACCTCTATACATGTAATAAAATATATATATTTCTCACCGTTTCCTTTCTTTCTTTCCGCGCAATATCCACCACCAGCAGCATTTTTCTATATTCCAACTAATGCACACGTAACAGCTACCCGCAGCATTTGTCTATATTCTAACTAATGCACAAGTGACAGCGATTACCACCGCCAGCCAAAGAATCACTACCAAACGCCTACACAATAATTCAGCGTTATAACTTTAGGCCAAGTAAAAAAAGAAAATACGTTTCTCGTCCGGATTTGTTTTGAAAAGGAGGCGGGAGGTCCTTATTATTACTATTTGTCAATATTTTGTTATTTTTTAAAGATGGCCGCAATGTCGTAAATGTTAAGTGTTACTGATTTAAAGACACTGTTGCTTGTCCGATGTAACGTGGAACATACCAGGGCTGTGATGTATATTACTATAATTACTATTATTTTAGCTGGATTGACAAATAAACAGAAACAATTATGTGGAATCTATATATCCCATGTTACACCGAATACAATTTAAATTGATTAAATAAACAAAACACAATGTTAAATGTATTTAATACACAGCAAAATGTGCCACACTGTACGGATTTCCCGCATACATTATGGATTTTAAAAAATACGGCAATATCCAGTTTTAATACGGATTTGCTACAAAATGTAAGCAAATGTTAATTAATGTAGGTATATTTAGTATAGTTGGTAAATGGCGACCCTCGCTCGGAACAAGCATGTTAACCAATACAAAAATATTACAGTTTCAAGTTAAAATATGCATTTCAGAACACAAAATGTGGCATATCTGTAAAAACAACCATCCATTGCCAAACGTACACATGCACATCATTTGCTTGCAGGTTGCCGAGGTGCGAAGGATCTAGTCACTTTCTTCTTGGCCACTTTGCATTTCACCTCACATTCCTCACAAAGAGGATAATGGCCAACCGATGTTGTAACGCTATGTTACATAGTACGACGCCTCAATGGACATTTTACTTGTTAGTTTGTCGTTGACCTTCACTATGTCAAATGTGTTCCCTTCTCCAGGATCATTGACGTCTTTGAAGCATGCGCCACATGAGTGTAACATCACATCCAAGTTCCTCTCCAGCGGGCAGCATAGAGGACACTCCATTTCAGACATCCTTCACACTTATAAAAATTGAAAGTGGAGAAAAATTGCAATTGGCCAGTTCACAATAAATAAAGCAGTTTCCGTCTTACCTTATTGTGGTAGGCATGGTTTGCCTACTTATCTCTCTGTTACAATTGATTGGGTGTTTATAACCTATGTGGTTAAACAACCAATCACAACATAAATATTTCAACCACGACAAGTTGGAGGGCAGAGTCATACCATCTTTGATGCAAAGTTGTATGCGTTGTCATAAAGCTTTGTTGTGATGAACATATATATTCATTTGTAAATAATGAATCATTCCAATTATTCAATTTTGGGGTGTGACATGTATTGCAATTATCTCACTGACGAGGTAATTGACACAATGTCTGCTAGACACTCGTTCGGGTTTGCCGACACGTCCAACTTGTCCTTACTTCTACCAATGTTCACTTTTACCTGAAGACAAAATAAAAGAAATGAGACCTTAAAACTACAACCTTTTCCAAAAACCATTTGACAATTGACAAATCTTAATTGGCTGAGGTTATTTTGAACAAAACAACACAAATGATCAAGCAAGAAAAGGGTGAGTAGGCCTACATTGAAACGTTTTTAATATTTGTGCCCGAGCAGTAGGCTATCATGGAACGATTTCCAAGGAGTTGCAATCCACAATATCTCTCTGGCTACATTTCAAATATTTCGTTTAAGCTATGCAACGTATTGCTGTATTTTACGAAAAGTGCACTTGCATTTCAAAATGTTACTTATTTCCATGAAACATTCGAAAATTACAAACTAAAACAGACAAAAAAATTCGTACAACTCCGCATGGTGTCACTAGTAACAGCCTTGTTAGACAGTCACCATAATTTAATAAACCGCACAAATCAGCATGTCATGCCATATTTAAACTACTTCAGTAATACTTTTATACACTGTTGCTAACAAAGTTGTCATTTTAAGTAATCTTCAATATCTTGGCATATTTGTGGCGGGTCTAACCAGTGATTATTTACACTAGTAGCGCCACCGTGTAGACTTGAGCGAAGTCAATGCAAAATCTACTGACAGGCCTCGAATTTTTTCAAATTGAGGACTTTTATACTTTTTAGGGGGCACATAATATATAACACGACCAGACCGTGAACAATAGCTTAATTTCCGAGGCAACGCGGCCAGTTGCCAGGGCATTTCGGCAAATGGCCGCGTGCTGCCACGCAGTTTGAGGTGAGTACCGACATGTGACGTTTGACAGCATTCTGTTGAACTGATGTCTTCTCCGTCATCAAATTCCCCTGTGGGCGTGTGGCAAATTGTGAGAAAAGCTCTAGGAATGTCTGCTTGCCATTTAATACCGTCCTAGCATACCACGGTTTCAATATTGCGGTGGACCTACGAATTCGCAAGCAAACAAACACCGACATATTCGGACTAAAGATGGCCGACAATAGCAGACATGTCGCGCAAGCGCTATAGTTTCGTGCACGTGATTAGCCTCGATTCCAGACTTGAGTGTGCGGTCCTTGGAGCACGGGGCACGCAACAAGCCAATATCGTTCCTATTTTAATCTCTATAGAAGGCATACACAGATCTGAAAAGCGTTTAAAATAACGAATTTTGTTAATAGTAAATAGCAAAAAAAGGAGGCGGCAGCTAAAAAGGAAGCGGGCGGGGACGAGAAACTATTTTCTTTTTTTACTTGGCCTTATCATTATATATTACGCCGCACTTCGCCCGCCGCACAGCCAAACAATCACTGCCAAGCGCCCACAAACTCCAGCGCGTCATAACACTGCACTCTTTATTTACCATTATATATTACGCCGCACTTCGCCCGCCGCACAGCCAAACAATCACTGCCAAGCGCCCACAAACCATAATAATACTCCAGCGTCATAAAACTGCACCGCGCAGACTTCATCCCGTTTAACGCACAGCCACATTCATCACAATACCGTCATACGATATCCCATTGGGCCGTGAGTCGTGACAACTAGGCCGCCCGATAACCTAGCTGATCTCCAGCGCCGCCAGCTACCACACAGCAGCCGAGTAATGTAATCTAAGTGCACGCGTACCCTATTTCACTACATATGACGCTTTCCTACCTCACACACAGCGCCGTATACCTAATTGGTACTAATTAGTTGGTAATTACTATTTTTACTTATTGCTAGTGCTGCCCTCCAGTGAATGCACTACTCACTTGTTGCTAATTAATACCTAATTAATTTCCTAATTAGTCACTAGATGTCGGCACACTCTCTTGCAGGGTGGTCTGTGGACCTGTCAATCAAGCTTTTTTTTATCAGTAGGCTGTTTTTATAAGTAGCGGAGCAAATCGCCTCACTGACTGCTAAAAAACACGCAAATCTCTTTGATCTTTTCAAAAATCCCTTTGATCTAAGGTCATGACCGGTATCGTAAGCAACGTAATAACTACTCACACCCGTGTTACTGGAAGGCAACATGGCGGATACAGCAATCCTGGTAACCGGATAAGTCTTGTCTAATGGAATAGGTATGACAGTCTTAATGTCCTGTCTGGTAAATGTCCCATGCCTGGTGTCAGTCAGCTTGGCTGGTATAGTTGGCCACCGATATAGGTTAGAAAGAAGTTATTTTGCTTGAAGACGACCATGAAATGTGATTTTGTTTCAAGAACAAGTTTGACCCTGCCTGACAGATAACCTCAATCATACGCTCGCACGAACGCACGAACGCACGAACGCGCGAACGCTTGATATGTGACTTAACCATTACTTTAATAAGGTATACCTAATACATTCTAGCTGGTGATGAACAATTTCTCCTAAAAAGATTTGGCATTGATAATTAATTTTGTATGTTAACAAGTTCAAAAGCCGCTGTCACTGTGACCAAGCTGACCAAAAGAGTATGCGAAAACCAGATGATCACTGAGAACATCAATATGAGTGTCTACGGCAGCGAATCGTACCTTACAAAAAAGAGCCAATGGTATACCATTGAATACCATTCGGTACACTTGGACCATTCAATAGTAAATCATTAGGACACAGTGGTATTTTCAGTGGTATTTGAAAATACCACAGTACCATTGGACCATTCAATGATAAATCGGTGTCTCAGTGGTACTCTCAATGGTATTTGAACACATCATTCAATACTATTCAATGCTAAAATCACTGTCTCAATGGTACTTTCAATGGTATTTGAACATATCATTCAATACCATTCAATAATAAGTCAGTATGTATCGGTGGTACTTTCAATGGTATTTGAACATACCGTTCTGTACCACTGGGCCATCCAATGATAAATAAGGTTCCAGTGGTACGTGCAATGTTATTTGAATATATAATTCAATGAAACACCTGTGTGTTTCAGTGGTACTCTCAATGGTTTTTGAATATACCATTCAGTACCACTGGACCATTCAATGATAACTTATGGTTCAGTGGTTCACGCAGTGGTATTTGAACATATCATTCAATACCATTGGACCATTCAATGAGCAATCAGGTTTCAGTGGTACTCGCAATGGTATTTGAACATATCCATCCCCAGCCAGCACGCCACCCTTGGCCCGATGTGAGCGGCAGTCAGGAGGCATCCGTCGGCACACGACAGCCGCCTGCCAGCCGCTTCCAATCGCTGTTGCCCCAGTGACAGCGTCCGTTGGTCATTTGGACGAGGCTATTCGTAGGCCTGGGCTCTGCGAATTAAAAAACATTTCTTATTCACAGATTATTTATTTCTTATTTGCAGAGCCCAGCCAGCCAGTTTGCTCTGCCATTTACGGTGCTAAGCGTACTTAGTAGAACCTAGCTCTGCGAATTAGATTCCACTTCTTATTCGTAGAGGTCGCATAGCCAACCGGCTCTGCGTTTGGCGCGGCCTTTGGCAAATTTGGCCCAAGTGATATGGTATTGGGTACTTGGTGTTTAGAAACAAAGGTATTTTTGTTCTATTTCTGCATTAACTTTCACTATGCGTATGAATGTTCTACTACTTCCTTGCAAGTAGACTTTGTAGTTGTAAATACATTCTTTGATATTCCAATGTCTATCTATGCGACTTTTAAATTAGTTAGGTGCAGTTACAACGTCTGGTAAATTATTCTGATTATTGCTACCGCTCTTAGTTATTATACTGTTATACATTCCAAGATATTATTAACACAACGCAATTATGCAGTCCAACATCAATATAATTTTTTTTATTAACTTATAAACATACATACCCTGGTATTTCAACACTGGCCTAAATAGTACCACACATGACATACTAAATCACACTTGCCTAACTATTAAAAACTAAAAACCTTTCACAACATATATTCTGACAAACATATTACATGAAATCTGGGCATCAACATATTAATACAAAAATCATATTATACACAGATGGTACATAATAATGCACTTCATGCTTGCCTACATATCAACACATCGACCATAGTAATGCAGAGCACACTAAATCCTAGCAACGTCCATCACAAATGCATACACAACTTATTTCACGCACTAAAACCCTGTCCACTTTTGACTTGTGAAGGGGGAAAGCCTAAGCGAAATATCATGTACGGAACAGGGAAAAGCGTCAAAAGAATCATACGTAGGAAGCATCAATCTGATTGATTGTATTAACATCATTAACACGGGACGTACTATTTACTTGTCTAAACTAATAACAACTGAAATCCTGCCACAGCTTACTAACACAGTGTTAACAACATTTCAAAATACTTTTCTTGATTGAACTTCTAACCATCTGGCAAAGATACATGTCACAGCACATTTCCTACACACGCCTCCACGCAAGCACACACGCACGTACTCACGCACGCACGCACGCACGCACACATACACACACACACACACACATGCACACACACAAACACACACACACACACACACACACACACACACACACACGCACACACACACACACACACACAAACTCTTCCCAAGACCGAAATTGTTTTCCTAGCTGGAAGTCACCTATGCTGACAATGGAATCACCTAAAACAGGAATGTAAAAGACGACTTGGCTTAACTATAAATTAACTGGTCACCGTATTGTCCTCTACTAGTAGCAATACAAATAGTACAATTGCGTAAGTACTTCACTCAAAACTAATTTTCAAACCGTTTATATGCGGACATTTGATTGAATATGTGTTAACAGATTTAGCACATACAGCTATATATACCTTACGGAAGAATTTGATAAGGTTTTTGATAAAAAGTAAGACACGTTTGGACGAACCTAAGATTCCATTTCTAATTCGCAGAGCTGAGCTCTGTGAATTAGAATTCGTTTCTTATTCGCAGAATATGTGCGCTTTAGCGTAGTTCGCAGATTCCAGCTTGGCTCTGCGTCTATTATTCCTCAGTCACGCTTATTTTGGCCTGTCATTGAACAGACAGCGCCGCATCTTGCGACGAGATCTATTCGATACTTCAAGGGACAATAACTGGAGAGGGACGACAACTGGCCTGCCTGATTATTTGTTCCTTCAATAATTCACAGTTTTGTAAAGAATATGATCCATTTCTGCACTGTAGACGATGTGAATGGATTAATCATACACATTTATACATGTTGTCAACAAATAAACATTAAGAATGATAATCTAGCCCAAAACGTATATATTTTATTACAACACTTACCTCGTGGCTTCCATCTTTGTTGGTTGGTCGACTCTGTGCTGATAGGCGCTATCTAATTGGTTAATCGCGGGCTCTACAAATAAAATTTTATTTCTTGTTCGCAGAGGGGCGGTTTCATGAAGCGTACTTAAGTTACGCAATTACTTTGCGTCACGTGTTTGCATAAACTACTATGTTCGCTTATATTAAAAAATCACGTAATTTACTCAGACAATCATCTTAGCGTTAAGAACGTTTTTAGCCGCTTCATGAAACCGGCCCCTGCTATGCATGCATGCGTGCGTGCGTCTGTGTGCGTGCGTGCTTGCGTCAACAGTTTGATGGTCGTGGTTTGATGTGTATGTTTCTGTGAATTGGGCCGGTGTGGTGTATATATGTGGGAATGTGTGAGGGCGCGTTTGTGTATTTGTGTGTTTGTGTGTGTGTGTGTGTGTGTGTGTGTGTGTGTGTGTGTGTGTGTGTGTGTGTGTGTGTGTGTGTGTGTGTGTGTACCGGTAGGAATAGGGTGTCTCGAATTTACGTAGTTTTAGCTAACGTTATGTTTTTGTGAAGTATCAATAGGCATTATAGCTGCTACAATATACATTTTGCCGACAAGACGCGTCACTGTTCTATATACAAATTTGTCAATTCTTTCTTTGAAGTAATTATTTACTTATGCCTGTTTTCTGAGGGCAATAGGCCATCGACCATGGTCCTCCACTCTAGTCCGTTTGGTGCCATTTTCTCGATTTCTCTGCCAATGTATCTCATCTGCTTTCTTTTGCTTTCCGTGTCTTTCTCTTCTTCTCGTTCATGGGGTGTTCCATGTAATTGCTTGTCGTGTGATGTTTGTTGTATGTTTCCAGCGTGTATGTCCTATCCACCTGCTTGTCAAAAAGGTAAAAAAAAGTTCTTATATAGCGCAGTATCCATTCCCCCAGGACTGCTCAAAGTGCTTTAATTACACTTTACTACCTCCACCATCTCGACTGGGAAGCATTTAGCCACACTGCAATTAATGCGCACAGACTATTGATACACAAATATCCACCACTGTCTATAGCCAGGTACTCATTCATACAGCTGAGTGAACTGAAGCAATGTAGAGTAAACGAACTTGTCCAAGGTTCAACACCGCCGCACAGGATTCGAACCCGCGTTGTCTCAGTCGAGGGTCCGGAGCTCTTATCGCTGCGTTATTGCGCTCCACTGATGTCATCTTCTTTATTTCGTCTTCTGTTGGTAGTTGTTTGGTCCATTCCCATAGTGTATTGGGCATCTTGTCTGACCACTTTAGATGTACGGTTCTGTGCAGGCATTTGTTGATGAAAGTCTTTTTTTGTATTTTCTGTGTAATTCACCGTGTCTCCGAGCTATAGAGTAATACTGACTTGAGATTTGAGTTATTTATTCTCAGTTTGGTGTTAAGCATTACTTGTTTTGCCTTCCAAATGTTTCTCAAAATGACCCGTGCGTGCGTGGTGCGTACGTGTTTGCGTGTATGTATGTGTTTGGTATGTGTGTGTGTGTGTGTGTGTGTGTGTGTGTGTGTGTGTGATTGTGTATGCGTGCCTGCATGTCTACGTGCATGCGTGCGTGTGATACAGGTAGGCATATAGTGTCTTTCGAATTTATGTCGTTTTAGCTAACGTTGTGTTTTAGTGAAGTAACTGTAGGCGTTATTGCTAGTACAATATATTTTGCCGACGAGATGCGTCACTGTTCTGGGAACAAAGGTGTTATTTATTTCTTAGAGGTGCCCGTTTATAATTGGAAAAAATCCTGCCCACAATATCTTCCTAAATGCAATTATAATTGAGATGACGTATACATGATTGTGCATGTGTATGGGTACTCGGTAAGTTAAACTTTTCGTCCTAGACGATTTGCATAGCAGACACCAAAAGTATGGATTCATGTTTAAAAACAACGTCAACATACCTATAAGTAGTGTAGACTATATTTAATAATGGACGCCTTTCTAACCGTGTTTACGCAGACGTATAGCTCCAGGCGCAATACTTATGGAGAACACTTGACAGACGGAACTAACGATACGTAGGGCGAAACACACAACTAATTGTTAATTGTATTGACCGCGAATAGGACAATATTGTGACAAATAAAAGATGGTCCGAATCGTATCAACGTTCAGTGATCAACTGAATATAAACAGAAGTACGGACGCCAAGACAATTACAAAGACACGGTCCTACCTTCCGAGCCGGTTGTCCGGGATCAGCAGTCAGAATTTTCATCGGGCAGCTGGGTGGCGTCGTAAACGAGACTTTGGAAATTCATCGGTGATGCTCCACCGTGTATCCTTTCAGGCTGGTGATTATATCAATGCTGGGTGGTAGTGGTGAATCCGAGTTCTGGATGCAATTAAGTTTCTGCGCGCTGCAAAGAAGAAAGGACGATGGATACCCCACAGTGATATCGATCGCCGGTGTTGGAGGTTCACGACATTCACACCCCAGATACCATAACATTTTCCGTCTTGGGCCAAGGTTGGCAGAGAATGACAGCCTGTATAGCTTGGAATGCCAACATGTTGATAGGCCAGTGCTAGGACAAGCACCGAAACTGCCATTGTTGGACCAACATTGGCCCGATCTTGTTGGCTGCCAACATTGGCCCAATATAGTAACATGCATTAGGCCAATATTGGCCCGAGTTGGAAATGTTATCTGGGAAATCGCCAAGAATGCGAAACGACACGAGACCGCAACAATTAACTTTGTAAAAACTACCCCATCGGCACCGCGAAAAATCTCCTACACTACCCTCTCCCGCCACAGTGACATTCTCCGACACTACCCCCTTCACCAATCACGCAACAGGCCTGTCAATTAGCGGTTTTGGTGAGCCTCAGGCGCCTCCCCCCAGTATTCATCAAGTTCTGACACTCGTAGGCCCCTTCATGTAGGCCATATGAATCAACTAATTTATTTCAATGGTATGAGAATACCAAATATATCTTTATGGTTTTTATGGAAACACCTTTAGTTATAAATTTCGTCGATGCTGTGCGTTCTGCAAGGGATGCATTTCTAGACGATCACACCTGACTACCCGGCTACTTAGCATAATCTACGTTTTTTAGCGAAGTTGCGGTTAAGCAAATTATGAAAATTATCGATGTCGTTCTTCGTGTATACATAGTCTACAATAAAGTCCGCCTGGTTTTGTAGTGTCCTTGCATTTCAATTTGCATTCGGAGATCGTCCATCTTTTAAATGTAAATTTCCAGTGAATCAACATCCCGCATCTATGTCACTTTCCTGAACACCATTATAAACTTGTTTCACACATAATGCAAGTTTAAAAATTGGTGGAAAAGACGAAACATTATATCTGCGGGCTCAGAGGCGGGTTAAGATATATTGGGGCCCTGGGGCAAGTTTGAATTGTGAGGCCCCCACCAAAAAACAAGGAGCTCTGGGTCCTGGAATAAACGTTGTTCTAATCTGATTACCCTGGATCTCGGGACCCTGGAAGGATTGTATTCTTTCTTGACTGGGGCGCCCTATAAGCTCGGAGTCAAGGAATTTGTTCTCACTTCAGTGACCCCCAAGAGCTCTGGTCCTTGGTTTTTTTCATCGGCGCTCCGGGAGCTCCTGGCAGTGGGGCACGTGACCCAGTCAGGGACGGATCCATAGAGAGTAATCTAGGGGAACTTCCAAATGTACCCCCTTGAGGATCGCCATAATACCTCCACTGAACCAAATTCATATTGGATAGACTGAGCCGGGGCTTCAGCATGACTCCGCTGTCGAGTTATCGCGCTATCGCGATGTCGCCACTCCGCCGTCGCGCTGTCGGATCTTGACATGGGAAGAGCTAGCGTGGGGGGTATTATTGAAGAATTTTGTTGCCAAAGCTTCAAAACCACGCTGTCGGATCATGACATCGGAATACGATAGGGGGGGTGTTGTTGAACATTTATTCACAATTTCGGAAGCTCACCAAAAACCTCAAATTGCACCCTCTTGAGACTAACCTAAGCGGGGCCACATTCCAAAGTCTAGGGGGCACATAACGGGGGCACATTACAAAGATGTATGGGGCACCCCACTCTAGCGCAGGCATCGCGAGACCAAAAGAGTAGGGGGCACGTGCCCCCACGCCTCCCCTGGATCCGCCTATGTCAGTTATGGTAATTCGCAACCGGCGTCCCTAGGCGCGCGAGGATGGGCGCTTGTCGTGAATGTGCAACATAGAATTGGCGCATGCTTATACTGGCGCGACATTCACAGGAAGTTGCACACTGCGTAGCTACGGATTGACGTATTAACAATTGGTGATGACGTCACTTTTCCGCACTTGACAACCAGAGGCGTACTAATTCGAAGTAGTTCCGCGGCAGTACATATCATAATAATAAGATAACTTCTATTGCGCCTAAATCATTGAATCAAATCACCTAAATCACCAAGCTCAGAAGCTCATAAAAACAAAAGTATTGATCAATCTCAAAATCCATTAACAGTATTCCAGTTGTCAACGGATAGGTCAAGGCGCTAGGGAGCTATAGTGGATAAGCAAGGTTGTAAAGATAATTTTTTTTAAATGAAGACGGTATTTTGTAATATTTTCAACTGATCTAACACTAAGAGGGAGCATATTCCAAAGAGTTGGTGCATCAGTAGAAAAAGCTCTAGTTCCAATGTTAGTGTTGACTCTAGGAATAAAAAGTAGGTCAGAACTAGATGATCGAAGCTGGATAGATTTTCTGACAGGAGTAAACAGAGAATGCAAATAAGATGGTTGCTTACTGGACAACGCCTGATATGTAATGGTGCAGTTATTAAATATTATACGATATCGTACAGGAATCCAATGCAAAGACTTCATAATTGGTACAGAAAAACGAGGAGATTTTGTAACTACAGATGTTTTCTTCGTCTTTGTTTTCTTCTTATTATTATTATTAATTATTATTACATCGCTTTATTGTTGTTGCAGTAAACGGCCACGATGACTTCGACTTGTGCCCTATACAAGTTTTACAATGCGTGCGATACGGCAACAGGACCATGCAAGTTGACGAAGAGGCTGCAAAGCTTTAGGCTTAGACACATTTCGAACATATGAACTCAGCGTTTACCGTCCGCCTCCCTCTAAACGATACGGTTTTAAGAACAGTGTTTTTTTTGACGAGTGGTGTTTGTACTTGGACCGCCTTGCTGTTATAACCAACGATGTAATAACAGGTGACCTTAATTTCCACCTTGACAACATTAACGATGCAGATGCGGTGCGCGCTTCAATGGCACGTTGGAAGCTCACGGATTGGTTCAACACGTGGAGGGACCCACACACAAGATGGGCCATACCTTGGACGTTGTCATCACCCGGGACATTAGTACCTTGTTGATCGGGATGCCAACAGTTTCTGAGCCATGTCTTGTTGACACAAAGGGTAACCCTTCCGGCGACCACCTGGCTGTGTGTTTTAGAATGAGCTTAATGAAGCCAACCAGCGTTCGCCAGCTGGTCATTTTAGGAAGCTTCGGGACATTTGTATTCCGGAATTTATCAAGGATTTAACTCCAATTTTGAACAACACTGATAAGCCGCTAAATGAACTTGTACACGCCTATACTACGGGAATTGAAGCGGTTGTCGACCAACACCCTCCCGTCCAAAGAAATTTGATAACACTGAGACCAAACGCGCAATGGTATTCAGATGAACGGGGACACGCCAAACACGCGCGCAGGCGAGCAGAGAGGGTATGGCGGCGAACCAAACTTACCGTTCATCGGCAGCTGTTCAGGGAGCAATGCAATGCAGTTAACAAACTGATGATCAGTGCAAAGAAAACATTCTTTTCTACAAAGATCAGAGACTGCGGCAAGAATCAGAAACAACTGTTCAAATTAACGAGACATTTGATGGGTAACACGGGACACGTATCATCGATACCGGCAACCCAAGTGATATCTACGAATTAGCATTGAACGATAACGTCATGTTTGACGGAATCCCGCTTCAAAGTTTTCTGCCAGCCACCCATGATTATTCGTAATGTTGTATTCATGTGTGTGTATTATAAATGTACTTTCTATGTATTTATTTATTTGTTACGTTTAAATCAATTCCTTTACACACCTTATTTTTTAATAATCTGTATTTTATAGTTTTATTTAATTTATGCTGCTTTTTGTAAAGCGTCAAGTGCATTCGGGCGCTATATCAATTCCGATATTATTACTATTATTCAATGATTGGTTGATTGCCCACTGTGTCTTTTCGTCATTTGATGCACCATTTCGTTAAAAAAAACTCTGGAAGCCAAAGAAGTGTCGCATTGTTTGTTTCACACAGTTGTGCAGTCAAAGGATGTCAGTTGATAAACAACGAAGAAACGCTAATTTTCAATACATATAGCTTAAAGTCATAATCACACTCGCTAGATGCATTTGCGTGGGACATGAATTAAATTAGGCTGTTGCGGGACACGTACGTGGGACGCGGTGGCGGCACTCAGAGCATCCCACTCTCAATCGAATCGTTTTAATGCCGTTTCGAACTTTGTGCAAATTCGTTCACTCCACGCTGTCTCAGTTCACTCAGCTGTATGATTGAGTACAACGCTATATATAGACATTTGAAGGTATTAGTGGACGAATAGTATTCTCGCACCAATTGCAGTGTATCAGACGGCGTCTCAGATAAGCCGAGATGGTCTTCAATTGAACATTTATGCCAGAGGGTGAAGTGTAAAGCGCTTTGAGCAGACATAAGGACTGCATGCCATGTTGTAAAAGAACATACATTTTACACAAAGTACAGTGGTGTTTTGGACAAAAGTAAAGCGAACATTGTGGTAAGCTGTGCCAAACAGATTGCAATGTGCGCTTTGCATGTTTGATCAGACGAGGGTACAGTTCCGTCGGCAAATGGATGCGACAGATCGAACTCCTTGGAGGTCGTCTTGAGTATCACAGAGTCGCATGGCAATTCAATAAGCTAGCTCATTGCACATAGCTAACGACGCGTCTTCGATATCCTAATGGAATATATGAACAATTATCTTTCTGTTGCGAGCTCTGAATAATAGGCCTATACATATGTGTCCGGATTTCCAGGGTTTATTCTGGGGAACTGATACGTGTCCGTTGTTGGCGTTCGGCAATAGCATCGTGATATCGAAAGCGGAGACGAACTGTAAAATCTCATTGATATTTTCTCTCCTATATCTGCTGATTGTGTGGGTGCTAGTAGTAGTAGTAATAATAATAATATCATTTATTTTTAGAGCACAATATCCATAAAGTGTTCAAAGTGCTGAACAATAAAATTCAATATATTAATAAAACCAGCAAAAAAGAAACTTCAAATAAAATGTAGAACAAATAAAGTTAGTTGTATTAAAACTATTAATTAAAGACTATAAATAAATAAAATTAGATATATTATAAATTAGATCTACATGTATTATTACTCTATTTACATCTATGCATAGCTGTACATACATACCCACACACACACGCACGCACGCACGCACGCATACATAAATAAATACTGATACGTGCACTCAAAATAATATAAAAATAAGATCTGCAGTAAAATATCCTCAAATGAAATTAAATATTAAAAATGTCAGCAGTATTGAGCTTTGAACATGTGCGTCTTTAGTGTCTTTCTGAACGCCGACAGAGTTATGTTGCATTTGATAGCAATGGGCAGTGCATTCCATAGTCGAGGTCCAATCACACGAAAGGACCTGTCTCCTAAACTGACCGGGTTCGTTCGTGGAACTTCAAGCAAAAGTTGTTCAGATGAACGTGTGTGCCTGGTTAACAGGTTGGCAAGATACAGCGGCGCCGTCCCGTTCAGACATTTGAACAGATAAAGGAGAATTTTAAACTCGATTCGGCATTTGATTGGCAGCCAGTGTAATTCTTTTAGAACTGGAGTTATGTGGTCACGGCGAGGTGTGAACGTGATGATTCTGGCTGCCGCACAAACGATCCATTGAGTTCAGTTGGTCATCTCCACCAGGACAAAACGAAACATAAAGTTGCGTGTCGTCGGCATTTAGGTAATAATCCAAGCCGAATTTCTTGATGTCGTCGCCAAGTGGTGTGAATTAAGCAGTGGACAGCAATGGCCCGAGTACGGAGCCTTGCGGTACACCAAACGGCACAGCAGTTGGAGAGGATTTGATACTTCCAATACGAACGACTTGATGTCTACCGGACAAGTAAGATCTGAACCACTCAAGCGCAGCGCTAGTGACACCGAATCTCTGTGTGAGTGAGTCTGCTCAATAGATTGCCGTGGTGCCGTTTCAGTTGAGTGATCTTGTCGATATGCCGATTGAAACTGGTCGTGCAAATTGTTCTCTTGCATGTGAATATTCAGGTGTTTTGCTACAACGCGCTCGATTACTTTAGAGAGAAATATCATAATCGATACAGGTCAATAATTCTACATTGATTCTGGATTTAGGCCAGCCTTCTTGATTAATGGCGAGATGCATCCAGTCTTGAATTTATCTGGACCATCGGACGCGTGCGAATCAACTAAGCTGACCAGCATATGATCGTATTGATCAACCAGTTCTCCTACGTTCAGCAAGTCAAGATCATCCGAACGGAACAGTGGAATGTCTTGTCGAAAAGACACTGCAAAAATAGTGCGATATTTCATTTTCATCAAACCAGTGCGATGTTGAACAATGTATATGTTGAAACTCGCCGCAAATGGTCAGAAAGGCCCATGTACGTAACGGTAACATTTCGGACAAGGTGTTCGTTCGTGCTGCGGGTCATGATTACATCCAAAGTGTGTCCTTTCCTGTGGGTTGGCCCGCGAACATACAACACCATTCCTGTGGCATTCACATAATTGATCAGACGCCGTGCATCAACATTTGCAGCGTTGTCAATATGAAAGTTCACATCTCCCATGATAATCAGAGGTCCAGGTTTTATGGCATGCTGGTCGATGAAACGGTCCCATTCCTAAAAAACACAGTTGTTGACAAGCCATTTTTCACTGATGGCGGCGGGCGGTAAATAACAACGATTCTCATGAATGACGTAGGTGTTTTTAGGCGGCACTCGATGTGTTCAAACGATCGAAACGCATCGGTATCCTGTTTGTGTAAGACGTTTTCGGATCTATGGATAATAGTGACACCGCTCCCTTTGCCTGTAGGGCGAGGCGTGAGCTTGATGGAATATCCATTTGGTACAATGTCTGTAATCACACTGGCGTCGCTCGAAGGCTTCAACCACGTTTCGCATATCTCCATCATTTCGAGATGGTTTTCAAGTATATGATCCGCAATGGCGAGTGTTTTGTTCCGACACGATTGTGTGTTAACGTAGAATACTCGTACGCCTTGATCGCGCTGTACCTGTTTATACAATGGTCAAGTTATTAAGTGGTCCAACTGTGACATGCCACATCCAGTACGACCTTGAAGAACCTGGCACGCAACTGTTGAGACTTGTGCAAATTGCTTTGTGGAAAAGGGATCAAAGCCATGCATGATTCGCAATGTGTTTCCGGTAGCTAGGAGTTATGAGTTTGTCAAGTTTATATCCATCTGCATACATTTGGATAGGCTTTTGGACAGGCAATAACGTTATTCATCATAATAGCAACGGCATCCTTCATGCTCTGGGAAAAGACCTGTCAGTCATTGCCAGTTGTCAATAGCATGGGAAAGCCAAATTTCATACCACAAAGGAACCACAGCATTCACACATCCATTTGGATCTGGATTCGAGACACTGCATCTCCTGGAACGCATCGCCATTGCTCTCTGTAAATAGAGTTGCAACGTGCGTGGTGCCCGTTATCGACGTAATGAAAAAGATTTAAGGAATACTATCACTAAGATATTCCAATAACCCCGGATGTTCTTTAGCAGTATTCAGGGCGCATAACGTAACAAGCGTTTATTTGGTTGACCAGTCAACTGGTTCATCAGCAGACACCCACTCTAGATGGCTGAGGGTGGATATAGGACGTGAAGAGGCTGCCATGTGCACAAGAACATATCAGTTAATTAATTCAAATATTTTGACACAAGATTGAGTTTGTGACCCTCAAAATGACATTCAAATTCAAAATTGAGGATGGCATTCACCATCATCTATTTTCTCATCCCATGGGTGATGCACAAATGCCATAGAAGGATAAAATCACCTACAATCTGCGGAATTGCACAATTTCTAAAATGCATGTATCTTTTGATGGTGACCTTGTTCAACCTCCACTCCACAGTTACGCATAGGTGATTAACATGGCCCAGTGTGCATAGATAAAGTAAATAATTATGCAAACATTGTAATTGTACAACGTTTGCGGAATGGCGCAGTTTTGAACACTCATCACTTGGTGATGAACTTGCTTGACCTTCACTCAACACTTAGTGCTTTCAAAATGTATATCACATGGTCATGAGTAAGTAGGCAAATTAGATAGGCTATAAACCACCACGTTTGCAGGATGGTGCAATTTCAAACATTTATCGCTTGACGGTGACACAGTTTGGTCGCCGCTTCACACAGACTGCATCAACTGATACCTCATTTTGATGGGAAGAAATTGGTCTTTCGTGATGTATGTAACATGTCCATAGAAATGAAGTTGATACAGAGTTATTGTAACTTAATAACGTTCGGGTTATTACAAAAGTTCGGATATTCATAATTTCATGGTGACCTAGTTTGACCTTAGCTCCACACTTACTATATAGTGTAACAGCTCTAAATCGTATTCTGTTTTGATCGGGAGACAATAAGCTTTCCAAAAATATATGGCATTGCTATTTTGTTATTAATAAAAGTATATATGCAACCATTGTAATTATAATACGTTTGCGGAAGCGGCCAATTTAGAAATATTATCATTTGACGGTGACCTTGTTTGCCCTTGGAGTCACGCTAGTTCTACGTTAGGCCTCGTTGTGATGGGGATATCTAGGGTATACAATTTGGGTTTTTGTATGGGGAGGGGTGCATTTAAGTTTGTCCATTAAGTAGTGCCTAACGCTCGCCTATTGAGGAGATATAAACGAATACCATTAAGTTTTACTGGTCAGAGCTAATTTGCATATTCATGCGACAAATATGCTTATTATGATTTATTCTCTGACGCAATCATACCCAGATACCCTGAAAACGTGAATTTGGACACATCGTTTTGATTGTTTGGATGTTTACAATTCGAGATATTCAGAAAAATAGTATATATTTTAATGGCGATGACTAATTTGCATATTAATGAGTTTATACAAAAACGTACAAGGGTGCCTGAGTGGTACACGTCGGATTATTGCCCCAAAAGGTTAGAAGTTCACAAAAGTGCAAGAAAACATAGTGCTGACCCTAATGCACGGTCCACCTTCAACAGGGCGTTTGACTGCCGGACTAGAAGAGTTTGAAATTGCCCTTGTCATCTACCAACAAGAAAAATTGGTCAAAAACACAAAACAAGTTCGCGAACTATTGCACAGGCGAACAAACGCATCAAAGATGGACACTTTTTATGCTTAACGTCTGTAGTACACTTCGGCAAACCACGACTTTCCGGGCATGTTGCGTGTGTGCGTGTGTGTGTGCGTGTGTGCGTGCGTGTGTGCGTGAGTGCGTGTGTGCGTGAGTGCGTGTGTGCGTGAGTGCGTGTGTGCGTGTGCGCGTGTGTGTGTGCCGGCGGGCGTGCGGGCGTGCGGAAGTGCGGGCGTGCGGGCGTGCGGGCGTGCGGGCGTGCGGGCGTGCGGGCGTGCGGGCGTGCGGGCGTGCGGGCGTGTGTGCGCGAGTGCGGGTGTGCGTGTGTGTTTGTGTGCATGTGTGTTTGTGTGCATGTGTGTTTTAACGGCTTCCTCCTGAACATCGGGTGGTCAAACTTTCGAAGGTTCATTAATTATTTTTTGGAAGAAACAAGGTTTTTAGCGATTGGAGCACGCGTTCCGGGCGTAAATCGATTGTTTACAACGTTACGCGTGGTTTCTGCGATTGTCACCCGAGGTCCACCATTCACTTAGGGACGTTTACATAACTTATTTTAACGCGAAAAGCTGTTCAAATTTTCGTAATAACAAACGACATTCGTGAATACTCCACTAAACGGTCTTCTATGTCTGTGTGTATAACGCCATCCTGGGTATGGGCATTTTTGCCAACAAGCCTAAATCTGCCCCTGGATATAGGCCTTCTAGCCTACTACATAGCAGGAAACTACCATCAACAAACATACGTGGATGAAACCAGGGGTTAGATCACATTAAGGATTCGTCCGCCATTACCGAGTTCAAGAGTGCCATAGAAAATAGCGTTTTAGTGTGACGTGTGGATTTTTTCGAGCACTTTTACATGGGACTTGTTGGTCCAGTGAATCTGAATGTACTACTGCATTAGATCACTCACGAGGTAGCAATAAATATGCGCTGGTCACTCGCGTATTCGTACGGTGGCTGTTTTTGCAGAACACACCAATATTTAAAAAATCCGTCACCAGATTGGGACGAAATTGAGGGGTATGATGCTGTGAAATTTGTTAGACAAATTTTGCAGGAAACGTTATAATGGCCGCCTATGTAAAATCTAATGTGGTCTGATCCCAACCAGCGGCTCACATCGGGCACAATCAATGGCCTCTTCAATGCGACTATGTTGATAGAACACCTTTTGTGCATTATATTCATGTAGAAATGCGGGAGGAACACCCATGCAGCGATGAGCGGTAGGCATACCATCACACATTCCCGCGATTTTCTGGAACTACTGTCATGTCATTGTCGTATGATATGACACCGGAGAACGCGTGAAGTCGACGCTGAAGAAATGACCGAGGGATATCAAACAGAGACAGTGAAAGGGAACCTCGCTTTCTACAATACGCGTCCCAAAAATTTGACGTACATTTACAACAGATTAGTCCGAAACGATATATTTGGACCATCGCGGAGTTATTAGGAGCCATATAAACATATCTTATGATCATTATCATTTTAGTTATCAAAAGAGGTAAGGCAAATTATGGTATTTGATCCTTTGTATCGACAAACAGTTGCCGAAAACATATCTAAGCTACCTAGCTAGCCAGTTTTACTGGCGGGCGTAAGACTGGCAGTTCTAATATCGACACCGATGCGTACCTGACTAAAATATACGCACAGGCAATTGCCAAATTGCCGGTGCAATTAGGCAACATATTATTTATCATTTCTGGGTTACGGAAGTGGCCCATAGTACCAAAAAGCTCATAATTATCACACACCCTCCCCCATAATGCGTAATGTTTGCACACGATTAGGTCTAAATGCTTGCATTATGCATGTGTGCAGCCATATATAAGTGGGGGTAGTATCTGGAAATCAATCTGTCCGCAACACTTGTGAAGAATATTGGCATAACAACACGTTTCCTATAGTTGCAAAGATGTTTGTATAATGTTTACCGTATAACAATAATAAATAATTGCCATTTATAGAATACAATTGTGTGTTTGGTTGGTAGCGAAGTCTTTGTGGTCTTCCTTCAAAATAAAATATAAATAATTTGTGAATAATGAAATCGGTAATCAGATTTGCATTTTGTAGCAAAACTGTTTTGTTTTTCTACTGTGGAGTATGGACTCGCTTTTCAGGGAAAGGCAATATTTTACATTATACCGGTTCCAAAACTAAAGGTATGCAATAACAATAACCAATATTTGAAACTAGAGACATCACCGGTTGAAGATTCTACGCCATCGGGTGGTCATTCCAAGTCACACCGGTTCCTGCATATTACGCGGCCCTGGAATGTTCCATCGACAACGTGTACCGCACGTGTGTGCATGTATCAAATTATCCGTTCTTCGACATGATGCACGTGCGGGGTGGTCCAATGGTGAGGATTGTGGAGTCAACAGAACATACCACGATCTGGAAGTCAGCACTCCCTAAGATACTATATATAGCAACACAACTTCATATCAACAATTTAATAGATGGACGTGAAGCGTGGACAACGACACGGGAAGGTCGTGTACATATAAATGGATGCTACACTCGAATTCTCAGGATGGCCTTCGTGGTGCAAGAGTACAAGCTAACCTCAGCGATAGGAGTAGTATAGATGTATACTACTGAAAGGCTCTACAGGTTATATTAGCTCGCCTCAGCGGTTTAAGAGCTACTAATTTGCTTGCTCCGCGATGAGTAACTTCTCTTCCGCTGTGTAAAATTATCATACATTTGTTTGACATTTGCTTGTGAACCAGTGGTGATATTGTTGGACGTAAAATGCATCAAAATGGTTCTCCAACCAAACAACAGCGAAACTTTTCTGAGCAGAAAATGTAATAGTAATATTAGTAAGGTAACTTCTCTTTGTGCAGGCGTAACCTACTGGCTTAGCATAGACCTGGACAAAATCTTTAATATTTTTCGGGAATAAAGAAATATAAATCTGTGTATCATCTGCTTAAAGGTGGTGACTCAAATTGTAACTGTTAATAACAGTGATGTTCAACGATGTTGTGTAAACAATGAAAAGTATTGGTCCAAGGACAGAACCCCGAGGAACCACATGAAATAGGGAGTGGTGATGAAAGACAATCCCCAATCTTACCTATCTCAGATACCTGTAGATGTGACAAAAAACAACTCAAAGCTGTACCGGAAAGACTACAGCATAAAGACAAACAGACAGTGAGAATCAATTGTAATCGTAATCAAAGGCGACGATAGAGCAAGCAAGGTAAGTGCAGGTACTTTATCTTTGTTTATATTTAGCGTTACATCATTATGCACTTTTAAGAGAGCAATTTCCGTAGAATTAAGCTGTTTGAATATAGATTGTAATTAATTAGATAAGTATAATCTGATGTATACAATGTGAGATCCAAGGCGTTTTGCTATACAAGTCTTTTAGGTAGACCCTATCTTGTAAAGATTTGATAAGTGTTTATAATTCAATACAATATTTAGTTTATTGTCAAATAAAACATTGGATAATTGTATTCTACCTGCTCAGCATCGAAGATAAAGAGGATAAGATGTTATACCTAGGGTTAAGTTATCTTTCGGCAGATATGTCTTCTTGAGAAGAGGTTGCGAATGTTTAAAGTCGTCTGGAAAAATAACCGAACTTAGTGATTCATTTATAATGTCCGTTATTGCTACGGTTACAATCGCGACCGGTGCAGTCAACCTTTCTAGGAAAAGTACAACTGATTCAGCGTACGTCCATACATTGCGTGTGGTATTGATTGACCAGGGAAAATGTTAATTAGACAATGATGATAGGATACTCCATCAACGTGAGATATTTGTATGTTATTCCTATGTACCTTGGAGGAATTGTAACGGAGGATGTGCGTACGGAGGTAGAGGTGCGACGTCGAGTACAAGCAGGAACGAACGCTTGGAGAAATGTAGAGGGAGTCATGATGGACAGAAAAAGAGCAGAGCTGGAACAACATCAAAGACGCAGAAAAATGGGAAGGCCAAGACTGAGATGAGTGGACTGCGTGAGGAGGGGCATGCGAGACGAGCGTGTGAGGACGAAAGATGGAGAGAGCAGGCTGCTGACAGGAAGTTGTGGAGAGAACGAACAGGACGAGTGGTTCAACAATTCTGCACCTACATCAACCCTGTACAGGGAACAAGGAAGAACAACACATTCCTAGAACCCCCCAGCCCGCTGTAGAGCACGACAATTAGCAGGCGACATATTATTATCATTAATTAATAAATAAGATAACAACATATAACGTAAGAACACTACTAAGAGATGAACAGATACAAGAACTGCAGGAAGAACTTAGGGAAACCAAGTTGGTATGGGATGTGATCGGGATCGGAGAAGTCACTACCTTACAAAGCGGCCATCTACTATACCATTCCACAGCGAACATCGGCCAATCTGGAGTAGGCTTGCTCATAAACAAGAAATGGAAAAACAATATTGTGAGGGTTAAGAGCTTCAGCCCCAGAGTAGCAGAACTTGTTCTATGCATAAGAAAGCTCTACAAGCTGAAGATAGTACAATTATATGCACCAACAACATCATACTCAGAAGAAGACACAGACAACTTCTACAATGACGTGGATGAGACCTTAGAAAAGCCAACCCACTACACGATAGTAATGGGAGACTTTAATGCGCAAGTAGGGAAACGAACAAACATTTCGGAAACGGCAACATGCAAATTTGGCCTAGGTGTGAGAAACGAAAGAGGCGACACCTTGGTAGAATGGGCAACATAAAGAAAGTACAAAATCATGAATACCATGTTCGTTCCAGAAGAAAGCAGAGAGGAGATGGACATGGAAAAGCCCAAATGGAGAAACGAAGAACGAAATTAATATACGTATTACTCAGAGAACATTTATTAGAACGCCGAGAACAAAGACACCACGGAGAACACACATAACACAGGAGTAAATAAATACCACATAGAACACACAGAACACGTAGAACACATAGAATACGTAGAACACATGGAACACATAGAACACACAACAACACAAGTAGGACACAAAACGTGTAGAACACAGATAACTCGCAGAACACAGATACCACAGAGGACACAGATAACACGTAGAACACAGAGACTACGTAGAACAAGTAGAACACAGAGAACACGTAGAATACAGAGAACACGTAGAACACGTAGAACACGTAGAACACAGAGAACACGTAGAACACGTAGAACCCAGAAAACACGTAGAACACAGAGAAAACGGAGAACACGTAGAATGCAGAAAACACATAGAACACGTAGAACACGTAGAATACAGAGAACACGTAGAGTCCGTAGAACCCAGGGAACACAGAGAACACAGAGAACATGTAGAACAGGGAGAACACGTAGAACACACAGAACACGTAGAACATGTAGAACACAGAGAACATGTACCACTTATTTTGGGTCCATTGTGGTTCACCCCATCAAACAAAATCTGCCGTTTTACTACATATCTCCATTTGATACGGATATAGTCCGGGTGACGTCATCAAACGTTTTTCTGCTTCCTTTTGTTATTAATTTTAACATTATCATCGGCGTAAGAACATTGCCTGGGTGGGTTCATTATATTCCACCCCTTACCAACCAAACTATGTCGTTTTACCACATTTCTCCATTGGATATGGATACAATCAGGTTAACTCACCAATTTTTCTTTTCTCTGCATCCTATATTTATTAGCTTTAGTTTTTGTCAGCGGAATCAGAACATTTCTTGGGAGGGTGCATTATTTATTACTCCTAATCAATAACATTTTGCTTGTCATATAATACAGCTTTGTGTCATAACTTAATACGAAATTATGGCTTTTACAACATTTGCGCCATTATCCAAACTACCCACAAGGTGTCATGGCAAACCCTTCACGTCCCATGTCAGCCCGAGACATCTGCAGTGGGTGTTTGCTAGTGGACCAGTATACTGGTCAACCAGATGAAAGCTTGGTATGCATTGCGCTTTGAATGCTGCTACAGAGCATCCTGTTTGATGGATTGTAATCATGGTATTATTCCTTTGGCAGAATAACGTTCTCATTGTCTCCATAACTCAGTCGCGATTGCTACGCTAGCGACAAAGTACAACGGTAAAATGTTCCAGGAGTTGAACAGTCGCAAATCCAGAACCAAATGGGTGTATGGATTCATTGCCATATCAATTAGTGCTTCGATCACTTCGGGGTATGCATGCTAAGTGTCTCATGTTGTCTCCCACCCATTGCCGGTGAATGCAGTCGTCGTATTGCACCCCCACTAAACTGTGGAAACGGACAAGGACGTCGACTTGTATTTTCACAAAGCATGACAGATGCCATAAAATTTTAATGAATAAAGTTATTGCACGCCCAGAAGGCTATCCGAATATCTGCAGCTGAAGAAAAGTGTGACTAGCTGATATTTCTTAATTATCGGAAACACACGGACACTCTTGTCCACAGTGCGTATCAAATATGCTGTTGGTCCCCTTTCCAAAAATTTTTGCAAATGAACCAGCATTTGCGAGTTACCTTCATCGAGGTCACATTGTAGCATATCATAGATGCACCTAGTGACGACCAATTTATTGAAAGCACCTGTTGCCCCAGGTTATCTTCCTCCGAGTCTCGTTGCTACTCTCTTGAGGATTATTTGATATTATACATTATATGTGTGTTCTATGTGGTATTTATTTACTCCTGTGTTATGTGTGTTCTCTTTGTTCTCAACGTTCTACATGTTCTCTGTATAATACGTATTTTGTGTTTTACATGTTCTCGGTGTTCTGTGTATTATCTGTCTTCTATTGTCGTATATAGTCGTCTCTTTGTTTCAATGTGTCTGTCTGCCATAGTGTATGCAAACAGTAGATAAGAAGCGTCACTGTGAATGCGATGAACGCGCAGTGCAACAAAAAGAACGGTCGTATGTGAACGTGTGTAATTGTGAACTCACCAATGCAAACAGGTATTGGACACGGCACGTTGCACGTGTGTGTAACGTATTAATAAATTACAGGAACACATCCAATGATACTGCAACTGTTACGCATCTCAAAGGACGGGGAATAATGGTACTTAATGCAAACACTTGCATTAAAGCAAATACTTCTTACGTCGTTGGTGTCATAAATCTAGCGTATATCTAACGTTTAAGCGTTATGACCTCGACTACTATTGATTATAGCAGCTTTTGGTGTAATTGGTTTCCGCATCCCTGTCTACTGCTCCTGACAGATAGGCGGATGTGAAATCAGTTACGATAACAAAGTCTGGCGCTGAGAACAACTGAGGAGCTAAAAAAGTTTGCAGCTGCAGATGAGTTGAACTGAAATGAGTGTGGAGTTAGTGGAGAAACGTGAACCTGAAGAAGAATTGAACTGACAAAGAGGCTAGTTTAATCAGTGTCGTGGTGAAGAAGTGTGGATTTGTAGACGCGTGGAATTCTAGAAGCGCGAAGCTAGAGAAGCATGGGATTGTAAAAGCATAGACCTGTTGAGAAAATTGTAGAAACGGGGAAGAGTAGGATCTAGAAAACGTACAAGTGTGGGACTGTATAATCGTGGAATTGTAGAAGCGTGTACCTGTAGAGTCGTGGAACTGTATAATCGTAGAATTGTAGAAGCGTGTACCTGTAGAATCGTGTAACTGTAGAAGAGTGGAATTGTACAATCGTGGAACTGTAGAATCGTAGAAGTGTACCAAGGAGGAACTATGTAATCGTGGAACTGTAGAATCGTGGAACTGTAGAATCGTGGAACCGTAGAAGCGAGGAACTGTACAAGGGTGGAACTGTATAATGGTGCCACTGAAAAACGTATTTTGTTCGACGTCCAAATCGGCAAAAATAAAGCACAGCGTATCGCCATCTGTCTGCTATGTAAGATCCAAACGAGTGGTTTGAGTCGTGCCAATCTAATCAATGCAAAGTTTCGTTTCTTTTCGATTTGTTTCAAAAATATGCATTTATGTAATCTGTCATGGAGGAGTAACATATTACAACCATTAATGTTGCCGAAGCTTGTGTGATGTCGTAATAAAAAAACAATGGATGCATATAACGAAGGTTGGTAACGGGCAACTTTTATTGCCAACTGGTATGCAGTTCAATCATGCCAGAAATATGTAATTCAATGCAATGCAAAGTTATATATACACAATTACAAACAGTAGATAACTATACAGTGAAGACACTGCTACTCTACACAATGACTTCAAAAGTGAGGGGGCAACCCGCCCAAGTGGCATACTGATAAAATAAAATACAATATATCTCAAACAACGCGACTTACTTCGGTAGTTGTCAAACCCGGACTGAAAAGCGTAGCTATCCCATAATGCTCAGCGCTTACCAATTCTATGTGCTTGAAAAAGGTGTAAGGATACAGCTGGGTTTGAGTTGTAGTACAGTCCATAACAAGACATAACATTACTTTTGGCTATGCCGTAAGTTGTCATTTCTGCGGGAGAACAAAACATGTGTAGAAAGGTAAGTTCTTACGTACCGCAGCATCCGGTCCTCATGACAGCTCAAAGCGCTTTACACTTTACTCCATGGCACATCTGTTCAATCGAACACCATCTCGACTTCTCTGGGAAGCATTCAGCCACGCTGCAATTAATGCGCGAAGACTATTCGTACACAAATATCCACCACTGTCTATAGCCAGGTAATCATTCATACAGCTGAGTGAACTGAAGCAATGTAGAGTAAACGAACTTGCCCAATGTTCGACACCGCCGCATAGGATTCGAACCCGCGTTCTCTCAGCCGGGAGTCCGGATCGAGCTCTTACTGCTGCGCTCCACCGTAAGGTGTTATGTTTGGTAGTCGTTGTACCGATCTAAAATAATTTGTTTGTGCGTTCGAAATTAAATAGTCAAACATTGACAATTTTATCCGGTGAAACTCCGCACTTCTCGAAAATGCAAAATGTTTAGGTGCATGCGCACCCGTAACTGAATAGACAGTTAAGGCAGACGGCGATGTCGAATGCGTGTAAGATCAATATTATAAAATACTTATAGCTATATAATATTAATCACACTTGTCGTGCTTTATTATATTCTCATTCTTATGACATTTCTATTTAGTATTGGACATACATATTTATGCATCTGTTGAATTACAACTGTGGGACTATATTTTAATCGCAGGGATATATCACCGAAACCAGCAAATATCCGAACTCGGCAAATCGCACCGCTACTCATCTATCCAAAATGTGCCATTTCTAGGCCGAATTCGCCGAACATTATTTCATCGATCAGCAGTCATGTGCAGAAAAAAATGACAAAAGAGGGACCTGCATGAATATTTGAACAAGAATTGTGTTTTGACGTTTACTGTCGTCTTTCCATACATTCGTATTTAGTTGTGCAATCTGCGTCCAAAAGTCAACACTGCAGACTCTTGCAGAGCGTCGAATTCACGTCTAAATTCACCATCTAAAACTTGCTTTCTCTTTATGAATCCTCCCGTGTATGTATGCGAAAAGGTCTTTCCTGTCACTTATAGTATATCCAATAGCCATTCAGTGCATTCATTTATTTCTATGTTTATGTTCTTGTATGCAATTCGTCAGTGTTTCTGGGTGCTAGGCTGCGTCGCATATTGAATTACTGTGTGCAGCGGTGCCTGGCATTTCGCAAATCAAACCATTGGCTGTTGGATAGTAATGGCCACCCAGTGGCCAAGGTTGTTATTCCAATTCCTGTGAAATTATGTTGACATTTACACTAAATGGTATGTTCTTACGTTTGGCCTGCATGGCTATACCAGCGTTTTTCTCCCTTTAAAACATACCAGATAAACATTCGATATACCAAACGTCACTTTGCCGTGCTTGGATCCCGTGGAGAGGGGAGCACAGCCCCGTTAAGTTATTGTAATATCGCGTGCAGACAGTTGCTTTTGAGTGGAAGTTTTAGCGGATCAGTTTGCAATGCTTCTGAATGTGGCGGTGTTAGATACTCATAGGCCTACGTGATGAGCATGTCTGTAGAATGGCAGGCACACGTCAACACAACGGACCTTCATATATTAATTGCACTAGTGCGAGGTACCCAACTACACAGGAAACAACTTCACGAGTCTTGATCGTGTCGGGTGCTTGGCTGAATGCCGGGAAGATGTCGGACAGAAAATAGATAGTCTGCCATGACTCCGGGGAAAATGTCAGATGCTTTGTCCCTTGCTTTGTCCAGTTGGATAAAGTCACACTGACGGAAGCGGCAAGCGGGATAGGAAATACCTATACAGTGACGTCACTTTGGGGATTTTCAATCGGAATCCCATATGCTGGACATGCAGGGTGTCCTGGGGCACGTGAACCCCAGACCCTTGACATTTTACAGCGCTATGCCTGAGCCGGAGTGGCGTGTTGCCCTAGACCGTTTGCATGTGTCCCCGTTAGTGATTTACGGTGGAGGGATGGCAAAACATTTTCAACATACCCCCCAGTCTTCCGATGTCAACATTCGAGCTGAGACAGTCGACGGACAACGGACAGGGTGAAGTTACGACTGTACCGCGATAAAAAAATAAAACAACACCATAGGCGTGGGAACAGGGGGCACCTGCCCCCTGGAATTTCTCCTGTGGGCAGACATAATGTTTCATGAGACAATTAATGTGTATTTTGTTGACTGTGAAAGGTGCGTGTAATTGGAGAGCAGAGATATGGTTTTCTGCCCCATCCCAGTAATAGGCGGCGCAGCGGCGAATTTTTTTATTTTTTTTTGTCGCATCCCGCACCAGCATGATGTTTCCTTGCTTATGCTAACTTTAGGCTTAACAAAGTGACGCCACATGCAGGCAGCTGTCTATAAGGTCAACTTAGGCGGGTCTCAGTGGCGCCACATGGGTGATGATGACGGAATCACTGTACACAACACAATACGAATTTATTGTCCAATAATAATAGATACATCGGATAACTTTCTTCTGCTGCTGAGCAAAAATAGAATACAAGGTATTGTTGGTAGACATATTTAAACGTAGTGCATACAAGAAATACGTTTATAATAGTAATGCAAACGTTGTAGTATTTAGTGCATAATTTATATATTTTAACGGTCGGCTTGCATGTGGTGGTTTTTAACTCAAAGTTTGTTTATGTGAATTGTGGCATGGGGAACGAACGTGTTTTTGAACCTGTTTTTTGTACATCTTGTTTGGTTGTTTACTTGCTTGTGTGTATGCGCGCTAACGTGTGCGTGTGTGTGTGTGTGTGTGTGCGTGCGTGTGTGTGTGTGTGTGCTCGGTGGTACGTGTTTGTTTTTCTTTGTGCTTGAGTGTGTTTTTGTATGAGCGTGCGTTCGTGTATGTACCCATTGGCAGCTATGAGCAACGACGTGATAGTCAGTGGTGTACCACTAGTCTGCGTTGAGACATTCACTGAATCGGACGTTGAACGATTAGTTGCATGCATTCCGGTTAAGTCTTGTGAATTATAGGTCCTGTACAGAAGTGGCTGCTAAAGCAATGTTCGCATGAGATAGTTCCACTAATCACTGCTACGATAAACGCGTCTCTCATCTCATCAAATGCCCTTCTGAGGTATGTGTCAATTTTATTTTAAAACATATTCACACTACTAGCACCTACACAATCAGCAAATAATCTGTTCCATTAATGTACAGTCCTTTGTGAAAATGAGAAGTGTCTTATATATAATCTACACTGCTCCTTTAACAATGCAACTTCACGTCCTCTAGTCTTTCTATCTTTTTTAACTGAAAAAAATGCTATCAATATTTTCATAACCAATCAATATTTTAAACATTGTGTGTGCGTGTGCGTGTGTAGTGTACAATAAACAAGAGTGTCCAATATTCGTGCATCGCACGATTCCGTCGCAATGCTGCATTGTGTCGGTTTCTGAAACCCAACTCGTTTAAACTGACGACAAAACAACCAAGTTTACTAACCGATGTAGCTGCCAGTTCAACAAAATTTCAAAAACTTTCATAGAAGCCGTCAAACTAAGAGAAAAACGACTCAATACCAGAGAGACACGAAGCAATAAAGCCCCAACATACCTAGTAGTTTAATATCCACCTAAAGCCGCCATATTTCCCATGCTACATCTCCAAAACCTAAAGACAAGCAACGTGACAAATACCAACACTTAGTCACTTACTCCGATGAAACAATAAACATTTGTATCTTAACATGAATGATGAGGCGCTGGTGTTCAATCGATAACTTCACAACAAATCCGTATTGCGGCGGCGGCGGCGGCGGCGGCGGGGTCGAGTGAGCTGGCGGTGTCGTCGGCGTCGAGTGAGCTACCCGAAAATATCTGTGTTATGTGTAACGTTAATTGTCGGTTATTAAACTTAATAAATTCACAATACGAAGTTCCGACAACCCAGTGGAAAATGGACTAAATAAATAGCTTTGGCCGCAACGTGCAAGTTGATCTTAGTCCAGTAACTAATCATCTTGCTGGACAACCACCAGTTTGCATCCTTGTGTTGATATATTAATAGGCATTAGTCATCAAGCACACTTTGAATGATGACATTGTCGTTGCCCTGTCACCTCTTGGGCTGCAGTCTGCTGGATGCTTATTGCATCCTTGTGTTGATATATTAATAGGCATTAGTCATCAAACACATTGTGAATGATGACATTGTCGTTGCCCTGTCACCTTGTTTGGTATGTGTGTATGCGCGCAGTCTGCAGTCTGCTGGATGCTTATTGCATCCTTGTGTTGATATATTAATAGGCATTAGCCATCAAGCACATTGTGAATGATGACATTTTCGTTACCGTGTCACCTCTTGGGCTGCAGTCTACTGGGTGCTTATCGCCTACGACAGAAGCGGCGGGATTCCTCCACATTTGAATGATGACAAATTTATTTGCCAAATGATTGGACTGGAAAGTTCTACACAGGCACTCCTATAACCTATGTACCTTGTCACTCTATGAATCAGGCAACCAGTTACAGGTCCTCAGTCCCCTACCTCCTAATTTTCCCGGGTTTGGGGGGGGGGCATGGCCCACATGGCCCCCTCTGGCTAGGCCACTGGGATATACGTACGTATACCTAGAAATATAACTTCTAGTCGGGCAGCCAAGGGCCAAAAGATCTTTTCAAACTGTCCGCGTGAGGTCAGTACTATAGTGGCTCTGCTGCATCCGAGGATGGGGTAAGACCACATTAAGGATTCGTCCGCCATTACCGACCGAAAGAGTGCGCTTGAAAATACCGTTTTGGTGTGATGATCATGTGTGATATTTGTTCGAGCACTTTGACATGGCACGTGTTAATCCAGTGAATACTGGATGTACTACTGCGCATTAGGTATTTCACGAGGTAGCAATAAATATACGCCAGTCGCTCGCGTATTCGTGCAGTGGCTATTTTGCAGCACGCACCAATATTTCAAAATCCGTCATCAGTTTGGGGCGAAATTGATTGGTGTCAGGTTTGGGTGGATTTTTCTGAAAAATGAGCTGTGTGAATTTAACAAGTTTTCCACAGCACTTGTGTCACTGGAGGTTAAATATGCTGTGAAAATGTCAAGAAAATCCTAACACAAATTTTGCAGGAAATGAAGAAAACGTTATAATAGCCACCTATGTAAAATTTAAACGTGGTCTTACCCCGGATGCTTTGCCGTTGACGCGAAAAAACATACACCGTGAGGTGGCGCCACCGTTTATACGTCAACATGTTTAGAAATTACACGTGAAATGTAACTAATTAATGTAGTATTCGTGAAATAAAATTGCACACAACTTGTTTTTGAAGGCAACAAATTGACAAGCCACAAGGGGATCCGGTGTGGCCGGCCCAGATTCTCCGCCTACACTTGGCCCGCGACGGTAGCGGGCCCAGGGTAGGAGCATGCCAGGATTTCGCCTTGTTAGTAATGTGGTTTGCGTTAGTAATACGAAATGTTTTCCAATATAATTGTTAGTATACATGTTACTGTTATTAGCCATAACAATGAATTGATTGTTTCTGGTTTTGAATATGACATTAATCTCTCAAAGTAATTAATTGCATGTTAAATTCTTAAAATGATCTAATATCATTACTGGCAAGACAGTAATGATAATCATGCAGACAGTATAACAATTTATTTCAACAACTCTAAGACTTAAGTCTAAATAAGTATTTCGGAATTGGCACAGCCGGTATAATAATAATTAGTATTACATTCATAGAAACTGAATAAGTCGTGATCTGGCTGCGCCGACTGCGGTGACGTGCGCTCGGATTCACCAACAAATGCAACATAGATCGGTCAAATGACAACATTCCAAAAACGGACCTTATGCATGTTTGTGTAACCAGTCAATATGTCAAAACTAGAATCAAGTTGTCCCAGACATAGTTCTTTATCCTTCGGCATATATATATATGCCATAGATATGTAGAATAGCCTGGATTTGAAGCTGTGCACAGTCAAACCTCTCTTTGTGGTCAACTCACTATGTTATGATGTATGATGTTGAATTAGCTAAGATGTTACTCACTTCAGTCACTTGACTTTCAAGTGTCAATATGTATGACTAGAATCAACGAAAATAAAAAATGTTTAATGCATATTTGGGTTTCGACTTCAACTCATGTATGCCTTAGCTGCTGTTGGGTAGATGCATACTTTTCAATTCACAAACATGTTTCCCGGCATACTGATGTGTCATTTTATGACTCTGTGAGACTCCTGTACCCTTTCCTGTAAACATGTTCCAAGTGAATTACAAGCATTTCCCACATGAACACACATTTGGGATGAAAACGGTTGTCAAAGAACCAACTGTAACAAACAATAATATTATGTTTACTTGTATGATTTATTAAAACAACTGTACATAGCTGTATAAAATCATGTTGTTTATTGTGGATTAGGCCTATTTTTTATTTGTAGTCTTCATTTGCAATGTAGTAAAGTACCATAATATATCTGGGTTAAAAAAGGTAATCAGATCAAATTAAGTACATTATTTTTATACAATTAGTCATGTTAAAAATAAAATGTGTCTAAAAGAAAAATAAACACGTTAAATTAATAAGTTAAATAAAAAATTAATTAAATTTAAGCAAAATAATTGAAATGTCATTTCTACTGAAATTATAACAACATGAAACAAAATCACTATATTAAGATGTTATTATTATAATGTTAGTGGTGGGTTATTGTATTATTACAAATGTATATTGATCTTATCATTGTTTGCACATACGTACACACAGTTCTACACTAGTTAACACGTGCATTAGACTACCTGTATATATTATACAGCCACTGGTGTGTAAAAATAAGTTTGACATAAACAGGAGTTTAAGTGAGATCTCAAAAAGTTGTGCAGATTATTAGCAGGAACAAAAATGGATAACTATTATTGACATCTTGCCTAGGTCTAGGTCTAGGACTAGGCACTTTCCTTGGCTTAGCAGTTCGACTATACAATTGAGACGTTTCATTAGACATTCAATCCCAGATCAATCAAAAACGGTGAAATTTACACGTCCGTTTAATTTTGATGAAACTTGGTGTGCTTGTTTATGTTCATGAGTTTATGTTGCAAACCAAATTTTAGGTCAGGGTTGGATTCAATTACATTGATCAATTACAATTACATGTCTGGATAAGTTTCAATTACAGTTACAGTTATTTTTCATTTCAAATACAATTACAGTTACCGTCCCAAAATATATTCAATCACAATTATAATTGTTCAGTTACAATTATAATTGTCAATTACAATGGATTTTTGTTTCGCTTAAAATAATATAAACATAACTAATTATATATATCTAAGATCATCCCACATTTATATAATTACCACACAATTGGCTTCTCAGCACCTTGCTACCCTCAAGCTTACTAGAAAATAATTCCACAGTGAAAGGATAGTGTTAGTGCATAGCCTTATTTAACTAAATTAAGATAAGTACAGCTAGCCTGCTAGAGCTAGTGCTTCAATGGGTCAGCTCTATATGCCCTCCCCAATGGAAGAGAAGCCATGTTTTATCTCTCTATCAGTGCTTCCAATGTGCCAAGTCAATAAGGCAAATGAAGACTAGTTGGCACTGTGCCTGTCCATGGGTGACTGATTGTTTGGAAAGACACTGCTAAACTTGGACTGTGCAAGGACTGTGGCAGGACAGGCAGACAGCTGTTATCTGCCCATGTTCACCAGAAAGAGTCACTGTCTGACTATAACACCCCCAAAAGTGGGGAGTATGAGAGGGAAGGTGATTTCAGGGGGAAACAGCCTTGGTTTTCATAATGAAATAAGAACAGTTCTGGGAGTTTCACCCACAATTGGAGAAATGATGGGAAAGTAATTGAATTGTAATTGAACAATTAAGGCAATTACAATTAGTACAGTCGGAAGGTATGCCCCCCATGCACCCAGTGGATTTCTAAATGAAACTTACTTTTTTGCAACCTTGAAGGTGTCTAGTAAACAGATTTGGATGTTCACATTTCGAAATAAAGTCCGAAGGGGTCCGTTTGGTGGCCATCTTGGATTTTGTCACACGCAACTGGTAAAATCAAGGATACCCATAACTTTTGAACCATTCATCGTACAAAGACAAATTCATGAACCCACTCTTTCGTATAACTGTGGCATGAGGAATCACTTGAGATGGTTATTTTGACGATTCAAACATATTTATTGCTTCATTTTCATGCCTGAAATCGAGTGAAATATTAAATTAAGGATAGGTGATTGCGCATAAGCACTGACTCAACATTATATGCCACTATTAGGCAGAAAATGGGCTAATTATGAGTCCAAGAAGAAAGAAAACTACACAAAATATACCCACTACGATCAGTATCTACGTCTACTCAAGAACTATCTACCCGAAACTTACCCTCGACACTACACACTAATCATCATCATCGCCAAGAAGCAGCTCATCATAGTCAATCTGCTGATCATATTCCTCTTCTCCCCCCTCCTTCTCAGCAGCTTTCTCAAGCAAGTCAATGAGTGGGGGAGGCAAGATGGGTCCACACGACCACAGTGGCTCCAGTACACCCTCTTCAGTCTTCACCCATCCCTGTCCATCATCGTAGGGCTTGGGTCGCCAGAAGCGAGGCTGGTTGGCCCAACTGAGACGGTCTGCAGAAGCTACCTCCGAGGTCAGACAGAAGTACGTCCTTAACACGTTCGACCTCGGTGGGTGCATGAAGGCCCTTCCCCTCAGATGGAAATTTCCAGAGAAGTACAAGTCACATGTAGGCACCCAAGGGTGCTCCTCACCAACATCGACCTGTCACACCCTGGCGTGAAGGAGCTTCTTGAGAAGGGCGGCATCGCAGTGGCACGGTCATTCATTCCCGGTGCACTCAGCGCAGTCGACAAAACCATGAAGGGGACATTCATGAAGTTCGCCAAGTCGGCAGGAGGTCTAGTATGGCTGTTCTCAATATCCGCTGCTTATCAGCGTTGGTGCCGCACCACATCCGCTCATGCCCAATATTTTGAGATGTGTGGACTCAGCAATGACCCCGAGTGTCCAAAGGCAGGGAAGCATCGCGAGCGCGAGGCTGCTGAGATCAAGAAGAGCGAGGAAGCTGAGCAGCAAACACTCACTGCTACCCAGAACTTCATCGACCCCTTCGCCATCCCTGACAAAGACCTGCTCTACAATGTCGCATCCGGTGTTTCTGTTTCCCCGGAGGTCGAGATCGATGTCCTTCAAACTGACACAGTTGGTAAGGAAGCCAAGAAGGCCTTCATCAGTGATCGTTTCCAGAAAGGGTCATCTGAGGAGACCTTCTTTGAAGTTTGAACCCATCAAGAAGCAGAAGCTGAAGACAACGGAGGCCTCAGTCAAGACAGTCAAGCTCACCTCCACACAGGGAAAGCTCATCCAGTACCGTGAGCAGAGCAACCTGGCCTTTATGCTTCTTATCAAGTCGCAGCTCCTGGATGAGCCTTCGACCTTGATGAACTGATGCGGTACTCCCTCACCCCTGTTCCTCCCTGCCTCGGCACCCCTGACGGATTCTTCGCCAAAACGAACAAGGCCTCCATGCTACACTTCTTGTTAAATGACACCCCCGAGGAGGTGCCCTACCCACAAGACTCAATCCACATCCAGGATGGCATGGCTCTCTGACGTGCTCACCAATCTGCCCCAGACGAACGGTGACATTTGCCTCCAGGTGCTGGACCAGATGGCTGCCAAAAAGAACTTAGTGTTCTCCACTGACTGCTATCATGCAGACTCTATCAAGGCACAGGAGAGATTGCACCGTGGCTTCTCCCAGAAGTACATCATCGATGGATCGGCCACCAGGAAGCCCGCCGACTTCAAGCTGTTCCTGGCCAATGAAGAAAACAAGTGACTGCTCTGCTACCTGCTGCTCTGGGACGGGCTCGCGACTCGAGAAGTGCGGGGCAGCGGTTGCCATCGTGGAGGGAAGGCACATCAGCTGGACTCATCCAATGGTGAAATGACTACGCGCGAGATCGATGAATTGTCCTCCTCAGACACCCGGGTCGTTCTCTACCTCCAATATGCCACCAAGCAAGGGTACAAGTCAGCTGTAGTGAGAATTTCCGATAGTGACATATTTTTCATCCTGCTCCACCACTCGCACTCCATCAACCTCACCATCTTTCTCGACACCGGCATGGACAAGCACCGCCAGATAGTCAACGTGACGGAGCTGGCCAAGTCACAGGAGCACGCTGGTCGGGTTCTACGTGTTCTGAGGCGAGGACTGCACCAGCGCCTTCAAGGGCAAAGGCAATGTGGCGCCCCTGGAAAAGCTCCAGAAGAACCCTAAATATCACAACGTTTTCAAGAAACTTGTTGATGACTGGACGGTGAAGCCGGAAGTAATGGCAGAACTGGAGGCCTTCACCTGCCTCATGTACTGTCAGGCTCGCGAGACATCAGTGGATGCTGTGCGAGGGTAGATGCTCATACAGATGGTGGAAGAACACAAGAAGCTCATCACCAAGTCCAAGGTTGACCTGGCTCTCCTCCCACCCTGCTAATTCTTCATGTTGGCCGGGTTAACTACCGACTAGACAAGTACAAGCTGGCCAACCAGCCTCGCTTCTGGCGACCCAAGCCCTACAATGATGGACAGGGATGGGTGAAGACTGAGGAGGGTGTACTGGAGCCAGTATGGATCCATCTTGCCTTCCCGACTCATTGACTTGCTTGAGAAAGCTGCTGAGAAGGAGGAGGGAGAAGAGGAAGATGATCAGCAGATTGACTATGATGAGCTGCTTCTTGGCGATGATGATGATTAATGTGTAGTGTCGGGTAGATAGTTCTTGAGTAGAAGTAGACACTGATCATAGTGGGTAGATTTCGTGTAGTTTCCTTTCTTCTTGGACTCATAATTAGCCGATTTTCTGCCTAGTAGTGGCACATAATGTTGAGTCAGTGCTTATGCACAATCACCTATCCTTAACTTAGTATTTGACTCGATTTCAGGCATGAAAATATGGTATGTGGATTTTTAAGCAATAAATATGTTTGAATCATCAAAATAACCATCTCAAGCGATTCCTCATGCCACAGTTATACGAAAAATTGGGTTCATTTGTCTATGTATGATGAATGGTTCAAAAGTTATGGGTATCCTTGATTTTACCAGTCGCGCGTGACAAAATCCAAGATGGCCACCAAACGGACCCCTTCGGACATTATTTTGAAATGTGAACATCCAAATCTGTTTACTAGACACCTTCAGGGTTGCAAAAAAGTAAGTTTCATTTAGAAATCCACTGGGTGCATGGGGGCATACCTTCCGACTGTACTATAACTGTATCATGAGCCCTTCATACACACTGTGTAGCACTTTATGTAATTTACCAGTTAATGGGTTGACGTGTCTGTTTGTTGAAGACAGCAGCCATGACAACATGGCTCTATCCTGTACTGTACGACTGGAATTATGCTGAAGTGGCTACAAAGTGACTCGTGAGTCATCCTTTGGTTTCTAGTGAAGCCCAGGGATCATTTCTTTAAGTTAATGAGCTCTTTAGGAAAATCCTTCATTAAAAAAACAAAAACAGCCACTGTCATATGACAGAGGACACTATTTCCATGACACACCACCAGTGACAGTGTCTTGCTTGCTCGTGCTCGGGTTGATAGTATCCAGATCACTGTTGAGGAATGCAATTGATTTTAAAGAACAAAATTGGCCTGATGAGCTCTTTAGAATCTTAATGAAGCGGGCCCTGGTCACCCCAGAGTGATGGAGATAACAATGAATCATTGAATATTGTAGCCAGAAAAAGATGTGAACAATTATAGGACTCTGCTGACCAGTTTGCTTTTAGTTGAAAGATGTCACAAGGGCAGTATACTGCACACGTCCGAGTGTTATTTCATCTTTGTCAGTCCAAGCGAAAGATATTTTTACATTGAAAAATATGTGAGAAAAATATATAGCATTTAACTAGTACCTCCAGCCAGTTAGCTTCCATTCTGAGAGACATATTATTGTTAAGAACTGTACTCTCGCTATGCCAAAGGCTTCTGTTTGCCATCTATATCTAACTTAAGTTACAATTAAAACTGGGAAAGTCACAATAAAGTATTTGAAATGATTGCTTCATATATAGCTCTAGGTATGATAATTGTAAATGTAGATGTAACAGATGGTTGTATCAGTGCATGAATAGAGGAACTTGTGGAAGACAAAAACAATCAAGTTAACTATATTTAGTACAATATGTAGTAGATATCGTGCTCCATAATGTTGACAAATAAGTACACCAGTCCTTCTCCAGCTTGTGTCACATGACAACTGTCATGTGACCTGTAACTTCATTCTGCTGAAGAAGACCGCTGGATGCACTTGAAATGTGCACAATAGAATCAAAGTTCCTTGTAAGGTAATCAGGTCTAACATGCACAACTAAGTAACAGATCATCAGTCCATTCAAGGAAGTACACATTGGTTTGGTTGGCTGTCACCAGGTGGCTGTCGAGGACGTCACATGTGATCCTCGATGAGATCCACGAGTGAGCCTTGCATTCGGACTTCCTCATGATCATCTTGAAGGAGTTGACAGCTGGACGGTCAGACCACAAACTTGATGAGTGCCACGCTCAATGCACACATGTTCTCTAAGTATTTTAGTAAGTGACTGTTCTCTCGATACTTCAGTAAGTGTGTGTTCTCTCAGTACTTCTGTAAATGACTGTTACCTTGGTACTTCCACAAGTGGCTGTTCTCTCAGTACTTCAGTAAGTAAATGTTCTCTTGGTACTTCAGTGACTGTTCTCTCGGTACTTCAGTAAGTGACTGTTCTATCTATACTTCAGTAAGTGAATATTCTCTTGGTACTTTAGTAACTGTTCTCTCGGTACTTCAGTAAGTGACTGTTCTCTCTTTACTTCAGTAAGTAAATGTTCTCTTGGTACTTCAGTGACTGTTCTCTCGGTACTTCAGTAAGTGACTGTTCTCTCTATACTTCAGTAAGTTAATATACTCTTGGTACTTTAGTGACTGTGCTCTCTATACTTCAGTAAGTGAATATACTCTTGGTACTTCAGTGACTGTTCTCTCTATACTTCAGTAAGTGAATATTCTCTTGGTACTTTAGTGACTGTTCTCTCGGTACTTCAGTAAGTGACTGTTCTCTCAGTACTTCAGTAAGTGACTGTTCTCTCTATACTTCAGTAAGTGACTGTTCTCTTGGTACTTTAGTAACTGTTCTCTCGGTACTTCAGTAAGTGACTGTTCTCTCGGTATTTCAGTAAGTGACTGTTCTCTCTATACTTCAGTAAGAGAATATTCTCTTGGTACTTTAGTGACTGTTCTCTCGGTACTTCAGTAAGTGACTGTTCTCTCAGTACTTCAGTAAGTGACTGTTCTCTCTATACTTCAGTAAGTGAATATACTCTTGGTACTTCAGTGACTATTCTCTCGGTACTTCAGTAAGTGACTGTTCTCTCTATACTTCAGTAAGTGAATATTCACTTGGTACTTTAGTGACTGTTCTCTCAGTACTTAAATAAGTGACTGTTCTCTCAGTACTTCAGTAAGTGACTGTTCTCTCTATACTTCGGTAAGTGAATATTATCTTGGTACTTTAGTGACTGTTCTCTCGGTACTTCAGTAAGTGACTGTTCTCTCAGTACTTCAGTAAGGGACTGTTCTCTCTATACTTCAGTAAGTGAATGTTCTCTTGGTACTTCAGTAACTGTTCTCTCGTTATTTCAGTAAGTGACTGTTCTCTCTATACTTCAGTAAGTGAATGTTCTCTTGGTACTTCAGTAACAGTTCTCTCGTTATTTCAGTAAATGACTGTTCTCTCAGTACTTCCGTAAATGACTGTTATCTTGGTTATCTTCCAAAAGTGGCTGTTCTCTCAATACTTCATTAAGTGAATGTTTTCTCAGTACTTCAGTAGGAGACTGTTCTCTCAGTACTTCAGTAAATGAATGTTCTTGGTACATCTGCGAATGACTGTTTTGAGTTCTCCCACATAATTTGATTAAGTTTCACATATTCAGTTTGTGATAGGTTTAAATTATTGGGTATGTCACTTTTTACCATTAGTATTCATTTCTGTCATACAGGGCAAAGCTGGTGGATAATTGAAAAGATCATACAAGTGGAAGTGATAATATGTGCATGCTGCCATGTGGTTCTTGTGTGCATTATTTTACATATGTTGATACAACAGTCAAAAGTTTGTATTATCTTGATCAGTCCTGTAGAAGTATTGTCATTATGTTAAGTAAATCCAGCTGAAATTATTACAATTTGCAGATGTTCAGTGCTTTAGCTAAAGAATAATTATAATAAAGGTATTTATATAATGCTCGATCAATCGAAATTGCTCTTGGGCACTTTACATACATTCATAGTAGTACTTTACATAAAGGAAATGTAAACTAAATAAACATGATAAAAGCATTAGTCATACAAGAAAAAATATAAAAAGATAAAACTGCTAACAAATAAATATACTAAAATATTCTAAAACTACTACCTGCCATCGAACTACAGATTCCCACGCAAAATGCATGGCCGCAAGAAGCACGAGTTGATGGAGAAGAGATGAGAGTACAAACTGTGGATCGACAGCATACGTGGCTGGTGAGGAGTGCCAGGGGAAAACAGGGACTAGGATTGTGATAATCTAGGTATACGTAGACAACCTCTTTGGATGACATGTATTGTTTCAGAATCATTCTGCTAACATTGTGGCAGTTCCACCAGCTATGAGATGGATTATAAACGAGTACATAGCTATACACAGCATTGGATATATATGTAACTGAATAGTTTTCATGCAGTAATTACAACATGGCTGAATGCTTCCCAGAGAGTTGAGTTGGTATTGGAATGGACATGTCTGCAAGGGGGTAAAGTGTAAAGTGCTTTGAGCAGAACTTAAAATTTGATGTCATGCTATAGGCTGTATGTAAGAACTTACCGCTGTATTGATCCTGATATTGTCCTGTGTCATGATGTGTGTGCAGGTATTCTCCTCGCACGCTCAATGTCCTGCAATCAGTGGCTGACAACAAGGTGGACATTGACATGGCCGCAGCACTTGTCCAGTACATTGTCCGGAATAAGCCGGTCAGTTCCACGCAGGACACCTAGCTGTGTTAAAGTGCACAGACATTGTTCTGTTTTTAAAGTAAATTATGCATAATATATTGTACCAGCTCTAGTGTCACTCTTCCATACTTACATGTCTTCATTAAATGTCATGAAACATTTCATTCTAATCAACGATTATCAAATAAATTAATTCTTCATGTTATGTAAGTTAATATAAACAAATAATTACAATGATTTACAATGAAGCCAACCACTGCATGTAAAATAAACTACAGGCACTATGATGTTAGTGTTGAATATGTACCCTCTCTGTATAATGATGTAAATTTTACATTGTCTGTGGGACTACTTAATTTTTGCTCCCTCTAGAATTGTTTGTGAGAGTATGTCATGTTTACAAAATCTGTGTGACCATCTGTTGTTGAGATTGTGTTGTTGACACTGTGTTGTTGACACTGTTGTTAACACTGTGTGTGACTTGTTGACACTGTAGGATGGAGCCATCCTTGTGTTCCTGCCTGGAGCTGGTGACATCAAGGCACTGAATGATGTATTGTGTAGAGACATCGCCCTGCATAGAGGTAGTTATATTTACATTAACAACTTTTACTACACTGTATATATGTGTATGCATGTGTATGTGCATGTATAAGGGTTTGTCGTATATGTATTTGCATAGACAAACTATCTCGATGACACAAAAAATGTAGTTATCAGCTCCAGTGTTTGTACTGTGGGTAAATGAATATCACACACAGACACACGCACATGCGCGCTCGCATGCACAGCTGACTGAAGGACCCATAAGTGCGCTGTGTCACAACTTGAGCAGTTATACCACACCCTATGTCCCAGAGTGTTCCCCCTTGTCATCCCTGCCTTCTGGTGCCCCTAAGGTTGGGTTCTCATTATCTCACCGCATTCCGACCACCAACCAATGTGAAGTCTTCTCAAAGCCACCACCAGGTGTCCGCAAGATCGTCATAGCAACCAACACTGCCGAAACCTGGTACGGAAATCCATTGGTCTGCTCGGGTTGATAATATTGTTGACAAAATGTTAACAGTAGCTTGTTGAAACCTATTCAGACTAACGGTGAATTAAAATTATTATGTGTTTCATCTGAGTTAATGACCTATCCATCCCATGACCTGTTGCTTAGCAAAACCTCTGTTAAGCCCTCAAAAATGGATGCCGAACTCATGGTGCATTTATGCATTCCATCATATATTTTGTTGAAATTCTGTCAACAAAAGTGATTGTTCATAACAAAAACATAAGTTAAAGTTTTTAAAGTGACAACGGCGGGAACGTCTGATTTATGAGATGTCATGCAACAATTGTAGGCCACTTGTACTCTGATAGCAAGGGAACTCTTGGGGTGTCGTAGTGCAGTGGTTAGAAGAGCAGACTCAATCGAGAGAAAACAATTTTGAATCCTCTTGCTGCCATGTCCAAGCTTGGGCAATTGTTTCCATTCCACATTGCCTCAGTTCATTCAGTTATATAAATGAGTACCTGAATATAGAGGTACTTGTATATGGATGATTTTTATGCAGTAGTTGTGGGGTGGTTGAACGCTTCACAGAGATGTAGAAATGGTGTTTAAACTGCCCACGAGCCAAAAATATCTGTCTAGGTCATGTCCCATAAATTTTGTGATATTGGCAAAAATGCATGTTTAATAATCTCATCTTTCAATGTCTGGTTTATTTTCCTCTACAAATAATCACAAATTAAAAAAATGCCTGTATTTTATGAACCCACACATCAAGAAACATAAATCAAAATCACCTCGTTTTTTAAATGTCACTTTTTGAAATGTTGCTTCAATTTTAGCAATAAATCAAAAACTACTGAAGATATTTCAACAAATGAGGTATAATTTTAAAGATCATGATAAGTATTCACTTTGCAGGTTACACATATCAACCCATGAATCTATCCTCTTAGTGTATAGCCGGACATCTGTTATCACTTGTACACAGAGTATCATAGTCGGCACTTCTCTGACTACCAACTGCCAGAGATCCTCAGGACACGATTGAAGGAACTCTGTCTACAAATCAAGGTCAGCACATCGTAACATGTTATTTCACACATAGGATGGTGTAATTAGAAACACATTAAATACCTCACAGAGAAATTGTACAATATTTGATAATATTATCAAGGAAGTATAAGATGATAAGAAAATGTCTTAAAACATTTGCACCATATATTAATATTTGACTCAAATATTCACAAATATTTTCTATGTTTAGTCACCAAGCCAGAATATAAGCATTGACACCCTGTGTGTGTTTTTAGCCATTTTATTTTTGTCACAGATGTTGAAGCTGGGACGTATAGAGACATTTGTAGGCAAGGCAATGCAACCGCCCAGCATTGAAGCCCGACATCACGCAATCTCAACCCTCGTCCACCTGGTGAGTAACTACCAAATCATATCCTCAACCTTCGTCCACCTGGTGAGTAACTATCAAACCATATTCTCAACCCTCGTCCACCTGTTGAGTAACTGTCAACATCATGTCAACTCTCATCCACCTGGTGAGTAACTGTTAAACAATCATCTTAACCCTCGTCCATCTGGTTGAGTAACTGTCAAACCATTTCAACCAGTGTCCGCCTGGTGAGTAATCATCAAACAATTTTATCGATAAGTGTTTGCCAGACAGATATACTTTCTTTGACCAGTATACATATCACTCAACATGTGAGTATGTAAAGTATAAATATAAAATTACATATATACAACTTTTAGATATGGATCTAGGAGACCAGTATTAAGTGCCATATATAAATAGTTGCATGTACAATAGACAGACTGACACACTCAAGGACCAGGCTATACAAGGTGACATTATAAATGGTTATGGTTTGAATGGTTATTTACCCAAAGGGAATAGCAGCTTATACTGTTTTGTATTCTGGTCTCAACTACTGTAGTCTTACAGACTGTTCTACCCTATCTGTCATTCCCTGCTGACAGAACGCCCTAGATGACCAGGAGGAGTTGACCCTTTTGGGGTCCCACCTCGGCAAGATGCCCTGGTATCCTCACACCAGCAAGATGCTACTGTTTGGGACAATGTTCTCCTGCCTCAATCCCATCCTCACAGTCGGAGCAAGTCTCGGCTTCAAGGACGCCATTTACATTCCAATGGTGAGTACACACCCCATGGTGAACACAGTACACACCCCATGATGAATACACACCCCATGGTGAGTACAGACAGATATATTTCACACACCATGATCAGTACACACCCCATGGTGGGTACACACCCCATGGTGAATACAGACAGATACACTTCACACCCCATGGTCAATACACACCCTCATGGTCAGTTACACGCCCATGATCAGTACACACTCTCGCAGTGACCACCTGATGCTCATCAACGCCTATGAGGTCAGTGCCAAGCAACATGCATGCCAGTAAACTACATACCCAGGGGTACTTGTAAGTTGTAAACTATGCATTTGTTTGTTTCAATTATAAACATTGTAAGTCAAAACTAAGTGTAAACTACACAGCTATTTCACTTTCAGAAATGGAACAGTTCACCTAGTCTATTGAATTGTATCAAAGTGTCATGAATTACATGAATGTTGTTGATGCGGACCGAGTGATCATGTGATTGTTGCCAGGGTTGGGAGACAGCGAAGGACCGGGGGACAGCGGGACAGTACTGCTGGGAACACTTCCTGTCTGCTAGCACTCTCAGGGTAAGTTTCCAGCATCAGTGTAGCTCAGACTATGTGTTGATCTCTTGAAATCTACAAGTTATCTGTTTTCTTGAATATGGGAACCACACAGTTCTGCCAAACATCAAAGGACTTTGTGATTAGGCCGTCTGGCCTTCACAATATTGCCAACAGAGGTTGTTTAGCATCTGAGTGTTACCTTTGCACTTTTTATAATTTGCAGGTGCAACATTGAAATTGCAAATACTGTTTCGGACGTATTAAAAACAATGTCACAGACAGTATACTGTTAACATATTTATTCCGGTATCATTCTTCAATATTACATTAGAATAAATAATGTACTGCTTTCCTTTTGAAGACAATGTCTGCTGTGAATGTGGGGCATGGTGGTCGACTGGTAAGGTAGGGTGCTGGACTGTCAATCAGAGGAACCGGGGTACAGATCCTGGTGCCGATTGGTCGGTGGGTCCGGACTGGTATTGGCCATCGAGTCGAAACTTGTTCAATTTTGTTCACCCAACGTTGCCTGTGTTGGTCCCTTCCATCTGGTGTCAATGCCAAGGGAAGTAAAAGATCCCACTCACGGAAATGGAAAAAACCTGTTGTTTACTCACTGAGCTGGGATCCTATTATCTAAACTCCCAATGCCAGAATAATCAACCAAATGATTGTGGTCATTTATTGGAAGAAGAATGTCTGATGTCAGTTGTGTACCTCCTGTGTTGTGTTTAGATGCTACAAGACATGAGACATCAGTTTGCCCAGTTCCTGCATGAGATGGGTTTCAACAAGTCAGACACCTCGAAAGCAGCTGATGCCAACCGCAACACAGGTACAGAGGCTGGGCGCAGCAGAGCACGCTGGCAGAGATGAGACAGAAATACCTCAAAGACAATTATAACAATAAACGGTCTAAATTTGTATAGCACCAAATCTACAATAAAATGCTCTTGGTTGCTTTACATAGAATTGTTTAAAACTGATTTAAACAGTAAATCTAAAAAAGTTAGACACTTAATTAAATGACAATAACTGAATCGTCATATGCCCAAAGAAGTGATTTCTGTGTTGATCTGATGCCTGTCTTTGAACGTGGAATGTAACATATCTTTATGCAGTGTTTATTCAATAATTTGTTAATTATTGTACAAAGAAATAAATTATATACAAATTGTGTTTTGTTGTTGTTTAGACTGTTGTATGTACTGTGCTGTACAGACATGTTTTGTATGTGTAATGTGCTGTACAAACATCTGTTGTATGTGTACTGTGCTGTACAGACATGTTGTATGTGCTGTGCTGTACAGACATCTGTTGTATGTGTACTGTACTCTACAGACATATGTTGTATGTACTGTGCTGTACAGACAGGTGTTGTATGTGTACTGTGCTGTACAAACATCTGTTGTATGTGTACTGTGATGTACAGACATGTTGTATGTACTGTGCTGCACAGACATCTGTTGTATATGTACTGTACTTTACAGAAATATGTTGTATGTACTGTGCTGTACATACATGTGTTGTATGTGCTCTCTATGCTGCATATATGTGTTGTATGTGCTCTGTGCTGTACATCATGTATTTATATGTACTGTGCTGTACATACATCTGTTGTACTGTGCTGTACAGACATGTGTTTATATGTACTGTACTGTACATACATATGTTGTATGTACTGTGCTGTACAGACATACATTGTATGTACTGTGCTGTATATACATATGTTGTATGTGAACTGTTCTGTACAGACATGTGGTGTATGTGTCTTATGTGTGCTGTGCTGTACATACATGTGTTGTGTGTAATGTGCTGTACAAACACGTGTTGTGTGTGTACTTTGCTGTACAGACATGTGTTGTGTGTGTACTGTGCTGTACAAACATGTGTTGTGTGTACTGTGCTGTACAGACACGTGTTGTATGTGTACTGTGCAGTACATACATGTGTTGTGTGTGTACTGTGCTGTACAAACATCTGTTATATGTGTACTTTGCTGTACAAACATGTGTTGTGTGTGTACTGTGCTGTACAAACATGTGTTGTGTGTATAGTGTGCTGTACAAACATGTGTTGTGTGTGTACTGTGCTGTACAGACACGTGTTGTGTTTGTACTGTGCTGTTCAAATATGTATTGTATGTGTACTGTGCTGTACAAACATGTGTTATGTGTGTACTGTGTTGTACAAACATGTGTTGTGTGTGTGTACTGTGCTGTACAAACATGTGTTGTGTGTGAACTGTGCTGTACAGATGTGTTTATTTGTCACAGACAACAAACAGCTGGTGAGGGCAATCATCTGTGCTGGACCCTACTCTAATGTAGCAAACATTTACAAGGTGAAGAAGTCTGTGAGAGGGTAAATCTGTGAGAGAGGAAGTCAGTGAGAGAGCTGGAGTCTGAGTGAGTTTAAGTCTGAGAGGGTAAGGCTGAGAGAGAGTATGTGAGAGAGTAAGTTTGAGAGAGGGTAAGTGTGAAAGAGAGTAAGTCTGAGAGACAATATGTGAGAGGGTAAGTCTGGGAGAGGGTAAGTCTAAGAGAGAATATGTGAGAGGGTAAGTTTGTGAGAGGGTTAGTCTGTGAAAGAGTATGTGAGAGGGTAAGTTTGTGACAGGGTAAGTATGTTGAAAGGGTAAGTCTGTGAGATGGTAAGTCTGTGAGAGGATATGTCTGTGAGAGGGTAAGTGTATGAGAGGGTAAGACTGTGAGATGATAAGTCTGTGAGAGGGTAAGTCTGTCAGTGGCCAGAGTGTGTGAGAGGGTAAGCTTGTGCAAAGATTTGTCCCGTGGCTGAACTATTGGGCTCAATCTGACGAGACCCTTGGAACTTGGTGGTGTAGACCCTAATGTGAGGGTTGTCCCTGGGGTGGGGGTGGATACCAGCTTCCATGGTTGTATTGGAGAGGTAGGTGGCAAGACTACAAAGAGGGTGAATGGCAGAGCTATGTTCCGTCCATACATGTAACACTGTTGTAGTTGCAGACTGATAGCCACATCAACATGTTAACACTATACAATCTAATATTAACAGATTGATTGTTGATAGATAGTTATCATTTTTAGTCCTTTGGCCGAAGGTCCAAGGGACTATTGCCATCACTCTGCGTCTGCCGTCCTCCGTCCGCCGTCTGCCATTAGCTGCAGTATCTCAGAAGCCGTTCAGCAACTTTTTATCTAATTTTGCATAGACATATCTTAGGGCACTGCCACTGTGCACGAGAAATCTGTATTTGATTGAATCATTTTAAGGGCTCCCTAGGGCCTCCAAGTACCCCAAAACTTGTAAAAATATAACATTTGGCCTATTTTTTCAAAAACTGTTCAAAGTCAACACTGACTAAATTCTGCAGCCTAGTGCTACTGTTCCATTGAGACCTTGACTAATCTTTAACTGTTCACAGCGCCCAGACAGAGTAGACACACTTGACCCCTGTTAGATTGAACAGTTGCCTAACACTTTTTATCTTCAAAACTATTGATTTTCTATAATTGCAAGTTGTGTTTATTTTGATGTTCATTTAATTATTATAAAATGGTGTGACTGGTGTCTATTGGTTAAAGATGTATTATCTGTAGAAACCTGTAGGTGACAAACATAGAAAATTAATATTCTGTCACCTGTAGGTGACAAACATACAAAATTAATATTCTGGACAACTATAGAGTGAAATATCCTACACTTTATTGATATCAAATGCATTCTACTGTTCTGTTTATGCTTGCCATGCCTTGTGTAGACATGGTACTGTGTAAATCAGTTGTATCAATATAGACTAATAATTACTGATTCACAATATAATTGACACCTGAAACAACCAAATGTCAACCATTAGAAGAGTTGACATAGTTCCGCTATACACAAGCAAGAAATCTATTTGATTGAATCACTCTAGTGTCATCAGCATATAGTAGAACATACATTTTCTACATCATCATCCCTAAGGTTGTTGTAAATTTCACCAGCTGCCATGTCAAGTCCGTTATAATTGTGACTAACAGTGTTCAAAATGATTCAGGTAAATAGCAAATAACAAAGGACACAAGTTTTCTCCTTGCCATACCTATACATCACATGAGAAGAAGGCTGACACAGCCTGGCCCTGATTTATACATGATTTAGCATTTTTGTATATGTTGTGTACAACTTTCAACACAATACCATTAATACCGCATGAAATTATCTTAGACCACAGGGAGGACCGGTATACTAAATCAAATGCTTTCTTATAATCGATGAAGACACAATAAAGCCTTTTGCGTCGAAACAAATACAATTCAACCAATATCCCTATTTGAACACTGCCTGTTCTTCACCTATTACATTCGCTTTGTTTCGGTATGTGGTCAGTCTGGAGTTCTGAACAATCGCTAAGGATTAATGAACACTTGTGCAGAATGTCACCCACTTGGCAGGTTTAGATTTAACAAGATTTAACAAGATTGCCATCCAGAAAATTACTCTGGATGGCAGGTGGACAAGGAAGCCTTTTGGCTTATCGAGAGTCCAATACTTTTTATCTACATGTATCCCGCCTTTTTAAGGTGTGTGTCGATTTTATTTTTAAACATATTCACGCTACTAGCACCAACACAATCAGGAGATAATCTGTTCCATTCATTTACAGTCCTTTGTGAGAATGAGAACTTTCTTATATCTAATCTACACTGCTCCTTTACTAATGTAGCTTCATGTCCTCTGGTCCTTCTATTTTTCTTAACTGAGAAAAAAAAAATTCTATCAATATTTTCATAACCATTCAATATTTTAAACACTTCTATGTGATCTCCTCTCAATCTCCTGGTCTCTAATGTTGTTAAACCACATTCTTTTAGGCGTATTTCGTAACTAAGATCCCTCAGATTTGGTATCATTTTAGTCGCTCTCCTCTGTACTCTTTCTAGCATATCTATGTCCTTCTTGCGATATGGCCTCCATGCTTGTATACAATATTCTAAATGAGGCCTCACTATTGTTTTGTACAGCGGTACTATTAATTCTTTTTTCTTATACGCTATATTTCGCCTAATTAATCCAAGGATTTGATTTCCCTTTGACGCTGCAATTCCGCACTGCTCTGAAACCTTCATATCAGCACTAATGGTTAACCCCAAGTCCTTTTCTTTTACAGTAGTACTTAGAACAGTACCCCCCATTTTATATTTTACCTCTTCATTCCCATGACCTGTGTGGAGGCATTTACATTTCCCAAAATTGAACAGCATTTGCCACTTTTCAGACCATTTGATCAACCTATCAAGATCATCTTGTAAATGCTGTCTGTCTCCATCACTTTTAATCCTTCTAAACACTTTTGTATCATCCGCAAATTTTAACACCTTGCTTGTTATATCATCGTCCAAATCGTTGATATATATTAAGAATAATATAGGTCCTAGTACTGATCCCTGTGGTACCCCACTCAATACCGATTTCCAGTTTGAAGCCTCCCCATCAACTACTACACGTTGTCTTCTGTCATTCAGCCATTTTTCTATCCAGTTTATTATACCATTTCCTATGCCATGGGCCTTTAGCTTAAGGAGTAATCTTTGATGTGGTACTTTGTCGAAAGCTTTTTGAAAATCTAAATAGATGATATCTACTGGTGATCCCTCATCTACCCACCTAGTGATGTCTTCCAAAAAACATAACATATTTGTTAAGCATGACCTCGCTTTTAAAAACCCATGTTGAGATGGGTTTATCAAGTTATGTTTAACAAGAAAATCCACCATGTGATCTTTAATTAGTCTTTCTAATAATTTGCAAATCACTGATGTTAAACTCACTGGTCTATAGTTCTCTGACTTGTTTCTCGAACCTTTTTTAAATAACGGTATAATGTTTGCCTCTTTCCATTCTAAAGGAACCACTCCCTCTTCTAATGACAAATTGAAAACTGTTGCAAGCGGTACGCTAATTTGTTCTACAATTTCCAATAGTAGTTTGGGCGGAATCCCGTCCACTCCAGGTGATTTATTATCCTTCATAGCCCTTATTTTCTTAGCTACCATTTCCGAGGTTACAACTAACTGTCCTAAATAGTCTGAATCTGTCCCCTTGAACTTAGCCTCTGGTACTGGCAGTGAACTAATATCTTCCCTGGTAAACACTGAACTAAAATACTCATTCAGGTCTTCTGCCATTAAGAATCCCTCTGATATTGTATTTCCAGCACTATCTTCTAGAGGACCGACCTTATCCTGAACTTTCTGTTTGCTTCGAATATACGCATAAAAACTCTTACTGTCATGTTTTATATTACTAGCTAATTTTTTTTCATAGCTTCTCTTTGAATTTCTAATTTCAGCTGTAGCTTGATTAAGTGCTTCTTTATAAATGTTGTAGGCTTCATCATTTCCAGTACATCTATATGACTTCCACATCATTTGTTTATACTTAATTTTTCTAATGGCTTCTTTCGATAAGTGTTTCTTTTTAGACCGTTTCCCTTGTTTTTTGAAAGGTACAAATTTATCGACTATGCACTTAATTTTATGTTTAATTGATCTATTCAGCAATGAGGACACTGCTTAGGCCTCACTCTGGACACTGTCACTCACAGTGTTGTGTATTGTCTTAATTGGTGCATTGAGCTAATCTACTTGACCATGAATCAGTGGTGGCTCTGGTTGTGTATTACTTCCAGCTGTGGAGCTAAGATTCTCTGCCTGCTATTGTTTGATGGAAACTGTGACTAATGTTTAATTGGTCACTGGCAGTAGCTTGTGTCAACAGACAGCATTAAGCCACTAGACCCCTGTTAAACTGGACAGTTGCCTGTAGGTTTTAAACTTTGTCAAACAGTGAGTCTACCTTTTGCTCTCAAATAATCTGTCCTCTTAGTTTTACACATGAAGACATAATGTGGCATAACATGATAAGTCTTTGTAGCAGCACATTTGTACTTCCAGTGTATCATTGCAACATAACATACATATTACATACTGTGTGCCACATTTGAATGTTGTGCATGTAATATTTCCATGTAATCCATTTGCATATATAATGTAAAACTTTTTGATCCCTACCATGTTCAATGCTCCATAACTTTGCCAATTTTTGTAGCAGTCATATTTTTGGAAACCGTGTAACGAGTAAGTCTCCCATTGTCTCCCTCATTCTCTCCCTCCCCCCTCCCTCTCTTCCTCCCACTCTCCCTCTCTCCCTCCCTCTCTCCCTCCCTCTCTCCCTCCCTCTCTTCCTCCCTCTCTCCCTCCCTCTCTCCCTCCCTCTCTCCCTCCCTCTCCCTCCTTCTCTCCCTCCAACCATCCCTCCCTCCTTCCCTTCCACACAGGTTGTAGCCGCCAGTAACATGTGCCACTGTAACCATTACAGGTTGTAGCCGCCAGTAATATGTGCCACTGTAACCGTTACAGGTTGTAGCAGCCAGTAACCTGTGCCACTGTAACCGTTACTGGTTGTAGCATCCAGTAACCTGTGCCACTGTAACGGTTACAGGTTGTAGCATCTGGTAACATGTGCTAATGTAACAGTTATATGTTGTAACAGCCAGTAACATGTGCCACTGTAACCGTTACAGGTTGTAGCAGCCAGTAACCTGTGCCACTGTAATCGTTACAGGTTGTAGCAGCCAGTAACCTGTGCCAGTGTAACCATTACAGGTTGTAACATCTAGTATCCTGTGCCACTGTAACCATTACAGGTTGTAGCATCCGGTTACCTGTGCTAATGTAACAGTTATAGGTTGTAGCAGCCAGTAACATGTGCCACTGTAGCCGTTACAGGGTGTAGCCACCAGTAACATGTGTCACTAACCATTACAGGTTGTAGCCACCAGTAACATGTGTCACTGTAACCGTTACAGGTTGTAGCCACCAGTAACATGTGTCACTGTAACCGTTACAGGTTGTAGCCACCAGTAACATGTGTCACTGTAACCGTTACAGGTTGTAGCCACCATTAACATGTGTCACTGTAACTGTTACAGGGTGTAGTCACCAGTAACATGTGTCACTGTAACTGTTACAGGGTGTAGCCACCAGTAACATGTGTCACTGTAACCGTTACAAGTTGTAGCCACCAGTAACATGTGCCACTGTAACTGTTACAGGTTGTAGCCGCCAGTAGCATGTGCCACTGTATCCATTACAGGTTGTAGCCGCCAGTAACATGTGCCACTGTAACCATTACAGGTTTTAGCTGCCAGTAACATGTGCCATTGTAACCGTTACAGGTTGTAGCCGCCAGTAACATGTGCCACTGTAACCGTTACAGGTTGTAGCCGCCAGTAGCATGTGCCACTGTAACCATTACAGGTTGTAGCCGCCAGTAACATGTGCCACTGTAACCATTACAGGTTTTAGCTGCCAGTAACATGTGCCACTGAACCGTTACAGGTTGTAGCCGCCAGTAACATGTGCCACTGTAACCGTTACAGGTTGTAGCCACCAGTAACATGTGCCACTGTAACCGTTACAGGTTGTAGCCGCCAGTAACATGTGCCACTGTAACCATTACAGGTTGTAGCTGCGAGTAACATGTGCCACTGTAACCGTTACAGGTTGTAGCTGCCAGTAACATGCTGAGTCTCATTGGCCACAAGATCCTTGGAATGAACACGATGCAGCTCTATATGGTAGGACACTCGTTGTTTCACAACATTTTGTTCCTAAAACCAAACTAACATTGGCAAACATTCTTCAGTAGCTGCACCAAAATCTAGAATCAACCCCGTATTACTTTAAAATCAGCTGAAACTATAGCAACCTTTCGTAAAAAAACTAGACTTATTTATTTGAAATCGCATTTCCACCATATTCTTCGGCAGTCCCTTGCTCTAATCTCGACACTTGCTTGTCCCTGTTAATGATTTTGTCCAATGATTCTTGTATGTTGCGCCTCTGAGCTCAAATTCCTTCAGGGGGATATTGGCACTATCGACATTTATTTTATTATTGTTAATTCCCTTGTAATTATCTTCACATTCCTCCCAGGTGCAGGGGTATGTTTAGGGTGGCATGACCTGTTTTGGCAATTTTTTTTTTCCTTTATAATTTGTTGGACTGCTTTATTTTAACATGAAGAAAGAATAATAATAATCATAATAATAACAAACTTCTATAGCGCCTGTATCATCGCAGGCCTCAGCTCAGATGAGCAATATGCAAGAATCAAAGCAAAAGCAACGGACTGCCCAAGATTTACGCTGTGAATGAATTAGTTCCATATTTTCATGTGTGGCCATTGTAGACAGTCTTTCATTAAGGAGAGGTGTCCACTGAGTACTTGCAGAAATTAACACAGTCTGAATGATTTACCTTCCAATACTGGGGTATAACCACCGAATAAAACAAAATATGAAATACATAATCCTTATTAAATGTGTGTATCAATATTATGCAAATTTGACAGAAACGAATGACTAGTGCTTGTGGGACTTGGGTGGAGCGCCGTGGTGCAGTGGCTAGAGCTTCAGGCTCTCGACCGAGAGAACCCGGGTTCGATTCCTGTGCAGCAATGTCGAACCTTGGGCAAGTTCGTTCACTCTACATTACTCCAGTTCACTCAGCTGTATGAATGAGTACCTTGCTCTAGACAGTGGTGGATATTTAATTTAATTGCAGTGTGGCTGGATGCTTCCTAGAGAAGTCAAGATGGTATTCGATTGAACAGATCTGTCAGGAAGTAAAGTGTAAAGCTCTTTGAGCAGTCCTTTTTTAGTGCTTGAAACCTTGTTATTTGAGAAATCAGCAAGATTTTGTTATTATGTTTCCTCGATAGTCCACCAGGAAAACTTGAATTACGCCGCAGTGAACAACAGTATTGGGCCAGGAGACTGTGAATGGTTCGGGGTGCCAGAGAGCTACTGGGGCGTTATACACCAACTGTGTGAACAGTAAGTGGGGGTTTGGGGCATCATACACCAACAGTGTGAACAAATAATTGTGGTTGAATATACAAAACTGTTCACATAGAGTATGATATCTTTAAAATAAATTTCTTATATTTGAAAACATACTGCAGGGACTCAGCAGGACCATTGAATTAAGGTTTGTATTCAGTTACAAAAGTCCCTAAGTTTAACTGGCGAAGGATATTATCAAAGCTACCGGTATGTAAATCAGTGTTTATAGTTTTATAGGACTTTTAATATCTATGTGGTATACTCAAAGTATTCTTTCATTTTGTTTGTGTTAGTAGGAATGACGTCAACTATTTGACCGGGTCCTGCTTGTGTTTGTAGAAATGACATCAACTATTTGACCGGGTCGTGGCTGTGTTTGTAGGAATGGCATCAACTATTTGACAGGGTCCTGGTTGTGTTAGTAGGAATGACATTGACTATTTGACCGGGTCCTGATTGTTTTTGTAGGAATTACATCAACTATTTGACTGTGTCCTGGCTGTGTTTGTAAGAATGGCATCAACTATTTGACTGGGTTCTGGATGTGTTTGTGGGAATGGCACCAATTATTTGACCAGGTTCTCGTGTTTGTAGCAATGGCATCAACTATTTGACCTGGTCCTCATGTTTGTAGGAATGTCATCAGCTATTTGACCGGGTCCTGGTTGTGTTTGTAGGAATGGCATGAACTATTTGACCAGGTCCTGTGTGTGTTTGTAGAAATGGCATGAACTATTTGACCGGGTCCTGGTTGTGTTTGTAGGAATGGCATGAACTATTTGACCGGATCCTGTGTGTGTTTGTAGGAATGCCATCAATTATTTGACTGTGTCTTGGTTGTGTTTTTGAGAATGGTATCAACTATTTGACCTGGTCCTGGTTGTGTTTGTAAAAATGGCATCAACTATTTGAACTGGTCCTCATGTTTGTAGGAATGTCATCAACTATTTGACCGGGTCCTGGTTGTGTTTGTAGGAACGGCATGAACTGTTTGACCGGGTCTTGGTTGTGTTTGTGAGAATGGTATCAACTATTTGACCAGGTCCTGGTTGTGTTTGTAACAATGGCATCAACTATTTGACCTGGTCCTCATATTTGTAGGAATGTCATCAACTATTTGACCGGGTCCTGGTTGTGTTTGTAGGAACGGCATGAACTGTTTGACCGGGTCTTGTGTGTGTTTGTAGGAATAGCATGAACTATTTGACCGGGTCCTGATTGTGTTTGTAGGAATGGCATGAACTATTTGACTGGGTCCTGTGTGTGTTTGTACGAATGTCATCAACTATTTGACCGTGTCTTGGTTGTGTTTGTGAGAATGGTATCAACTATTTGACCTGGTCCTGTGTGTGTTTGTAGGAATGCCATCAATTATTTGACCGTGTGTTGGTTGTGTTTTTGAGAATGGTATAAACTATTTGACCTTGTCCTGGTTGTGTTTGTAACAATGGCATCAACTATTTGACCTGGTCCTTATGTTTGTAGGAATGTCATTAACTATTTGACTGGGTCTTGGTTGTGTTTGTAGGAACGGCATGAACTATTTGACCGGGTCTTGTGTGTGTTTGTAGGAATGGTATCAACTATTTGACCGGGTTCTGGTTGTGTTTGTAGGAATGCCATCAATTATTTGACCGTGTCTTGGTTGTGTTTGTGAGAATGGTATCAAGTATTTGACCGCGTCCTGGTTGTGTTTGTAGCAATGACATCAACTATTTGACCGGGTCCTTATGTTTGTAGGAATGGCATCGTCTATTTGACCGGGTCCTGGTGGCCTAATCTGGATGACCTGTTTGAGAATGACATTCCCGTCTGCTGGTTCATCCAGAAGCCCGGTGACCTTGTGTGGGTCAACGGCGGCACCGTCCACTGGGTTCAAGCCATTGTAAGTGACCACAGCCGGCTTATGTAATAATTATATTGTTTCTCTAACTTTGGAGCTTTGTAAGTGCATCCCCACCGAGGCGCCAACAACATCCACTCCCCTGTTTCTAGGTTGCCTAGCTTCCAGGCCTCTTATTTAGCAATTGACTGTGTACTTCGAGAAAACACACAGGTAGTTATTTAGAATTACTTTCTTTTCTACGGTGTACAGATTATGTTGTCAGTCATTCCCCTACAAAACACTATTTAACAATTTTGCAATTTAATACCCTCTTTGTCATGTCAGGTCAAATATGACGCATCATTTTTTTCCAGTGATAGGTTCTCATTATCTGAGTTAAAATATGTTGATGATTAACGTGCCGCAGCAAACTGGTTATTACGCCGCGCATGAGAGCCAAAAATAGCTGTCTAAATCACATCAACGTTTTGATTTGGGCAGACACGTCTCCCATATAATTTTTTCTTTCAATGTCCGGGATATTTTACTTCACAAATAATGCTAAACTAATGCAATACTAAATGATGGTATGAACATTGGTTTTTTCACACATCCCAATTTAAAAAAAATATTAAGCTTTGCTTAGTTTTACCAATGAATTAAAAATACTGATATTTCAACAAATGAGATGTGATTTTAATGCTTATAATCTGTTGAATCCAGAAAAAGGTGTAATACTATATTTTACTATTGTTCAACTTAATACCCACTTTGTCATGGCTGGTGACACACTGTGTAGAAAGATTACTCATTCTGCCAATAATATCTATAACAATTTTGCAATTTAATACCCACTTTGCCGTGGAACGTCAAACATGTAGAGAGACGAATCTTTCTCCCTTCCATTGACACGTGACATGACAGTGTCGGTTTGTGTGTGTGTCGACAGGGCTGGTGCAACAACATCACGTGGGACCATTGACCTTCAAGCAGTACATGCTGTCAGCCGAGCGCTACGAATACAACAAGCTACAGCTGTGCAAGTCACTAGTTCCCATGGTGCAACTGTCGTGGAATCTCGCACGCAAGGTCCATGTCACCGACTCGAGACTCTACAACCTCATCAAGACATGTCTGTGTTAATATCTCCGACATAGTCCACTCTCTAGGCAAGGAGTTGAAGTTCTACGGACACGCAGAGAATGAGGCGGCGCACTACAGCAGCAACTGTGAGGTTGGTGTTACTCGAAATGATGCATCATGTAAATTTTATATACAAAAAATCTCATTGACGATATATAAAGGGGTGTTCTCGTCAGTGTAGTTTTTGTATTGGTTCAAACCACCTCCAGGACCTGGTGTTGGGGCTTTAGGTTTTGAGTGATCCGAAATCTTTGTGAACTTATATGTCCATCTTTGTTAACTTATGCGACCATCTTTGTGAACTTGTGCGACCATCATTGTGAACTTGTGCAACCATCTTTGTGAACTGGTGTGACCATCTTTGTGAACTGGTGCATCCATATTTGTGAACTTATGTGACCATCTTTGTGAACTTATGCGATCATCTTTGTGAACTTTGCGACCAAATTTGCGAACTTATGCGACCATTTTTGTGACAAAAAAGTTACCACCTCGTGTGAGGTGAATTAGAGCACCTCTGGGCAGCTAGTATGTTACAATAGATATAGTCTACACTGCATATTATGATTTTACAATAACAATAAACAGACAATCTCCCTTTATATCCTCAAAAATGTTATGATCATAGAAATCACTTCTTTTGAAAAAGTAATTAAAATAATATCCTTTCTGAAATGATTTCTTTTGTGGTAGTGTATTTACAATGCGTATTTATATATTTTTTCAAAACTGTCAGGACTTTACATAAAATAGCCAATCAGATTTCTGAATTTGATGTCATGTGACGTGAGCTTGGCATTGCTACCACCAGGTGGAGGGGTTCAGCATCCTGTTTGTGAAGGAGCAAGACAAGAAGCACGTGGTCGAGTGTCTGGAGTGTGCGAGACGTGCCAGTAACATCCTCGACGGCTTCGTTGTTCTCAGTCAGTATAAGATGGACGACCTAAAGAGTGTCTATGACAACTGTCACCTCAGTACTGCTGCCACGACGACTGGTACTGTCACTACGACGACTGGTACCGCCCCCACGACAACTGCGGTGAGGATTTCTCCTTGTTCGTGAGCTTGTGTTGAAGTCTCCCTCTGTGGCCTATTCTCTATCATCTGACTCTGTCATCACCCCCTCTCTCTTTCGCTCTCTCTCTCGCTCGCTCTCTCTCTCTCCCTCCCTTCCTCCCTCTCTTTCCCTCCCTCCAGTGCCTTCAAGTTAGATAGAATAACAGTCTTCAATTTATATATACATATGGCCATAGATGAATACGTACCAGACCCGACACACAGGTTGATTTTTGGGGAGTCCGTCTCACATTCATGCTACACATACATCCTTATTTCAGACACCAGCACCACAGCCAGACACACAGGGTAGTTAGCTCAGTGTCAAGACAGTCTTCATGCTACAGCTACATACATGCTTGATACTACAACACCACAGCCAGACACACAGGGTAGTTAGCTCAGTGTCAAGACAGTCTTCATGCTACAGCTACAGACATACTTCAGACACCAGCACCACAGCCAGACACACAGGGTAGTTAGCTCAGTGTCAAGACAGTCTTCATGCTACAGCTACAGACATACTTCAGACACCAGCACCACAGCCAGACACACAGGGTAGTTAGCTCAGTGTCAAGACAGTCTTCATGCTATAGCTACAGACATACTTCAGACACCAGCACCACAGCCAGACACACAGGGTAGTTAGCTCAGTGTCAAGACAGTCTTCATGCTAAAGCTACAGACATACTTCAGACTCCAGAACCACAGCCAGACACACAGGGTAGTTAGCTCAGTGTCAAGACAGTCTTCATGCTAAAGCTACAGACATACTTCAGACTCCAGAACCACAGCCAGACACACAGGGTAGTTAGCTCAATGTCAAGACAGTCATCATGCTACAGCTACAGACATACTTCACACTCCAGCACCACAGCCAAATGCACATGGTAGTTAGCTCAGTGTCAAGACAGTCTTCATGCTACAGCTACATACATACTTCAGACTCCAGCACCACAGCCAGACGAAATCAAGATTATTGTAATTTATTTATTTTTGAAATTAACAGTTTTCTAACTTGTGAATGTGTTGGTGTGTGTCAGTGATAGTCAGACTGAAACTGTCTGACGATGGACTTCCGTTCAGTCGTGCTGAGTCTATCTGATGGTGGAATTCAATTCAGATTAGTGTAGGTTAAACTTGTGTTGTACTTTACAGGATTGTGACACAAGACTGAACATTTCCAAACGGACAGCTCCATCACACAAGAAATTACTGGTATGACCAGTGTCTATTGTATGCATCAGTCCCTGTGGATATATAACAGAGATGCTCATGGTTTATAAAGACACCTCCTCTCAGTACTCTGTCCTATTGTTTCCTCACCAATATTGATGTATTGAATTATGTCTAATGGTGTAGTTTGTTTTTGCTTTCCCCACTGATGGGTGTAAAAGGTAGAATTAAAAGTGTTGTAGTTAATTATTCCATATAATGCTGATTAAATATGTGAGTAGGTTACCTGTCCCAAGAGGACAAGGTAGTTTTTTAATTTGTTTAACCCTCGTTTGCCTGATGTAGGTTTTCTGTATTAAAAATAAACATATGTACATTGAAATTTGCATAACAGAGAAGATTGTCAATCGAAGTGGTTGGTTAGTAAATTGTTTTTGATGTTGTAGACAACTGAATATGTTACATTCTCACTCACAGATCTGTGTCACTGAAACTATTTGTTTTGTTCAGTCGTGTTAACGTATGTTATTTTATGTTTTGTATTTGACATGTTCTCTTCTCCTATGTCTGAATGTTTGGCTGATTTCTAGGAAAATTTGTGTAAATGAGAATTGTGAACGATTGATAAGGTATTATATTCATGTGAGACATGAAGGGTGCTGCAGCAATTGGTAATGTAAGATCTCTGCTGTTGTCACAGACGTCATATTTAGTGAGATGTCTTCACTCACAAAATGAAGCAGCCCTTTCAGTGGTGATGTTACCCTTGCGAGTCAGAGGCCACCGAGTGTGTGCCAGTGACCTTTGCCAAACACATCGAAACGTGTTTGTCATTTGCTTCAGTGGTCACATTTCTCATGAAATGTTGTATTTTAATTAACTGTTATCAGTAAAAAATGGTAGTCCCAACTTCACCAAATTGTCAGAGTAAAGTGTTTGTGCTAAAAGAAAGTGAATTTATTAATTAGTTGGTATCAGTAAAATGGTCCATGGACACGCATGAACATAGGTATCGGGAGTGGACCGTGGCACCTGCGACGAAAAGCACTTATCCTGCCTCCAAGTTAGCATATTAATTCTTCAAAATGTATCATCAGAGTAGGTCACAATGTCAACATGTTAGTCCAATAATACCCAGTCTAGAATTGCGACATGGTGGAATGGTTTCCAAGCTACACTGCAGAATGTGTGTATAAATTTATAACAAAAGTTGTTTTATTTTGACGAAAGAAAACGTTATGACTGATTGAAGTTTAGACGCATGTAGTGCTGTACCGTTGGTGGAAGTATTCAGAAAATCACTGAACTAACATTTTGTTTTTATTTATTGTTATTTCCAGTCAACCTCTCGACCTGTTGTTGAAAGGTGTGCTTTGTGTATGTAAGTATCAGTGAGTGTTGTTAAAATTATAAGCATGCTGGTAAGCATATTTATTTTTGTTAAATGATCTCATTGTATGTCTCCTTTAATGTGAAATTGCATCCGTCGTCAAATTTCTTTAACATGACAGACTGCGGAGATGAGCTAGATTTGAGTGAATAAAGTGTTTTCTACGAATTGAAATACCTGGTAGTCATGTTTTGTTTTCCTTGTGCACCTAAGGAACAACAAGCCAGTGTCAGCTGTTGGCGCCATTATAGTATCTTGATCTTAAACTGCTAACAGGGGAATGTCATTCCTTTCAAGTTTCCACTGCAAAAGTGATTAAGACCCTTCGTGCTTTTAGGTTCAAAGGACTTATGCAATCACTCTGCTGTCCGCCATGTGCCGTTAGCTGCCATATCTCGGAAACCGTTCAGCAACCTTTTCTCTAATTTTGCATAGACATATCCTTGGGTACTGCCACTATGCATGAGAAATCTGTATTTGATTGAATCATCCTAACACCCCAGGATCCCCCAAACTTGTAAATTTTCACATTTTGCCTGTTTTTTCAAAAACTCTTCAGTAACTTTTTCTCTGATTTTGAATAGATATGTCATGTGGTAGTGCCACTATACACAAGAAATCTGTATTTTATTGAATCATTCTAACCCCCCACTGGTAAATCTCAAATTCTAAATTATCACATTTTCCCTATTTCTCTACTGCACTGGCAGAACCTCGGCAGCTGTAAGCCTCTTTATTTCACTAGCCTAAGCCCACTGTCTGCCATTGTCCAAGTGTCAAACAGAATACCTCCATGTGGGCTGTGATTAATGTGTAATGGGAATCCCTACAGCACTGGCAGAATCTGGGCAGGCAAGTTTATGATACTAACTTGCTTGTGTGCACCAGGCCAGGTAAATTAACATGCATCCATGTTCCTCATGCTGCTGCCACAGATTTCACCATTTCTGGGTGCCTGTAGGTTTTAAGCTGTATCTTCAAAACTGTTTATTTTCTATAATTGGAAGTTGTGTTTATTTTGATGTTCGTTTAATTATCTTTAAAATGGTTTGACTGTGGTATCTATTGATTAAAGATATATTGTCACCTGTAGGTGACAAACATAGAAAATTAATATTCTGGACACGTTTATTGACATCAAATAAAAAAATGCATTCTACTTTCTTTTCTATTTACATGCTATGCCTTGTGTAGAAATGGTACTATGTAAATCGGTTCATTTTGTATCAATATAGACAAGAAACCCAGCTTTGTAAGACTTTTATCTTGGTTGTTGTCATCCTACACATGGCTTCTGTGTCACGTCGATGTATGTGTTGACATTGTGATCACTGGTATTTTGACACCTGAAACAACCAAATGTCAACGATTAGAAGAGCTGAAATAGTGTTAGAATACTTACCAAGCAATTTGTTATAATAAAAGACCCAATTTTCATATAACAACGCATAATCAACAGTCTCGTGCTCGAATATTTCACTTCCAGGTGTATCTTCACTGGCATGTATACAGTCTCCACTAAACATGTAAACATTTTACTTCCATCGTAACCCTTAATGATCTGTAACTATGATTCACCAAAAACCATTTGATTAATAATTACAAACTCACAATTTAGTCCAAAGGACTTCAGGGCATCTTGGCCCATTTTTAGTTTTGTAGAGTTAGATGAAATATGTGTGGTTTAATTATATATATGTTCAGAATATAGCATTGTTGCCTTATATTTTAAATGTCAGTATGTTACAATGGAAATCTCAAAAGCACACGGTAAAGAAACGTTAGGTTTTCATAGTAAATTATTTAATGATTTATCGACATGCTTGTCTAGCTGTTGATACCTGACATGGTGAAAACTGGGATGCTCATTGGTTCCAAGATGAACACAGTTTATGGTGTGTAGATGTACATTTAGCTGGGTAATGTTGGGTTTTTGTTTGTGTTGAGGTAATAAGCAAAGTTCACACGATTCAAGTATGTATACTATTAATAGTAACCTGTGTATTATTTATTTTTATATAAAGAAACAATGTTTCCTCAAGAAGAACATTATTTTGCTATTCCCTAACTTGAACTTGCTTGAAACATTTGATATTCATTAACACTGTCTCTTGAAACTTGTATTTAAAAACTCAACTGGCAACATATTGTTGAATATAATGCACCTTTATGGTAAACACATCAAGAACTAAGCAAACAGCAAGTCGATTCATTCTTAAATCTAGAGAAATGAACACAAAAAGACTAGTTAGTTGCTCATTACCTCTGATCATGAGGTAACGTAAAAGAGAATTGCCTGTTTTAATACACATGTTTGTCTGAAGATATTATTGTCCTACCGATTACCAATGCCTAATATTATTCAACATGTGTGTAAATGATCATATATGTGTAAATAAATTTGTTACACAAATTTCATCTTGTTATATCAAGTGTTCATATGATACAGTGAAACCCTAATAATATAGAAACAATAACATCAGGACATAATATACCTTGCAATATACATGATTAATTTCTTTCAAAATGCAGACAAATACAGTAGTGATTAATGTCCATACTGTATGAAACATGTCAGTTCAAATTGCACAACCAACAAAAGTACCTGGTAAAACAGTTCGGCATTATCCAAAGCATTACAGCAGTTCACATCCAAGTACGGCACCCATCCTTGGCAAACACTCCAGAAGATGTATGTATCAGCAGTATAGCCTCTCATACTAGAGTACAGTTGTAGTTGTCGAACATTAGCATGTGGTCGCCTACTGACGTCTTTCTGTAGAAAGCATGCAAGTTTGCTGCTTTCCTCCTAATGCTAATTTGCTGAGCTATTTCCAATATTTTTGTTTAAGTGGAATTAACTTAGTTTAGGTGGAGTTATTGTAAATGGCTGAAGTTATTGAGTGGAATAAGTGTGTGTGCACAACCAGTAGTGTTTGGATATTAAACACCAGCAGAGATCGAACCTGCCACACACAACACTGAAACGCTATTGTCATAAACAACATAGTTCAACAGTTTTTAAACAAACAAATGACATAGTATGTCTGCATTTACAACGCAATACTTTAACAGCATTCGGTCACAAATGTATTGTTTACATTGTTAGAAAAAGTCAAATGGTACATACACATGTGAAATTTTATAAATGAGTGTTAATGTTTCACAAAAGAGATAATATCGTATGTTTGTATCAATTGACAGAAAAATAATACAATATATACTTGTTACGAAACTATCTGAACAATCCTATAAACCCACTTTGTCAGTGTTAGGCTCCCAACTGTTTACATTCTCGCTTGTTATATTAAGCCGCCGGCCTGCTCCTGTAACAGAAAACCAATTTTGCATTATATATTGGAATAATTAAATTTTACAGTTCAAATAATAACTAATTCAAACATATTCCATACAAAGAATTTGTGAAAGTAAATTACATTTGGATGCTCTTCCCAAAATCACATTTAGATACACGTACATTATGTAAGGGGCCGTCTAACAAAGCACCAGAGGGAGTTCTGTGGGCAAGCGTGACGAACCGTTACATGAGTGTGGGGGTCTCTGCACCAGTCTTACGTAACGAATCGTAATATTTCAAAAGTTTCAAAAGATGTGGACGTTCACAGCAATCCCCTATTTCAGAAACTGTATTGGTGTTTTGACCCCAATAATCCCCTTGGGCAACACAATGAATCATTGGGAGGAAATTTAGTGTGGGGATAGACACGTCACCAAAAGTGTGTTTGCTATGTGACGAGTATATATGCAAAACACTATCAATTGCTTTTGTTGTTGAATACGGGTTTTCAAGTTCCACACCAAGCACATTACACTCACTAGTAGATGCACTTGTAGGTGGTTAAGTCCACAAAACGACGCTTGTTTCATCACCCCATTCTGGGTGACCCTGCCAAAAAAAGAATTAATATCTACATCCACACATATCATATAGTTACAGTTGAAACTAGATTTACGGTCACCTCATTAATATTCCCACATTACAGGTAAAGTCACCATAGGACAGTCCCACATTAGTTCCATATATAGTGTAAAGTATACGAAATTAGTCCCACTAATATGGTCACCTCGGTATTCAGGTTTCTTTTATGCAGTCCCAATTGTGACCTTAATAGTGAAGTTCCATATATAATACTATATATATATATATATATACATATATATATATATATATATATAAAGCATATGGGGGAACGTTTATGCATATTTCACTGCATACAGGAGATTGTTGTTTTAAGGAGACTGGCTCGATCCGGTCTCCTTAAAGTTTTGATATGTTATTGCGCAACTAAAGCATTTTATGTTACGATTATCCTTGTTAGAAGTGCTTAATGTTGAGGCAAATATGTCAGAAAAAAATTAATAAAACCAAGTAGATGATGGAGATAATCTGACGTACTTTCGATCACATGGATGAAAAGTCTTTTTCTACAACTTGTAAGTCTGTCGTTCGTCCACACATTGAATACGCTAATCAGGTATGGAGTCGTTTCTTATTGACACATATTGGAGCTCTTGAAAATGTTCAGCACAAATCAATTCCTGGTTTCAAAGACCTTGAATACAAAGAACGTTTACAGAGAGTGAAATTACCAACTCTATCATACCGTCGCCTCAGAGGAGATATTATTTAAACATATAAGATACTAACAGGGAAATATGATCCAGTATACTTGTGCAATTGTGTTACTTTGAGAGATAAAGAAGCACATACTAGAGGGCACCAACTAAAAATATTTAAAGAAAGATGCCGATTAAATATTATAAATAACTCATTTATATACCAACGCACAGGTGTATGAAACAGTTCCCCATATTCTGTGGTGGACGCTTCGCCGATGTAGTCGTTTGATACAAAAATATATAAGTTATGGCAAAACCACCCTATGAAAACTGAATACCCTGCCCCACTCCTATCTTGGATTGTGCCAGACTCAGACGCATGCGCACAGTCCGAGCAGATGTCAAAAGCGAGAGCTGGCATGTAAGAGGCAGAGGCAGTAAAGCCTACTCAAGCCAGAAGAGGACCTATAAGAACCTGAAAGATGTTATTCACTTTACTTTTCAGGTCTTGAAATGGCCCAGCAACATAGAAGTTCATTTTTGCAAGACAAAAGAGAGAATCAGGAAGTGGGAGACACTGGAGCCGTTACTGCCTATGATACAGAGTTAACTGCACCAATGATCGGCTCGGGACATCTCATCGGTTGCTCCTCATAACGCTACTCTGGAAAGTAGTGTCACAATCCTGATCTCTCACAGCTGACCCACCCCGTGTGGCTGTACTCTGCAAGGGAGGGATATATCGACCCCTAAGCCATACGTCGTTCCCATAGACGTTGTGGTCATCCATGCCACGTGATATAACCCTATATATTGAGCACGTCAAGCTGCAATTAACATAGAAAATTTACCTGCCTTTATACCCTGCCAAACACAGGCAGCCGGAATTGTGGTGTGTGAACTTCAACATTAATTAATCTTCCTTATCTACAACTAGTGAAGTTATTTATTTGTTAGAATGGTATTAAAACTTTGGTCATATGTTATGTTACATGATATGATGTAGTAAACATATGTATACGCGGCGTACATAATATTACTAATCTATTTGATGCATTCTGATGTATGCAAGTTCATGGATAGTTATGGCTGACGCCAGTAGGGGCGAATCCAAGATGGCGCACACAGTGGGGAAAAAATCAAGTCATATTTATTGTCTATGTAATATACCAATAACGGTTAAAGTACAATACACAGTGCGGCATAAATGGTGAATTATGAACGGGGAGAGATGATGGAAGAACTTATGTTTACTCCGCCGTGGTGCGTTGCATTAATAAATGTTTCAACTAGTGCATTTCGTCTAGTTGTTTCCAGCACTCGGTAACGCTCTATTAACTGTCTAGTCTGTATATACAGTGGTTACAATGTTATGATCTTATAAGGTCTCATTCAACTAGTCAGCCTTTTTTAGAACATTATCTCCAAGCCGACCTTTCTATGCTGGCACTGAGGGTGGTCACGGCCAGGATGCTTGTCGTCCTCGGTAGTGCTTTTACGTCCCAAATTGAGACGGGACCGACATTAACGTGATCTCCCGAGTCACGAGGGATACACAGTCCCCAATGTTGAGAGACAGGTTTTTACACCAAATATACCATAGCTGCCCAGTCCGGGTATTGAACTCGAGACGCCGGCATCTATTTTGTGTATTTTAAGTGACGATACATTTGTTTCTAGTACTTTGATCATTGCCAATTAATGTAACTATAATCGGTCAAGCACAAGTGTGTGTGTATTTGCATTGTGATTGACAAGAAGTTCTATGAACACATCATGCCGGTGCGTATGTACACGTCTGTCTATATGTGTCTACATTACGATACCACACAAAAGTAACATTTAAAAACAATAACCATGTTCTTTTCTTGCGCGCGCCTACCGGCCGCCGTGAATAGACTAGTAAACAATAACGAATTTTCGTGCTGTACCCATGCAAAGACAATGTATAGAACATACAACTACTTGCTGTTCTAAACATCCAAAGTCCCTACCTTCCTTCAGTTGGCGCTGTTGCAGCCATCTTGCTATCCATTCACAATGTCTTTTCCGGCACTTGTGTCTGTTCACTGTTGAAATCACCTGTTACACGACGCACCATATCGAGCGTCAAGCGAATATTGTTTTACATACATATAATGTGGCTGCACCCACGTAAGTGAACCATCCACCAGTTAAATCGGTGTTGTACTGAAACCCGTCGTGTCACCTATATTTCAACCACTGTACGTATTCCAATTTGTCGTTTTACGCTTCTCAGTCACACGTTTACAACAACTGTCAGGTGAAACTCGACAGAAGTAGTCATATTAAATTCAAACTAAAATCCACTTAAATCCTCTTGGCATGTGATTACGAAGGAACCATTGTTGGGCTCGCATGTGATGCCTAGGATGTTCACCGGTAGTTGAATCAATGCATTGTCTCTGAGGTAATGCACCATGACATTGTTTGCGGACAAAGCACAGTTGGCATGTATGTAGGAATAGCCTCTTTATTCGTACTGAATGTGTAACGACCCATGACCGTACCCAATTACGAGTGAATGCGAGAAAGAGAGAGAGAGAGTGTGTGAGAGAGAGGGGGAGAGGATTGCGAGAGGGACAGAAAGGAATAGAGGAGGGAATAAGGGACGGATAATGGGACAGACAGAGAGGGGAAACGGGGAGCGCGACGGGGAAGATAAGGATGGAGGGGTAGAGTGGGGAGACAGACGAAAAGGGAGAGGATGGGAGGGGACTGGAGGTGATGGGAGAGGAAGGAAGTGAGAAAATAGATGGAGGGAAAGATACTCGGATTAATTTTATTTCCTTACGACCACTAGCTTGCGGAGTATGAGCATATTGTTCTCTCTAAAGAACATTTTAATAGAACATTGTATTCTTAAGAACATCTAGACTTCTGTTATATACATCATATTTACAGTACATAAAACCTAAACAACACACAATGCATAAAACATTCAGTGACCTTACCGTATTGAGTGTTTTCGATAATCTTTATAATCAGAAGTGCAAACCAAATAATGTTAAATAATATAAAATAAACCACGTATTATACATGTATTGCACAATTTGAACTAATTTATATGTAATTATATAACTAATCAATTAACTATTAGCTATAATGTTTCTTCTATGCAATTCACAGTTTTGACAGGGAATGTGTTACATACACAAACTTTGTCATGATTACATTAATACATCTGGAAATATCTGTTAACTGTTTCACATTATGTATATTAAACAACTGGTTCATTTTCAAAGTATTTTGTCTGATTTTAAAATATTTCTGTATGTATTTTGATCTTTCTTCTACTAGTGATGGACATACAAGTACATAATGATATTGATCACCTTGGTCTCCATTCTTTCATAAATTACAGAGTCTCAGAGCATTTTCAGGGAGATACTGAACTACAGAAATAGGTAATTTGTTATTTCCACAATGAAATTTACATCAATTGATTCTGTCAGATGGGCTTAACTAGATTAAATACTTTTCGAGCCCTACGTCATGTTTAAATATTCTGTAATTTGAGCACAATCTATTTACATGAATTTCATTGTGCCATATTTGTCTGTTGAT